>JAJGRW010000413.1:279255-459822 GCA_025461045.1 Carex parvula | reverse complement strand
GTCCTTGTTCTTTTTGTAGCACTTGTGTTTGTTGGTGCAATTAGCATTGACGAAGTCAACAGTGCAGGTGAATGCGGTACAACCTCGCCTGACACTATGGCATTTAGATTGGCGCCATGTGCATCGGCTGCTGAGGACTCAAATGCACAGGTATCGAGTCAGTGTTGCTCTCAGGTGCAACATTCGCTCAGAACCCGGGCTGCCTGTGTGCTGTGCTTCTTTCTAACACGGCGAAGAGTGCCGGTATTAAGCCCGAGATGCTATAACTATTCCGAAAGGGCAACCTTGCCAATCGCCCTGTTGGATATAAATGCGGAGGTAAGAAAATGATTTTTTTTCTTTTAAATCATGTGATGAATATTGGAATTTGAAGTTAGTTTATGTTGTCATTATTTATTGATTGTTGTTTTGGTATATTGCAGCATACACTCTGCCTTGAAAATGGACTGGACTGCAAGAGATGTGCCCCGAAAAGGGAAAATAAAATGTAAGCAAAACTAGACTTATAGTTAAGTGTATGTCTGCTTTGACATGACATGTGTTCAGTGTGTCCAGTTTTATAATGCTGTCATTGAATAAAATTGAACTTTATGGCATACTGCAAAACATTTAATACCGTGCTATGGATTCATATCTCTTGCAAAATTCAGACAATCTATCCCAACTAACGTTAAATATGACCTCCATATTAACTTATGAAAATGTACTTGGAGATCAAATTTGACATTTTTCAAAATTTGTTTGCTATTTTTTTAGATAAGTACAAATTCAGTACTTTCAGATGATTCATAATTTTTAGATCAAGTGTTTTTTTACTTATCTAAAAATAACAAACAAAGTATGAAAAATGTACAATTTGGTCAATATGTACATTTTCATATGAAGATAGTGTTTAACAGTTCAGATCAACTATTTAAACTTTAAAAAATAAAAATATAAAAGTTCATAGCACCGGCCGATATGTAATATACATATTACCATAGCCTCACTTCTCTATCTATGGCAAGTTGATGTCACTAATTTCATGTATTATCGAGAAAAATAAGTACAAGAACACTCTTGAAAGTTGAAACAAGAGAAAAAAACAGGGAAAAAGAGGAAAAGGAACATTTTTTTTTTAATGAAAAACAAGCAATAACATATTATAATTAGTTGATAGGATAATACACAACTAACTGTCCATCCAATTTTGATTTTTATCGACAATGGAGGTGGTCATAGACACCAGACTCTGTTTCAACATACACCGATAAATGCTATGCAAAAAAGGCTCTCTAGCCTCTTATCATCTTAGCAAGAGAAACCCGTAATAAGCGTCTACTTTATTTTCTACAGTACAACCTGTCAAAACTACATTTCTATAGACTAGATCTCACAAAAAAAAAAAAACAGAGATAATTGCATTTGATCAGATATAGGATGACACATCAAAATGTTTCGTACACCCAAGAACAGATGCCGACTCGACTACATTCAGCATCACTCGACATGGACAGCCAGTTCCACCAAGTACCTTCATTGTATTCCATTATATCATCAGTTATGTAGTACTAACATAGTATACATTACTATACATTACTGTGTTCCTATGTCAACTAAGAGTAGGCAAATGCACTCCTTGAGCTCAAGTGGCTCCGCCACTGTAAGGCAATAAATCGGCACAGGTTAATTTTTTTGGCTAAAATTGCGAGCAGTGAACTTGATTTCTGAAATTACATATACAATATTGGATTATAATGTAAATAAAACTGCTTCCAATTTATTGCTCATGTCATGCTTGTGATATTAAGAATCATGCACAATGCACTAAATCAAGTTTCCGCAATATATACATGCAAAATATTTTGCAATCAAATGAAATGTGAAATGTATATTTAAATTTGCATGAATTCTCTGATTAAATTTCCATGAAGAACGTAGTTGAGCAACAAAAATGGTGTGCCACCTGCTTATTTAATCTCTGTCTGCTTCCTATTTGGATTATATACCAGCTCTAAAACTTTGAATACATTTACAATGATTTGGTTTTTGGAGTTTGCATCAATGAGATATTGGAAAGAAGCCAACTAGACCTATAACATTTTGCAAACTATTTTTGCTGTAATGTTACATCTTTTCTCAAAAGAGTTGTTAGCTCATAGGCATAACCTCTACTCCCATGTTTTGTTCACCTTTGCACTTTCCAAAGACGAATTTTCAGACAACATGTTCAAATATGTGGTGCACCATGCCATCGAGATCTTACACAAATTTAATAAATTAAAATATTGTGTTTATGGTTAGGGCACTTAAGAGAACATACATTCTTGCTCAGCCAGAGGAGTCAAATTGTGCAATAATAAATTCAAGCAATTCGATTGAAATAGCTAGTAAACTAAAACCAATATATACAAGACATCAACCACGGAAGGATCGAATAATGTTTTTATCATTTATATCAGTGCAATAAACTCAATAGGCTCAATGGACCCATACTTTTTTTAGGGTTACAAGACATGACTTGTCTTCTGAAATTCGTCTTTTAATTATGAGAAATGAGGGTATGAATTAAAAGAAAGGTCTGAACTATTAAATATTTTTTTCTATTATCAACTTTTTTTTTTTCTTTTGAAAGCTTGTCAAGCAAAACTCTCTATTCTCCAATTATATGTAGCACCAACTCATATCATATAAGAGGAAGGATCCAATTACCACAATTTTGAGTTACCACAAAGTTATCATAACCATTTTCTATATTTTCAAAGTCCAAATCGTCGATCCAAACGTTCAACATGATCTCCACAATAAAATGTACCTGCATATCAAATTTTACATTTTTTTGAATTTTTTTACTATTTATTAAGTATTTTACAAAAACTAGTCAAATTCAGACCATTGAAGTTTGTACCAATCTTAATAAATAGTAAAAAAATTCAAAAAAATATAAAATTTGATATGGAAGCACATTTTATTGTGGAGATCATGTTGAACGGTTTGGATCGACGATTTGGACTTTGAAAATGTAGAAAATGGTTGTGGTAACTTTGTGGTAACTCAAAATTGTGGTAATCGGATCCCTCCATATAATAATAGTTGGATTTATATTTTTACATAGTGAATATTGCTCTAAGACAACAAGCTTTATTTATACCTGTCTTAATGTTTCATCTATTATATGTAGCACCAACTCATATCATATAAAATGATCTGCACTTGTGATTCATCTAAAGAGATCCTTCCAATTTAATCATGAATTAAAAAGGCATATGCATGCTATGTGGAATTAGATACTTTTATTTTCCAATCAGCTCGAGTTATAAGTTAGTATTTGCTGATCTGATCTCCATTCCAAGCTTTCATAGAATAATGGACGCCTCCAGTCCTTTTACATTTTGAAAGAATAATTGCCTGTTTCGGCATCACACATGAATCTAAGTAGGAAGTATGGGCTAATCTTTCAAAACGATATTTAACACCAAAAATATATTGTATTCCACCTTAATTTCCATTCTAAAAACCAAGTACTGATTTAATCTTGAACGATGGCAGAAACATAGAATCAAAAAAGGAAAATTAACAGCACAAAAAGGATAGAGTGATCAAATGCAGCACCTGGATATGAATTATCCGTTCTGGTATTGATAGTGATACAACCAAAAAAGAATACTATAAAAAGTATGAAATTACAACAAATGTCTGGTATTATAACCACATTAGTCAACTTGTTGCATGAGTTAGTCTATATATGGAATTCATCATATCTATCATAGAATTAATCACAGAATTATCAAAACTAATTAATAGCCAGATCACACCAATTTGAGCAAAAATATATATATGAATGCTTTACATAATTCCATGTACTAACAACATTATATCTTTATCAAATTGACATGATAATTTTTGCCGCTCTTTTTTTCCATCGTACTTTCTTTCGATATGTACGTAAACTGTCATATAATTTTTTAATCGTATTGATTAATTGGAAAATATATAAAAAATAATGATAAATTTATCAAGATAATAAAGACAAAAGTAAAGAAAAATTACGAAAGGACTAATCCAATAAAAAAAATCTTATTTTCAAATTGAATTGAGAGGAACGTGGGGCATGCACTTTTCGGTCTTGTTTTTCTTTTCATGCGATTTTTTGAATTATCCATCTTATATAGTTTCAATTTCTTATGCATATTTAAACCACCAGCTTTATGACAAATATTTAGCAATATACAAAAATAATATTGTCAAACTCTTTCATTGGTTAGTTTTATTATTCACAAACAAATGTAAATTTTTATTTTTCAATAAATTAAGAACAATGTCGATTTACAAAGCAAACAAACGAATAAGTGAACCGATTAAATAACAAACTTCCATAATTTTATTAATGTAATTCCGAACAATATAAAATCTCAACAATTTGCTTACAAATTTTATCAACAACCCTATATCTATTCTTGGATAGTTGTTAAATCTCTTTTCTCATATTACTTATTTTTATCTAAACATTTAAAAGAATAAATATTCAATTACTAAATTTGTATAGCTCGGGATGACACTAAAAAACATATTCCAAAATCACACACATATTTAAAACCCACCATAATTTATCGGTGATTTTGGTTTTGACTTTCACTTTATCCTTTTTCACTATTTTCGTTTTAATGTTTATTATATCTTTAATGGTTTTTAAAACACACAAGTACAAATTTTTGGTACGGTATCGAACTACTAACTTTGTTTCCTTAGAAACAAATTTTATTTTGAGTCATTTGCATTCATATATATAAATGTCACTCGTCAAATAATACTTATTTTTATGGACTCTCAATTAAGTTGTTAATGCAACTATTGACCTTTTAACAAAAATATTAAACAACATTTTATCAATTTCATAAATGACTATTAGATATTGTTTCATTTCAAATTGCAAAAAAATATTTCAAATTGTATGAAAGAAGTATATTTATTCTTTTTTATATTTCAATATCATTATTTTTCATTGATTTCCTTCAATATTTCAAGTAACTTCGATAATTTACACTTAATAAGTGAAAAATACTTATAGATGACTAATTCAAAGTTGTATAAAATTAAGAAATTCAATAACTAAAGAGTATAATATGGATAACTTTAATGCAATATCAAAACGTTGTCATTTACCTAAGAAAAAAGCAATTTATAATTTCCCAAGAACTCTCTTGTTCATGATTTTTTCATTTAATGGTAACTATGTTCATGGTTTTTCTGTGAATGTAAGTACAAGCCTAAAAAATATTTTTTAGAAAAATCTAAAACAAATATGTTGTGATTTGTGAGGATCCCAACACCAATAAAAATTTTGCTCAATTTTTTTCTTTAAATTTCTAATTATTGGCTACACTTGCATAAAAAAGAATATGTTTTGACACTTGTTACTTTGGTCCCATTTACTTTTTAGAAGTACAATGCGCACTTATTTCAATAAATTTACAATTAACATGTCATTAGAAAAAAAAAGTATATCCTACACAAATTTCTTAGGAAGATGAATAACATAAACAGAGAAGTATTGAAGAGAAAGAACAAGCACTCATACATCAAATTTGGGCTTAATTTTACTGAGCCGAAGTTTTTCCATATTTTTCTCCTTTTTTTTCTTCAACGAACCAACTTCAAACCCAAGTTTTCTTTTAAAATACTTTAAGGGCCTGTTCGTTTGTCACGGGATTGTACGGGATGGAATTTGATGGGTTTGGGAACCCACTTTTTTATTTGTGGCAACTCATACTCTTAAGTATGTACGGAAATTATTATGAGAATGTACTGAATGAGTGTTCGGTTGTACCATGGGAATAGTTGTGGTTATTAATAATTATTGTGGTTATTAATACAAGATTTCCATTTTTCTTAATTATTTAAAATTATACAATTATTTTTATTAATAAAATTATAATAATGCAATTAAATAAAATTGATTAAATAATAATATTAAATAGATTAAACATTTCTAATAAAAATTACTACTAAAATGGGTACAAATAAAATAAGAAAATATTTAAAAATAAATAAAAATATAATAAAATAAGAAAACAATAATTAAAAACATTTTAAAAAATAAACATTTAGAAGCATTTAAAAAAACCTTTATAAACAAATAAATATTTAAAATACGTATTTTCTTAAAAACAAAAAAACATTTATAAACAAATAGAGGCAGGGAACTGAGAGAAGAGGAGAGAAGGACGCACGCGCCGTGGGAAAAAAAATATTGACTCCGACTTCATTTTCTTTTTCCCATCTTTTTACACTGCGGCGGGAACGGCTTGGGAAGAAACTACGAGAACGGATGGGAAGAAAATGAGACCTCCGAACACTGCTGGGAAATATTGTTGTAATATTATCCCGATCCCATCGATTACCATTAAATTTTTGTCATCCGAACACGCCCTAAAAGAATGAAATGACAACATATATGGTATTAGCCACATGGGAAAAACTTTGGGTCCGTTGGCCGTAGGAATCAAATTTGGGTTTGATGTGCTTGGTATCCATCTGATACGATTTAAGATTTGTGCACACAAATATATTACTCACAAACTTTAAAGTAGTGTGAACAAATCTTAAAGCACATCGGATGGATACCAAATCTATTGGACCCAATTTTAGTTCCAATGAGAATATTTGTCAAGAAATTTAGAGTATTTTGTTTGGACAATGGAGTAGATCCGATATGCATTAGATCTACTTTAGGTTCAATGGGCTCAAGTATTTTAAAGTGAGTTCTGGAACTCATCAGACCAAAAAGTAGGTTTAATACTTATCAGACCTACTCCGTTATTCTTTTGTTTAATGTTTTTGAAAAGTAGAATATTTTATAAATTTTTCCTTTAAAATACCTAAAAGAGTGAATTTACAACAGATGTCTGGTATTAACCACATTAATCAACCTGTTGAGTTATTCTATGCAGTTCATCCTATCTATCATAGAATTACAGATTTATCAAAACCAATTAGTGGGTAAATATTTTAACAGAGCAGTTTTGGCTTCATGCAGCGCACGGACAGTATAATCAAACACCTTGGTATCCATTTGTTTATTGCAATGGTCTCTTCTTCTATTGCAATGGTACAACACATACCAAGGGTCCCATCTGTGTTAACCATATATCAGCACGTTGGTATCCATTTGTTTATTTAGAGAGAGAGAGAGCTGAAAGATGAAGAGTACCTCTGATCGGATTGTCTGGATATAAACAGAAATATTCTGTTACCTCAGAGGATATGGACTCTCTATAAAGGGGGATAAATATATTGACAGAGTCGAAACTAGGGATGGCAAAAAAGCCCAGCGGCCCGGTCGGCCCGGCACTGTAACAGGCCAGGTAAGGCCGGGCATAAGAACGGGCCAGGCCAGGCCTGGGCTTAAGCCGAAGCCCACAGGCAGCCCGTTGGGCCAATATTTAATACATACAAATTTTAAGTACAGAATTTGAGTTTAGAGTTTCACCTCACCTGTGAGAGCTGCTCCAGGATTTTGAGTTGGGAGAGCCGCTCCCTTGCTCTCAGATCTCTCTTTCGCTCCTCTCTCTCTGTCGCTCCTCTATCTTTCGCTCCTCTCTCTCTTTCGCTCTCTTCAGCACCCAGCGGCCAACAGGCAGCAGCCCAGTACAATGCGAGTGTGCGACTCTCTCTCTCTCTCTCTCGCTCTCTTCAGCACACAGCGGCCAGCACGGCGCCGAGCCCTCTCTCCAACCGCTTCCTCCCTTACATTTGTGGTAAGCTCCCCCTTCCTCCCTCACCCTCGTTCTCTCTGATTTAGCAATTTTGCATTTTTTTCAGGAAATTTCTGTTTTTTTTTTGAAAAATTCGAAATTTCTGGAAGATACTTTATACCACTCAATATTTTGTTGGAGTTATTTACTGTGGTTTATACAATACCTCTGTCTTGTTGTTTTATGGCTTGTGTGTTTCTGTACCGTAGTACCTAGTTGTCGGCAAGACAAAGTTAAGCAAGACAAAGTTACCTCAGTCAGGATATATGAAAATTTTAATTTATTTAACTTTCTAACTGCTGCTATTGTTCCCACTAATTTCATTAAAAAATCATGCAGGTAGATGTATTTTCATTTGGCATTGTTCCCACTAATCTTCCAGGTCTAAATTAAATCAGCCTTTTCAATTAATGCCTCAAATTGGAGATTTAAAATGGTAAGCAACTTGAATTTCCTGCAATTTGGTACATCCACCTAAAGGCCTTTTGAAAAGGCCACGCCAGTTAGCATCCACTGAAAATATTATACAACTTGAATTTCAGCTGCTCAAGCAAAGGAAGAAATACTGAAACAAGTGAAGGAGGCATCCCAGAATAATAATGTGAGTCCGATTCCAGCTTGCATATGTACACTTACAAAACCTGAAAATATGTTTGTAACCCTACAAATCATTCAATTATAGCAGCTGTTGCTTGCTATAATTTTTTTTTTAGACAAAATGGCTGAACCTTACCATGGCTGAACCTTGCTAAACTTGTTGAAGCTCTAGCATGCGCACAAAATTGGTTAAGGGCTGATTTCGAAGGTATAATATCGTATATTCTCATTTTGTAGTTTTTTAATCTAGCATGCTCATATTTCCATTTAACTCTTGTCTTTTTTCATATTTCGGAAAGGGTAATCCATTTAAGACATATTGTGATGATTCGGATGGAGATGGAGATATAGATGGAGATGGAGGTGGAGGTGGAGAGGTAACTCTTCTTCTTCTTTTTAAGATATTGAGCTATAATTAGTAATGAATTTTGTTGTGTGATTGCTGGTTTGCTGTTGCTGGTGCTGGTTTTTTTTTGTTTTTTAATACTGTTGCTGGTGTGCTGTTGCTGGTTGCTAGTTGCTGGTTTGTTGTTTGCTGGTTGCTGGTTTGATGATTTGCTGGTTGCTGGTTTTTTTTTTAATTCTGTTGCGGTTTGCTGTTGCTGTTATTTATGTGCTGAATTAATTATGCAGGTCAGTACATTGGAAGAATTACAAGAGTAGTGGTTCGGTGCTTTGCTGTTTAGATGTTTCGACTATTATTTTGATGTGGTGCTTTGCTGCTTAGATGTAATCCATTTATTATTTTGATGTTAAACTATGTAGGCTTTGTTGTTTGTTGTTTGCTATTAAACTTTGAATTATTTTGTTGTGTGAACTTGGTTAATTGATACTTGAACTTAATTTATAATCATGTTGTAGCTTAAATGATACTTGAACTTTGTTAATTGATACTTTGAATATTTTGTTGTAGCTTAATTTCTAATCATGTTGTAGCTTGATTTATTGGTTTTATGGTGATGATTATGTTAAATTCTATATTGTGCATATGTTATTGGGCTGGGACGGGCATACGGGTAAGGGCCGAGTAAGGCAGCCCACGGGCATGGGCAGGCAGGCACAGAGGTGGGCCGGACATAGATTTTGAGGCCCATCAGATTAGGCCAGGCAAGTCGGGCATAGGGATGGTAACAGGCAGCTAAGACATGGGCTTAGCAAAATACCCGTGGGCACGACCCATTGCCATCCCTAGTCGAAACATTACTGCATGTCCCGTGCTCTGCCTGAAGCAAAATGGTTATGTCAATAAAGTTACCCTGAGAAAGTTCGAGGAGAGTATATTCATCTACAGTATAAAAACACTGGAAATTTTTTTTTGTGTTGTAAATAACGGTATTCGGTCGTCGGACGGATAGGGTACCGATAAGTGATTAATTGGTATGCGGCCGACTAATCAGAATTATGCGGACAATTTAACGTTTTTATTAAATTTATGTATATATATCATAATTTATTAAAAATAATTTATTTAACTCATTAAACTTATCAAATAAACTTAATTTAACTTAGTTTTATTATTATAACATGACACTATGCTTATTTATTCTTAACACATAAGTATTTTACATGTTAAGTAACACATTTATTTAATGAAAAATAAAATTAAGAATTAAGCATTTTCAAATACTAATAACATATTATTTGAAAGAAATTAAACATTCCAACATAAAATTATTAAAATTAGTTTATGATAACAACTTAATTACATAAATGAACACATCGTACTAATCGAAAAAAATACATCAGTAAGTAAGAAAAATATATGGTATATAAATAATAGAAGAATTAATCAATTCCAAAGTAAGTAAGAAGAAAAAATATATATAAAAAATATTGAATGTATATCCAAGCATAAACAAAACTACAATATAAGATTTATAAACCTTATTATCACACACTATTACAGAAAAAAAATGTGAAAATAAATATTCACTGGAATAAACGGGAATAAACGGGAATAAAACGGGAATAAACGGGAATAACTGGGAATAAACGGGAAAAAAGGCCGAATAATCGGAAAAAACGGCCGATTAATCGGAAAAATAGCCAATTAATCGTTTTCATCCGCTAATTAATATGCCTCCGTTAAGAGTGTTCGTGACGGTTAGGCCGCCGTTTCCGATTAATCGGCCGACTAGACCGTTTTTTACAACACTGGAAAAAATAGTGCTCTTTGTTTCTTAGTTAAACGACTTTAGGCTCACAAGAATATAGAGATCGCTAAATGATTTCCACACAAGATTTTTCAAAGTTTTATTAACAAATAATCTATGAAATTTGGGCCCTAATTGATATGGTTAAGAGGAACTTTCAAAATTTCCTATTTGTTCCCAATTGAATTACAAAAATTACAAAGACTTACTGCTAGTATTGAAATCATGAATATTTTTTTATTGCTCAGATCATGTGACATGGATAACTGTATGCAATGCATTAAAGATTGTGCCTTCTTGGAAGAAATGCAAAACATCAAGTAAATTGAGCAAGATGTACAAGTTTCATGATTCATCTATTTGATCAACAAATTTGTGTGCACAAACCGGTTTATTTAGCTTTTGTCTTCGTCTTATTTGTTTGGGTTTGTGTAGCTTCTTACTTCTATATTTTGAATACCATTGACAAATTATTTGATATTTGGTTATTAGTGTTTGCAACTATGAGACAGTGGAGGAAGCTAATTGGACATGTTATATCTTCCACAAAATATCCCATCTCATTAATAATTTATTCTTGAATAAAATGTTAGCTCAATATTATAACCATCACCACCGTGTTTTGCTTCTCTTTTCTTTTCTGAAAAATAAATATCCAAAGAATAAGAGCTAATAAAAGACTAAATGATACACTTCTCCTCATTAGCATGATCATAAAGATCTCACATGAATGTGGGGCTTATTTGTTTTAATTAATCAATATAACTATGTTTTAATATTGATTCCAAATAATATATTAAAAAAGCTACTAGCTTTAGAAGGACATAGGATGCTTATCCTCAGTAATGTTGTGATGTGAAGTAAGTGTTTGTAGTTGATTAATATAATTAGGAAATTTTTTATGGAAGATATACTCATCTCTATTTGAGTATACGAGTGAAAATACGATTGCATTAATCAAGTTGAGTTATTAATTGAAGCTAACAATTAGTCTAATCAAGTTATGAATTGCGAAGATATGTATTTTGGTTTGCAAAAGAAGTTTAAAATCTAAGATTATAAGCTTAAGTTCAACAAAGATAAACATTTGTTTGTACGTATTGTGAATGTAATGATATACTTATGGAGAGATCAGAATTATAAGGTATATGTATGAGAAACAAAAATAAAATTTCTCCTTCATTTTGAAATATATTTCACTACTTTTGAGATCTCTACTCAAATATTCTCTCTATTTTCATCAGTTTATCATGCACCAAACTGATAGTGTTATTATATATAGCACTAAATTTAGTAAAAAAAAAAGAGAGAAAGATATATAAAAAATAATTAACAAGTTGATGAAATTTGTTTCCTTACATTTTATTCAATAATATATGTTGCTCGCCAACTAAATCTTGAAAAAAAAACCATTATACTTAAAAAAGGAAAATCATAAAAAAACTCAATCTTTCTCATTTGAACTACAGCAACTAATAAAGAACCATACTTACACGTGCCATACTATTACTGTCATATATAGTATGGAGGAACCAAGATGTATCTATTCCTCGAATTACACAAATCCTATTGGTTTAGACTATTATATTGCTTCCATTTCAAATAATCATTTTAATTTTGTTTGTGGAGAAAAATGTTTTACTTTTTAATTTTTTTTATCTGGCACCTATAGTGGACTTGGTACATACTACTCGTCGATCTAAATCATAATCATATATAATCAATTTTTTTATTTTTTAACGATCATTTTCATTACTTAATTTTTACTGGCACCATAATCTTCTACTTCTTTTCTGTTTCCTTATTATTTTAATTATTGAAATAATGCCAATTTTTTCAATGCTCAAATCATACCTTTGATATTGGGTGCTGCATGCAATTCAGTGCACTAAAGCTTGTATTCACTTCGAAGACATGCAAAATTATCCAAGTAATTGTGTAAGATGTACAAAATTTCATGATTTCCTAGTCATAGTGGAATAAATGAAGAACTTGTTGATCATCAAATTTGTGTGCAAAAACCGTTTTATTTAATTTCAACATCCTTCCTATAAATATTCGGGTTATTAATATTGTTGCTTCCTACTTATATTTGAATACTATTAACATAGACTTGGTTGTCAGCCTTGACAACTATTGGAGGAAGCCAATTAGACATATCATATATTTTCAAGGAATTTTCTCACTAATTAATTGCAACTTTTGAGGAACTCCATTAGCTTCACATCAGAAGCTCCATGGATCTAAAACTTGAGCATGTCATCACAGAACTCTGCCGAGTGCTCTTCTTTGACACACTGCAACATTTGTCTGAACCCCAGCTTTGGCTTTGGTGGCTTGAGATAAATCACCAACCCGAATTTGTCTTTATCGAACAATGGAAAAACATATTTTGGTTTGCCCCACCCGTAATCCACCTCATGAAATCCGACCTGGCTCCAATCTGTAACTAACACCATGCCATAACCTAAATGCAGTACATTATAGTGTGTGCCGGGGACCCCATTCATCCAATCAACAAACTTTGTCGAAAGAGCATCCTTTGCATCTTTTATCAGGGTTATGACCTCCACAAGAGATGCATTGTTCATCTCCTCACTTGTTTTGGTGATCACAACTGGGTAGAGACAATTACCATAATACCCCTCCAATGATGGCACAACCCCGTGGAGTAAATGGCGTGTGCTGGCCGAAAACACAAACCAGACCTCGGCGGTGTCGGCCAATTTAATAGCTTTTGCACGGGATTTAAAGATCATGGCACTTATAACGTCGAAGGTGGAGCAATTCTTAGCTGTCTCGGCAGTGAATTTATCCTTGATTCGATTGATGTTGTCAGGCGATATCTCATTTACAGAGTTGACGAAATTGAAGACTGTGAAGGAAGGGGGGGCCCACTAAATGGCACCTTAGGTGGGTCCGGTATGGCTTCCCGAGACCACACTGGTTTCACAGTCGGCTCTGGGAGCCCACGTGCCATGTCACCAATTGCTTTGAGAAATTGCGCTACACCTTGGTCGTCAAAAACTTGGTGGCTGAACCAGATGCCAACAGCAAAGGCACCACACATGAATTGTGTGATCTGAGATCAATAAGAAAAGATTTAATTTTGCTTGCTAAATAAGTAAACCCGAGTTTATCTCTGTTTGTGAAAAATTGATTTGCATTTTAGCACATAGTTAATTTTAAGCAGAGAACAACATGAACAAATAGTGAGTAATTATGGCCACATTGTTGAATTACAACTGATAGATTGTGAATGAGATGATTGTTGTCATGGATTGTTAGATTGAAAATCATATTAAGTTATAAACTGCCATACCGTTAAAAAGAAATATTAAAATTTAATGTAATTCTTACTCAAAAAACTAACAAAGGGACTTCAAAGAGCGAGTTATATATAGGTACGTTGATTGACATATTTCATGTGGAACCGCAAATGTAGGGTGTCTTTCTTGCTACAAATTCAAAAAGATGGTAAAAAGAAGATTAAAAGTTTGACACAGACTGAACCTATAGGTAACTCCCAGAAATCAATCAAAGGTTGAGAAGTCATACCCCTTCTAATTCCATAATTCGCTCCAGATCTACCCCAAACAAATAAAATTGAAAAAACAAAAGGAGAGATTACCTATTACCTGAGCCATAAGGATCTGATGTTGAAGCTTCACACTAGCTGGAGGCCGAGGCAGCATCTCCTCCTTTGCAATCATTAATGGGCTCTCCAGATAATTTACATCTTCTAGACTACAGTTAGCAATTGCCTCTATATACCTGCAAATGAAATAACCCAAAATTAAACTTCAAAAAAAGAAATAACCCAAAAATTTTCGGGGCCACATTCCAATTTCCAGCTTTTCTAGATCAAAATGCATCAACCAATTAAAAACATTGACTTGTCCGAATATCTCACTCTGGGCATTAACTTTATTGGACATATTATCAATACCTGAATCCACAGGGACTATAATACATTATTTACTGATCAGAGATCAAGCCAACACCCTGGATCGAACTCTGATCTCGGTTTTCTTTTTTAAATTTATTGCTTAAAATGGAAAAACCCCGAACCATATATCAAGAAAAGAAAGATCCACAATACCAGATTCCCTCTCCAGTGCAGTCAACCACCGGAACTCCCGGAGTGGGCTCCACGATCCTCCCTGCAACAGGGTAGTAAGGCACCAGCGCCTTGGCGAAGGCTTCTTTGATTCGCTCTCCCAGCTGCTCGCCATGCGAGAAGACCGAGATGAAGTCGATCGCACCGTTGATGCTAAAATAGCGGTCAATGGAGGAGAGAGGGAGGGTCCCGGTGGGAGTAGAGGTGGCTGGAGGGATCAGGACTGGAGAGGACTTGGTGATGGCGTGGCTCATGGTGTGGCGAGATGTGGGGAGAGAAGGATTTTGGTTGGTGGAAAGAAAGGGGAGAGGAAATGGTATAAATAATTCCGTGCTGCTGCACTGACTCATCCAGTGTTCAGCTCCCTTTTTTTTTTTTTGACGGAACTTTGAAACCGAGATGAAGAGTTTATTGAGTCTGACTAATAGAGATACAGTAGAATCAGAGAGCAGCACCTTACCAGCAGCCAAGTCAACAGTTCAAGGAAGTTAGTTAGGCAAAGTAGTTACATGCCAAGTCAACAGTTCAAGGAAGTTAGTTAGACAAAGTAGTTAGATGTAACTGCTTTAGTAATTGATTGTTAGAAGAGTAGCTAGGAGGTCATAATTGTAATTAAACTATTAAATTTGTTTCTTTAAATACAAATTTTATTTTGAGTTACTTACATATATAAATGTCCCTCGTCAAGTAATATTATTTATTTTTGTAGACTCTCAAATAAGTTGTTAGTGCAACTATTGACCTTTTAACAAAAATATTAAACAATATTTTATCAATTTCATAAATGATTATTAAAGAATATTTCATTTCAAATTGTATCAAAAAAGTATATTTATTCTTTTTTATATTTCAAAATCATTATTTTTCATTGATTTCCATCAATATTTTAAGTATACTTCGATAAATTATACTTCATAAGTGAAAAATACTGATTAAAAAACTAATTTAAAGTTGTATAAAGTTAAGAAATTTAATAACTAAAGAGTATAATATGGATAACTTCAATGCAATATCAAAATGTTGTCATTTACCTGAGAAAAAAACAATTTATAATATCCCAAATACTGTCGCGTTCATGATATTTCCATTTGATTGTAACTATATATGTTCATGATTTTTCCGTAAGCCTAAAAAATACTAGAAAATTTAAAACGAATATGTTGTGACTTGTGAGCATCCCAGCACCAATAAAAATTTCGCTTGAAATTTCTTGTCTTCAATTTCTAATTAATGACTACACATGCTTCAAACTAATTAAGCCTCGACCGCATTAATTAATTATTAGCGGAAAATCATATAATATCCTTGTAAAACATAATGGTTATCAAAATTATAATATTTTACTTATTATTTTAAAACATAAACTCTAACATTTGACGTTCAAAAAGTCGAATTACATGTTTTATGCTCTGATTTCTAAGATAGCGAGTTAATAAATAAAATTTAATGTATGTTTAGTTCTAATGTTGCGGTATTGAAAAAAAAAATTGCATGTTTTTTTTGTTGTTGTATTATTTGAAAATTCGGACAATTAATTGGAAAAAAAAATATATTTCTTTTTCAACAAACCAACTTCAAATCCAAAAAATAATTAAAATGGCCAGTCACTTCATAGCATGACAACATGTGGAGTGAACGATGTTCTCTAGGCCGACTGATCAAAATTTAATATCATTATAGTCATGTCATATCACCTGATGTAAAATAATTCAATAAAACGATGTTCTCTAGGCCGACTGATCAAAATTTAATATTTATTTAAAGAATTTCTAAATAACAATAAAGAAAGTATGTTCCGTTCATGTTGCTTGTTGTTTAACATTAATATTTTGCCCTTAAAAATTATTTTATATATTGTAATTTTGTATTGTTTAGGGCTTTTCAAAGGGTTGTTGTGGCCTATTTATTGTTGATTAAGCAGTTTTACATATATACATTTTTAACAAAAAAAATTATGGTTTATCTTATACTAATTACGTCATATGTGAACTTCTTAATACTCATGTTTCTGTTATAAGTATTTGTATATATTAGTTTTAGTATTTGTGTATTTTAAGACAAAAAAAATATATTTTGATATTCAGTATGTGACTTTTGTATCAAATTTCTCATTAGATGATGCAAACCAGTTGGCATCGAAGAAAATATTTTGCTATTACACATCAATTGTGCGATTACTAGTGTTATTTCTTTTTTGGCGTGCTAAGAGCATCTACATCTCTGGTATTATGATAGTTTCTAATATGATGTGGCAGTTTTTAATTCAGTTTTAGGGGTGTGGGAGAGTTTTTTATTTAGAAACTATGCAGGAAAGTTTCTTATTAAGAAACTGTTTACAAACTCTATTCTTGCCAAATAATTGACTCAAATTATTTCTCCTTTTTAATTTATTGCTGATGCGGCTTAGTAGAAACTCTGAAATTAATTTTAGAGATGTGAGAGTTAAAAATTTTAGAGACCTTAATTTTTAAAAAGTAATTAACAGTTATTTAGAAATTAATTTGAGTTTTCTGAGATGTAGATGCTCTAATATATATGGAACTAAATTAATTGAAATTGATCGAATGTCTAGAGAATATGCATTTTGTGTGGTTTTACTTTTTAACATGGAGAGTAAAGTGGAGGGAGGAGAAGCGGATAAATATGGTTCCCACAAGAATATTTTATAAAAAATTTAGAAAATATTTATTTGAGATTTTTTAAAGGAGAATATTTTATAAATTTTTCTTTTAAAATACTCTAAAAGAGTGAGGTCCGTTGGCCATATGAATCAAATTTGGGTTCAAAGGGCTTGGTATCCGTCTTATGTGCTTTAAGATTCATGCACACAAATATCAGAGCAAAACACTCACGATTTCAAAATAGTGTGCACAAATCTTAAAGTGCATCGGACAGATACCAAATCCATCAGACACAAATTTGGTTCCAATGAGAATATTCTGTCAAAAAATTTAGAATATTTTGTGTGGACAATGAAGTAGATCCGATAGGCATTAGATCTACTTTAGGTTCAATGGGCTCAAGGACCGTCGAATATGCTTTAAGATTCATACGCTCAACTTTAATATTTGTGCACTCACGTCAATTTTCGTTGGCACGACTCCTTAAAGTGAATTAGATGCTTTTAGAACTCATTAGACCCAAAAGTAGATTTGATGTTCATCAGACCTACTCCGTTCTTTTTTGTTTAATGTTTTTGAAAAGTAGTACATTTTATAAAATTTTCCGAGTAGAACTAGGGTGTTCTTAAGCTCATCAAGCTTCTTTGTGAGTTTAACTCAAAAACTCATCGGATTGATTTCATACTAATTTAATATAAAATCAAGTAGTAAACAAATAATGAAAAATGAACACATTAAAATTAACTTATAAACTTTTTTTTTTTACTGCTTGACTTTATACTAAATTAGTTCGAATTTTATAAATTTGACATGTAAACGCATCACTCGTGAAGTAGATCGGTTTTAACAGTTTGGATGTCTCGTTTAAAGCCAATTCAATAGGTTTTTGACTTAAGCTCACAAAGAGACTGGGTGAGCTTAAGAACACCCTAGTTCTACTCAAATTTTCCTTTAGAATACCTAAAAGAGTGAAACTACAACAGTTATCTGGTATTAACCGCATTAGTCAACCTATTGAGTAAGTCTATGAAATACATCCTATCTAACAAAGAACTACAGAATTATCAAAACCAATTAATGTGTAAAGATTTTAACAGAGCAGTTTTGGCTTCATGCAGCGCACCGACGGTAAAATCGAAGCTGTGGTGCAAAGGGTTCGTGCGCTGTATGAAGCCAAAACTGCTCTGTTAAAATCTGTACCCCCAATTAATAGCCAAATCACACCAATTGAGCAAAAAATATATGAACGCTTTACATACTTCTGGGGCTACAAATGAACCGAACCGAATCGAACTTACCTCCAGTTTGAGTTTGGTTTGAAATAATTTCGAACTAAGTTTGGTTTGAATTAATTTCAAACGAACTCAATTTCGAATCGAATTTTTTACGAACTCAATTTCGAACTTTTTCAAACTTTGTTACGACTTACGAGTTATAACTTATGGCTAGACCATAGTTCGAAATTGCAGCACTTCAATAAAAACTCAGACATTCTGAATTCTAATTACACAGTACACTAAATTTTATATTAAAGTTCATTACAAATAACAAAATTTATATCAAACATCAAAGTATAGTACAATCAATCAAAGTTCAGTACAATCACAGAATTCAAAGGTTTGCAAATAGCCAACAGGAGCAACATCACCAAAGTTTTCAAATATCCAAAGTATTCAAAGTACAATTTAAATATTAATAGAAGTACTGAACAATCACCAAAGTCCTAGAATTATTACAAACCCAAATATTATTCTAAATAAAACATTAAAGTATCAGCGGAAATTAACATTTCACGTTTGAGTTAATTTCGAACTAAGTTTAGTTTACGAACCTATTTCGAACGAACTATGCCCAGTTTGAGTTTGGTTTGAATTCATTTCGAACTAAGTTTGGTTTGAATTAATTTCGAACGAACTCAATTTCGAATCGATTTTTTTACGAACTTTTTCGAATCAAACTCGAATCGAATTACGAACTACGAATTTTTTGTGCAGCCCTACATACTTCCATGTACTAACAAGATTAGATCTTATCAACTTCACATGATAATTTCGCCAATCTTTAAGGACTAACCTGAATAATTGCCATCCTCCCGCAAAATTTCCTTAATCCACCAAAAACTTTCATTAATTACAAGATGTACTATACAATGTGTGAGTCACGATCCCTTCCTCTAAATCCCCTCTCAATTCTCCCCAATTGCCATCGTTTAATCGCCAGAAATCCCACAAACACAAATTGCATCGCACCAGCCACAATTGCAAACCAAACCCCAACCTTCTCCCCGAAATTCAGCTTACGCTTGATTCTCTCCTTGTCGTGTTGGATTCGGGCAGCAGGAAGAGCGCGATCTATGGAAGTACCCTGAGACGACGGCGGAGGGTGATTTACGGGATTTACAGTGGACGAGTGTGATTTGAAATTTCGCGGAGTTGGGGAAGGAGAAGGGGATGGGGAGAGAGAAGAGGCGAGAGAGGGGAGATGAAGGAGAAACAGTGTTAGCGTTAAGGTTAGGTTTAGAATGAGGTTGGGGCTATGGTTTCTGGCCATTATAGCACATAATGGAAAGGAGAGAAAGTGAGAAAGGGAGAAGAGTGTGATTTGGTTGGTGTAGAGTTGGAGATGGATAAGAATTCAGAGCGAGTCAAAGTCAAGTCGGTGTTAACGAATTTTGATTATTAAGATACGGATCCGATAACTAAGTGAAATATCTCATCGCATTTTACATCACATCAAAATGAGAGCTCATATAATAAACTAGGAGTTTTAGTTACTAGGATTGTCTATATGTACATATAATAAACGCTGGGCATCAATCTTGTAAACTCTTATTGTTTAATGAAAGCATAGCCCATCAGATCATAAAAATGGTCGGCTTTCAGAAACTGGTCATTTTATGGCTGGTTTTCTCTTTTTTTTTAGACACTATGAAGAGCAAGATAATTAAATTTAACACTGAAAATTCAAATTTTTTATTTAAATTATTTGTTAGATTACTTCTTTGATTTATAATTAACATATTTATACTAAAATACACTAGATTACTTGAAATTATGTTGAATTACACTATATTACAATAAAGTATATTGAATTACACTAAATTACGTTAAATTACACTAAATTACAATAACTTCGCTAATTGGAAAAAATGCGGTAAATTACGCTAAACTATGCAAAATTACGTTAAAGTAGACCGATTTTGTGCTATCTTTCATTAATCATAAAAATAGTAAAAAAAATTTCAAAAATAATAAAAATTGGTATTCTACAAGTTCATTATGTAACTAATTTACTGTGCTACTTGGATTGAATAATAGAAATGAAAATCTTAATCAGAAACTTCAACTCAAGTTTTGAGACTCTTTCCTTAGTTTTTTGACAATTTTGAATTTTAAAATCCGGCATCGCAAGCATGGATGCATGCGTATTTTCGCAAGCTTTCCGAAAAGTGGTCATTTGCTGAAATCGGACACTCGAGCGTTGTTTTATGGCCGTTTGAAGTTTTATCGTCGTTTTTCACCTTTTCAGTGAATATATCGTCCCTATTCATATGAAATTTAGTGTAATTTAGTGTATTTTAGCTTAATGTAATGTAATTAGCGTAATTTAACGTAATATAGTGTAATTCAACATAATTTCAAGTAATTTAGCGTATTTTAGTATAAATATGCTAATTATACATCAAAAGAAGTAATCTAACAAATAATTTAAACAAAAAATTCAAATTTTTAGTGTTAGATTTCATTATTTTGCTCTTCATAGTGTCTCTTAAAAAAATAGTTTCTAATTATACATCACTATGAAGACACACAGTAATTATACCAGAATTTATCGTATTTTAGCGTAATTTAATGTAATATAGTGTAATTCAACCTAGTGTATTTTTAGTATAAATATGCTAATTATAAATCAAAAGAAGTAATATAACAAATAATTTAAACAAAAAATTCGAATTTCAGTGTTATATCCATTACTCTTCATAGTGTCTCTAAAAAAAAAAAAAAAAAAAATCGGCCATTTTATGGCCGGTTTGGGCATTTTTGGCGAAACTGGGGAATTCTGGGCATAAATATTAATTTCTAATTAACTTTTGGATACTAATAAAAATGTCGGCATTGATTCGTTTAAAAACTTAAAATCAAAATAAAATATGTAAATTTAAATTTTATTCAGTTTTTCAAATTAAATCGTACTGAATAAAATAAACTTATCCACCGAATTAAAATTGAACCAAACAAATCAAATTAGTTTAGTTTATTCAGTTGAACCGAAATAAGAAGATTAATTATATAAAAAAATTGTTAATTTTTTTTATTATTTTAAGATGGATTTAAAAAAAATTATTTGATTTGGTCTAACGGTTTTAATCTAAACCAAACAATATATATTATGTTGTAAATTTGAATTTTTTTAAATATTTAGTTCAGACGGGGGATGGATTTAAACATGTCAATTAGTTTAGCCTGACCGATTTTAAAATTTCTAAATCAAACCGACAGAAAAATAAAATTGTTTTTGAAAAATGAACTGAACCGATTCATTTAATTAGAAAAACCAAATAGTGTAATTCAAACACTCTCGATTTACTTTAAAACCGATAAAATCAGATCCGATAAAAACACCTAGATGCTGATGGACGAATTTGTATCCTCGGTGTTTTGAGAACTCTTTTGAGTTAATGCTCAACCATCCGATCTGTTTTAAGATTTGTATAAACTAGATTTGCACTAATATTAAAATATCTCTATATTATAAGCAGAGTTACATTAATTTTGTTTAAAATCAAACGGTTGAATTCTCTTTTAAATTAATACAGAGGATACGTGTTACCGATGGACGGTCCTGAAGAAATAATTATGATAAGAAGTCACTTTTTGTCTGTACGATGAGAATATTGACACAGTAGATTAGCATGGTCGGTACCTGCTTTATGGTATATGGTATTTGGCCGACATTTTTATTAATATCCAAAGTTTAATACAAATTATTAATTATACTCAGAAGTCAACTCAATATCGATATATACCCAAGCCGGCCATTTTCTGGCCGGCTATGTTCCTTCCCTAAGCCGTCCAGAAAATGGCCGGCCATGTACCTTTTTTTTTTTTTTTTTTTTTTTTTTAGAGAGAGAGACTATGAAGATCAAAATATTGAAATCTAACTCTGAAATACGATAAATTTTTGTTTAAATTATTTGTTATATTACTTCTTTGATGTATAATTAGCATATTTATACTAAAATACGATAGATTAATTGAAATTATGTTGAATAACACTAAATTATGTTAAATTACGTTAAATTACATTAAATTACGTTAAAATACGGTAAATTACGCTAAAATACGATATGAATATGGACGATATCTTCACTGAAAAGGAGAAAAACAACGATGAAACTTCAAATGGTCATAAAACGGCGCTCGAGTGTCCGATTTCAGCAAATGAGCACTTTTCGGAAAGCTTACGAAAATACGCATGCGTCTGAACCCTCTACGACGGATTTCAAAATTCAGAATTGCTAGAAAACAAAGGGAAGAGCCTCAAAACTTGAGTTGAAGTTTCCGATTAAGATTTTCATTTCTATCATTCAATCCAAGTAGCTCAGTAAATTAGTTACATAATGAACTTGCAGATTACCAATTTTTACTATTTTTGGAATTTTTTTACTATTTTTTATGATTCATGAAAGATGAGCAAAATCAGTCTACTATAGCGTAATTTTGTGTAGCTTAGTGTTTTTTTACTGTATTTCAGGATAATTAGCGAAGTTATTGTAATTTAACGTAATTTAGTATAATTGAACATAATTTATTGTAATATAGTGTAATTCAACATAATTTCAAGTATTCTAGCGTATTTTAGTATAAATATGTTAATTATACATCAAAAGAAGTAGAGGAGGGATCAAGTTACAACAACCATTTTTTTCATTTTCAAAGTCCAAATCGTCGATCCAAACCGTTCAACATGATTATCTAAATAAAATGTGCTTGCAGATCAAATTTTACATTTTTTTGAATTTTTTTACTATTTATTAAGATGGGTACAAAATTCAATGGTCTGAATATGACTATTTTTTGTAAAATACTTAATAAATAGTAAACAAATTCAAAAAAATGTAAAATTTGATCTGCAAGCACAGTTTATTGTGGAAATCATGTTGAACGGTTTGGATCGACGATTTGGACTTTGAAAATAAAAAAAATAATTGTTGTAATTTGATCCCTCCTCAAAGAAGTAATATTATTTAATATAACAAATAATTTAAACAAAAATTTCAAATTTTCAGAGTTAGATTTCAATATTTTGATCATCATAGTGTCTCTCTCTCTAAAAAAAAAAAAAAAAAAAAAAAAAAAAAAAAAAAGGTACATAGCCGGCCATTTTCTGGCCGGCTTAGGGAAGGAACATAGCCGGCCAGAAAATGGCCGGCTTGGGTATATATCAATATTGAGTTGACTTCTGAGTATAATTAATAATTTGTATTAAACTTTGGATATTAATAAAAATGTCGGGGTATTTGGTCATCAAAGCACTATATAGAAATAGTATTTATTTACATTTGATATGAATGTGACTTGAAAAGGACGTCCTAATTCAATTATTAAGGTTGTTTCAGTATTATGAGGCTGAGCAGCCGTTTTTTATTAATACCCAACAAAAAAAACAAAATATCATATTTGCTCTCAATTCCAAATTTTTATTAAAACTACTTGGACTGTCTCACAGTGGGGCGGTTCACTATTCATACCAAACCACCTCCCAGTGAGGCAGTCCGCTGCCTACACCAAACCATCTCATATGGGGGCGGTCTGCTATAAAACATGTATAAAAGTGACTTTTTTTTTCCCGTCCACTCACAAATTCATTCTAACTTAGCTGAATGAGAAAGAGGAAGAAAAAGAAGAAAGATGTGATTTTGTAGCGATTTTATGACGATTTCAGATAACAGTAGAGATATGTTTAATCTTTTAATACTAAGTTATTGTTTCGGTACAATTAGTGATAGTACAGAATAATACTAAGTTATTGTTTCGGTACCAGTAGTGATGGTACAGAATAATAGTTATTCTTAAAAAATTTGGAGCATGCCATGTGTTTGTCATATATGATTATGACTGATCTGAAATAGTTATTAGTGTAGTAGTTTCAGTGCAAAATTGCTTTCATAACATTGCGATTGTTGTTGACTCGTGCTAGCTCTTTCTTTATCAACTGGATTTTACGTAATTAAGCTGCCATCTCCATGTCTAAGGAGCTCATAGTATAAGATCCATGTTCTGTGATTGAACAAATAAATGGGTGTTTGAACTTTGTTTTTGAACTGCATTGTGGGTACTTTTTCTGAATTGAATATGAACATTCATTAATTTGAAGCAAGGGCAAATTTGTCTTTTTTAAATATTAAACTCTATTTTTAAATGATTAATTTAAAAATGGGATATTAATGAAAATAATTGAATTTAGATGGGGAAATAACTATTTGAAATTTTGATGGAGAAATATCTAAATAAAAAAGTTACAATGGGGATATATCTAAATTTCTCTAATTAAATTGGCTGAATTTCAAAAAAGAAATGTTTTACAAAACAATGTCCTAAATGGTTGTCAAAATATGTGTGGATAATGAACATTGCTAAAATGTCACATGTGCAACTAAGAACACATTGAATGGGATAACAAATTAGTCAAAATAATATTTTATGTTTTTTTTGTATGATATTAATATATACTACAACTTAATAAGTAATAACTATGAGATCAAAGTCATTTTGTATGATATTAATTTATACTAACACTATTGTGTAATTAAATTATTCTAGCAGAATTTTGTTTGTAATACTCAATGTAACTTTCCTTTATTTTACACTAATAATCTTATGCATATTGACACAACACAGTTAGATGTAACATGTTAATTTTGATGATTAAAGAATTTAAAATGTGGCATAAAGTAATAAAAAACATAATTTTATACGTAACATTTGACATATTAACTTGATGTAACACATAAACTTATGCAGAAGTAATATTTAAGATGAAATTGATAAAACTTATACAGAGATAAACACCATAAATTAGTTATTATGTGCTTGATTTAGCCACAAATACATCTTGTAATTTAGGCCTGTTAATGAGCCGGACCTGTTCATGGACAAATATATTATGTTTAAGGGAAAAATAAAATCCTTAGCAGTGTTAGGTGAAATTAGAAAAAAAAATAATGTTTTTTCTTTAATATTTAATTTAAAAAAAATAGGGTTAAAATCAGACATCAATTTTTGGTGTATGCCATAGACCTTTTGGTATTGGGTTCCATATGAAATGCCCAACAAAAAAAGTAGCATTAGAAATTAAAAATTAAACCCAATAATAGAAATTATAGATTAAAGTTTAAGAACTAATTATTCGATCTATTCACTGTTTTATGAACAATAACCAACAGTTTTTCTTTGCTAATTTTTGAATTGCCATACTTCATATAATAAATTTACACATATATAATCATTCAACATGATCTTTATGTAAAATATACTTCGAAGTCTAATTTTATATTTTTTAGAATTTTTTATATATTTTTTAAAATATATAGAATATCACTTGATCTTAATATTCTGAAGTAACAAAAAATAATGATTTTCTAACTATTCAAAAAATAGTAAAATAAATAAATATAAAACTTGGACTCCAGTTATATTTTCATGAGGAGGGTTCAAATGCCTCCATTTTTGGTGCCTCCATCATGCCTCCAATTTTAAAATCTTTAATAACTCAAAATTTAAAACTTAAATGTTAAAATAAAACCGTTGGATATGATCTACATCATTTTATCTATGTGCTCATAAAAAATTATCACATTTTGATTTTGTTTTATGTGAATCAATAAGTTGAAAAATCAACGTCTAGAAATTATCCACATTAGTACATTTTTTACAAGCTCTTGATGACAACTAAAACAAAATTGAAATGTCATAATTTTTTACACGTGTATAGATAACATGATGTAGATCATATCCAACGGTTTTATTTTGACTTTTAAGTTTTAAATTTTGAGTTATTAAAGTTTTTAAAAATGGAGGCATGATGGAGGCATGAAAAGTGGAGGCATTTGAACCCTCCTCTATTTTCATATAGAGATCATATATGTTGAGCGGTTTAGATTGATTGTTCGAACTTTAATTTGATAGGGGTGAGAAAAGAACTCGTAACTCGTGGCTCACTCGGAATCAGCTTGTCAAAACTGAAAAAAAGAACTCGCTCGTTCCTGATCCGAGCTACAACAAACTAGTTCCCACGCTTGAAATATATTCCAACTAGCTCACAAAGAAGAAGCCACACGTGCTCTCCAAAGATAAAAGTTAGCCTTGGAAGGAACCTCATTCGGTGGCACTATAGTTACTATTTAAGAGAATGGTATGTGTGTCGTGACTCGTGTGTCACGTCTGTATTTATTCGTGTGTCGTGATTCATTTTCTATTTAAAAAAGACGTGCCACAACACAATATGCGAATTAGCCTGATCATAACACAAAATAATACATGACACACGAGTCACGGTATATGATCAAGTGATCATGTTTAAAATTATGTATTTTTTTTATAAGTTTATTTTTTTGACTTTTTGATTTTTTTTCCTTAAATAGTATTTAAATAAATAATAATTAAACATAATCAAATATGACTAGTTACGACACATGATCACAACTTGACTCACACAATAATAAATATAATAGGAAATCAAAGATCGCTAAGCTCCTTATATGGTTATTTTTTTCAAAAATTTTATATGTAATTTTTGGTAAATTAAATAAATTTTATAATTTGCTCCATATTAATAAAGCATTTATTTAATTAAAACAATAAATATACTTCACACTAAAAAAATATATTTTATTGAATAGAGGACGGCTAACGCAATATGCTTCTCATCCTCTGAACCGTCAGATCTTCGGCAATATTCGCGCTATGATGGAACGCTGATGAAATTAGGGGTAAATATTGTAACAGAGCAAAGTTGACTTTATGCAGCGCACGGACTATAAAATAAAAACTGTACTACATATGGTTTTTGCGCTGCCTTAAGTAAAAAAGGCTCTGTTTAAATCTTTACCCGAAATTAGACGGAACGGGAAAATCGGAAAAGCCCTCCTTTTCCGTTTGATAAACCCTAGTTTCTCATCTCTCTCCCTTCCTCTCTCTCGTTGGACTCTCCTCTCTCTGGCCGCCTCTCCGTAGTAAGCATAGCGCGAATCTAAGTGGAGATCCGACGGCTAAAGTTGTAGAGAAAGTGTCGGTTATTTATAAATTTCTGGTTCCGTATCATAATAGGAAAACTAGAAAAGACATAGAAGACTAAAGTTGTTCCCAATTGCCCTCCAAACATCAGAGAAACGCTAAAACCCTCTTCCCAATTACCAGAAATAGCATCGTACCAAGTCGCTCATGGGGAAGAAGCCACGCACGCTCTCCAAAAAGAAAGGTTAGCATTACTTGATTGACTGCATTACATATGTCTCTAGGAACCTCACTCGCTGGTACTGTACTGTACTGTACTCACTAATTGCTTTGGCCAAATTCAATTTAAGAGGACGAAAATCATAGAAAAAGGAATTTTAGTGGTATTGTGGTATCTGCTATCCAGGGGAGGAACTATAAAACTGAGATTGGGGACCAGAATTTTTAATTTTAGTGTAGTGTCATTGACTTGTAAGAAAAGCTAATTGCTTTGGGCAGCCTCATTCAGTAGTACTGTAGTCACTAATTGCTTTAGGGACCAGAAATTTTAGTGCAGTATAATTGCACTAGTACCAAACCACTGGTACCCGTCCTTTGATATGTACTCTATGGACTGGTACCAGTGGTTTGGTACCAGTCTCCAATATAACGTTTTGGTTTCATTAATTGAAATTGGTGGGTATATGTCCACATTTCTCCATAAAAAAATAAGCTAAAAAGTATTGATATATACAAAAATTACAAATTTTAATGGACAAACTTACAAAATTTAGCTCCTGTCCGCTATTGCGTAAGGAATGCTTGTTATATTGCAGATACCAAGAGGCCAAAAACCAGTCATAAACCTGGCCCGCCAGCAGAGAGAATAGATAAGAAAGGAAATGTTAAAAGAAAGAATCATGTGAAAGACAAACAACCTGTGGAAGCTTCTTCTCCTTCTTCATCAGGTGAGGTTCTAACATTTCTCTAATTGCTTATAAAACAACCATGGAAAATGTCATAGAGGCAAATTTTATTATTGTGCGTACCTGAGTTAAAAAAAATTATAATAGAGACTATTATTGATAGGGACCCATAATGAGAATTATTATTTGAGAGCGACTTGTGTTTGAATAGGTGAACTGACAATCAGATGTCTGTTTTTTTTTTTTTTTGATAAAAGTGGGTAAACCCCACCGATTTCATTGAAATCAGGAAGTGATAGGAAAAATTACCAACTGTCTGGTACCAGTCCCTAAATACATAGTTTTAAGTATTATAATCAGATGTCTGTGTTAAGTTTGGTAAAGTCTTGATAGTAAAATGCTCAAGGCTATAGTTTGTAATATTTTTGTCTTTGCATTTTCTAGGATGCTCTTTTGAAGAGAACTTAGATAGTGTACCTGTAGAGCATGGTTCCTCTGGAGGCGACTCTTCTGTGGTCAATTTATTAGATGCTTTGGGCTCGGACAATCCAAAGCTTGCAGCCATGTATAGGAAGAGGTAAAAAATAAATATATATGCTTTTAGAAATCCAGAAATAATATAAATTACAAAATGTAATGCATTCAAACTTGTCCTCAATGAAGGCAAAGAGAGCAATCGGGGTTAAGCAGTTCTGATGAAGAACAAGACGATTTCAAATCAGCAAATGATAGTTTGTCTAAAGGAGATTATACTGACGAACAAGGTATAATCATTTTACTTTGTTTGTAAGGAGCTACTTTTAAGACTGCTCAAACTATTCACTAGCTGGCTTGATTATATGTTGCATATGAGGTCAATCTGAGAACTAATTTTCCTATTTATTAGAATCAGGCAATGAATCTGGTCCGTCAGATCCTGATGAAAACTATGACGAAGAAATCATGGAGAATGGAGATGAAGAATCAGCAGAAGACTACCCAGAGATTTACAGTGATGGCGATGATAAAGAAACCTCCAGGTTGGTTCTAGAAAGTAAAATTTACTATTTTAAGTAATTTATTTCCTGTATAGTGAAGTAAAATTACGGGCCAAATTCTGGAGGTAGAATTTTTTTTTTTTGAGATTCATGTTACATCAATGTATTTCTACTGCATATTTGACTGGATAAGACATTGGTTCGATTCCACCGATTCACTTCCATCCTAGCTGACATCAAAGTTGGTATAAGGGCTATTATAGTAATTTTTGTCAGTTGTTGTATTGTATGAACTAACAGAACATTATTTTGCAGTTCTTTCGATTCTCACTTGGCACGTAGTCTAACGAAGGAAGAGGTTGATAAATTAAAGGACCCAAAGTGGAAATTTAAATGGGAGATGCCAGAAAATGTACCATTGTCAAAATGGGTGGGCACTGGAGAACCTATCTCAAAGGTATTGCTAAGTTTAAGGATGCTTACTTTTGAAAACTTATGAAAAACAAAGCCCCAAATTTGTAAAATGTAATTAATAAGTTACCCTGTTGTACTAGATATGCAAAGGGGCCCTTTACGTCTTCAACAGATTTATTTGATACCTTAAAATCTATTTTTTTTAATTGAAATACTAAGAGCACTACTTACTGGCAATGGGCAATGCTTTTATATAGATTTATTGAGGCCATGCTCTAGTATCAGCGCATGGGATTGTAGTTGTCTTAGCTTAAGGTATTATTGGGACATGTATGACAATCATTTTCATCATTATAATTTTCCTGTCAAATTATTGCCATTTTTTTTTTCTGATGTTTTATTTTTTTTAAATATCTCAAACATCTTATTTTTTTTTCAAATAAAAAAATTTAGTTTATATACTTCTGACATATAGGGGCTTTTAGTGCAAATCTATTAAATTATAATCTTTGTGCATATATTATGACAAATTACGCTGACTATACACTAATAGCTCCATCTATTTTGACGATTACCATTTTTGTAGGAACCTCGAACGGATATGGCTTCTTCTCTCAAGGAGAAAATATATAAACATTGGATAAATATTAATAAAACCTCTGCTCCCAGTGATATTAATTCATCAAGGGAGAATTTCTTCTTTTCACTTTGTAAGTTTGACAAAAGCCCGTCAAATAAATGATAATATATTTTGAGATTAGTTTTTAGTCTTATTCTCTTTTCTACAGTTAGTACGTACCGAGATATTATGCATTGCAACAAGAAACCGTTTTACATGAAAGGAGGAGGAGAAGATTCATTTATTATGGATGCATATCTCCTACACACTGTATGCTCAAACTCTCTCTATCTTACCTTACCTTTTTTATCACTCAACCATGACATAATATGTGACTTTTACTAAATTATTTATATGGCAATATTTTTTGAATTTTGGCAGTTGAATCATGTATATAGGACCAGGGAACTTGTGATTAAAAATGATACAAAGCTCAACAAGCTAGAAGGTGGAAAGGAAGAAGTTCTTGCAAGTGATGCTTACGTGGATCAAGGTTTCACCCGCCCAAAGGTGCCTTTTTGGATTTAATTATTTTAATGGTAAAGATTTTAACAGAGCAGTTTTAGCTTCATGGAGAGCACAGACCATATGCAGTGCTGTTTTGATCATATAGTCCGTGTGCTGCATGAAGCCAAAACTGCTCTGTTGAAATCTTTACCCTATTTCAGCCTCATTCAGGCAATTTCATCTTTATAAGTGAGTATGATTGGTTCTATGAGTGGCATTGGATAGGGTTGGTGTGGGTTTTGGCAGGTAAAGCTTTTTATTTTAGATATAAAAAAATATAGCTAGCCTGACCAGCAAGTAGTCAAAAATGCTGAGCCATAGCTAATTTCTTGACCCAGCAGGTCATTCTAAAGCAGGAGGAGTGCGGTCAGGGTTAGATTGGTCGGCGTGATAGATATTTATATATTTTCTAAATGAAGATTTTGAGTTAGGCTTTTGCTTGAAAAGTAATAATAAATCAAGAACAAATAAATTGAGTTGAATCTGGCCAGGTGGGGTCCTGACCTGTCTGTGGGTCAAGAGCACCAATCATTACCCTGGTTGTCACACATAGGTCAAAATTAGTTTTGTTGATGATATGGAAATATGTTTAAGTGATGAGATTATAAAATGTTTTATGTTGCATATGTTCTTTTCTTATTTGCTGTTAAGTCATTTTGTTGTTGATGCTATTACATTTTTATGTGCTGAGCTTGTTAAGTGTTTTATGTTGCATAGGTTCTACTTTTATTGCCATTGAGAAGTATTGCTCTGCGAGTTGTCTTGAGGTTAATCCAACTTACCCCACTCACAAACAAGGTTAGTTTCTCTCTCCGAGCTTTTTACAGTGCTTCAACAATTCGCCTTGTGAAAATAGGAGAATAGGATGATAGAGGGAATAAAGAGAGTAGATCTGTTAGAATAGGAGAATAGGATTACATTTCTCAGATTTTGGGAGGATTAAGGGAATAAGAAGGATGTAGATCTGGAAAAAAAGATTCTTATTCTAGCTAAGAGTATAATAGAGAAGAATAGAAACTTATTTTCTGGAATAAAGTTTTTTACTCAAGTGTTGTAAATATTTTTTCGATTATTAATACAATCGTTAGTAGGCATTCATGCCACTAACCTTAAAAAAAAACAATTCGCTTTGTGTGGGTGAATGATTGTGATTGAACTCAGGATCTTCTGAATGGATGACATTAAATTGGAGTAGAACGAGGGTGTTCTTAAGCTCACCAATTCCTTTGTGAGCTTAACTTCAAAGCCTATCAGATTGACTTCAAACTACAATCGAAACTGTTGAAACCGACCTACTTCAAAATTGATGCGTTTACATGCAAAATTTATAAAATTTCAAATTAATTAAGTATAAAGTCAAGTGGTAAAAAAAATGATGAAAATGAATGCATTAACATTTACTTATAAATCTTCTTTTTTGACTGCTTGACTTCATACTAAATTAAGTCGAAAATTTGCAAATTTGATATGTAAATGCATCACTCGTGAAGTAGATCACTTTCAACGGTTTGGATTCGTCGTTTGAAGTCATCCGATAAATTCTGGAGTTAAGCTTACCAAAGACTTGGTGAGCTTCAAAGCACCCTAGTTCTACTCATTAAATTGTGCCTTACAGACTATCAGTTTTCCTAAGCATCCCATGCGTTGAGCTCTTGATGTATTATCATATAGTTATTCTTGTTTTGTATAGGATAATGTGGAGCATCTTGATCGTTTTACAGATGAGTTTGGAGCAATTGACGATGAAGAAAAAGATAAAAACGATTCAAGTTCTCAAGGCCGTTCAAAACCAGCAGATTTTCGGACTTTATTTGGTGGAAACAATAATGACCATTTCATGCTTGGGATAAAATTTACGAAGTAAAACTTTTTGTATTTTAAATTATTTATCTTGATCACTTAGTAGGATATGACAACTGTACAGTGATTTAATATATTTACCATTTCAGGAGAACCATGAAACTGTACAGTGATTTTTATACATCTGACATTATTGTTGCATCTCCTCTTGGTTTAGTCACTGTAAGTTTTCTGCCTTCTTTATCCTTCTTGAATTAGCCCCAGTAAAAATGGAATGGACTGACTGTACTTGTTTTTTTTTTTATTGAACATAATACACGAAGGACTTCACTTTGATTACGATTATTGTTTTTTTTCTTCTACTTTTAATGACCGATATGGATTCTCTTACATATTTTTTTAAATCCTGCTAGAAAATTGGAGAGACTGAGTTTGACAAGGAGAAGGATGTAGATTATTTGTCATCCATTGAGGTGCTCTCTCTCTCTCTCTCTCTCACACACACACTCTGTATGTGTGTATTTGTTTGTGGGTGGGTGCTAACATGGGGTGCTTGTACTAATGTCTATTTTTTTTATTTCCAGGTACTGGTCATTGATCATACTGATGTGATAGTCATGCAGGTTTGTAAGCTAACAAACAAATCCTCTCCATTTATTTTTCATATATAGTAGATCTTAGCATAAGTGGTACTTTGATAACCTGGCAGAACTGGACACATGTCAATACCGTATTTGACCATCTGAATCGGACGCCATCGAAACAACATGGAACTGACATTATGCGCATTAGACCATGGTCTGTTGATTTCTTTTTTTTTTTTCACTCATATTTCTTGGCTAAGTTTTCCTTTGTTTGGTTTGAGTTTTGTGCAAATTACACCCATTATATCACTTGATTAGCAACTAGCACCTAGCTTCTTTAATTCACAACTAATACCCGCATTAGTGTGACATTTGCAAATTACACCAAACCAGTGTAACGGAAAAAGGTATATTCTGTTAAATATTGACAATATTCTCCCTTTAATGAGCCTTTTTTGCTTAGCCTCGAATTAAGCTAGTCAATTTTTAAGATGTTAGTGTTATAAATGTTTTGATTCAAGTTGTGAATTAAACATGAGCAATAATGTTTGATTTAATATGAAAATTTTGAGGCACACTAGTAATTTTTTTTTTCTTGACTGGACTCTGGTCTTGACATTTGATGCGTTTGCAATGAATTTAGAAAATGTCCTTTTGTTTTTTTGAGATGTGAACTTAGAAAATGTCAGTTGTTGATTGCAAAGAGGAAATCTTTTTTAAAACCGTTTCCAAATTTGGTATTTGGGTATGATTGCATTGAAGTGCACTAAAGATTATATGGATGCATAGGATTATTAATTACTTATAAATCTCTATGACTTCGGTTAAGAACTGGTGTTCTTTGTCCCTTTTTTTTAATGGTTAGGTACTTGGATGGCCAAGCTCAGTTTTATAGGCAAACTATCCTTTTGGGTTCTCATCTTAACCCAGGTATCAGAATTCTCTATCTTGTTAGGTTTGCAGCAGGATTACTGTATCAACCAGTAACTGTACCACACTAAACTATTATGGGACCAATACAGTTTGGTACTGTGACTGATAGGTTGTCCCCGCTTAAACCTACTGGAATTTTTGCAAAAAAGTTATCTTACTACTATTTCGTTTTGTATATAATATTTTCCCTATTTTGAATTACATTGGTATAATTGATTTCTTCCTGATACAGATATAAATGCTCTGTTCAATAGACTGTGCGTCAGTTATCAAGGCAAGGTATGCCAATCTCCTTTGCTTCAAACAAGAATTGTCAGTAGTATACCAGTAGCACCAGCATGGTAATGAGTCATACCAGTCACTGTGCCGATTCGGTTTAATATTTTATGTAATAGTCACAATCTTTTGGTTTGATTATAATTTTTCTTCAGGCTAAGCTTGTCTCTGAATATAAAGGTGTTCTCCCTAAAATATTGCTTCAAGTACAACAGGTCTCTTTCTCTCTCTCTCTCTGGCACAAGTTCTGGGACCTGTTCAAATTTTTTTTTCTTCTTAGAATACATGCTTTCTTTTTTCCTTTTGTCCTCAAACTTTCTCATCTCTCTCTCTATCCCCTTCCCCTCATTTACTGAACAGATTTATGAAAGGTTTAATCCATCCTCGATTATCGATGCTGATGATGCTCGCCTAGATTACTTTTGTAAGAAGGTAATGTATGTTGCGTTTATATTTTGATGAAGAAGATGAATTTTTACTTACGAGTCTAATGTTTACTGAGTAGGCATATGCTCGAGTTTTACTAAAAATTTCCTAAAAAGTTTTATTTGCAATGTGCTCTCTCATCTGATCACATACCACAAACTTAAATATTAAACCAGGATTCATTAATATTATCCAAATATTCGCTTTGATTGCTTCCAAAATATTGGCTCAAATTGTTCTGCAGTTTCATTTTCTGCTCTCTAAAATACAAATTTGCAACTAAAAAATCATCTGTTATTACTAATGGCAGCAAAATCCTTGTAGGCTTGATATTAGTTTCAGTATGGTGTATATTCTTTGTTTTATTGCCAAATTTCTCCTTAAATTACCTATTGTTTATGTATTTATCCAACTTTTTTTCTGAACCAAGATATTTGATTTCATTGTTGAATTTTGGTATTCTTTTTCCTTGGTGTCTACTCATGAATTAAATATTTTCCATGGTTTGGTGCAGGTTTTCCCAAAGATTAGGGATTCAATCGAGGTATATCTAAGACCGAATAGTCTTCATATTTGATATTTGTTAATTCTTGTTTCTATTGGAATGTGAACACCTTTTTGTTTTTTTTTTGTTCAGGGTGGAATCATGATATTTATAAGTTCCTACTTTGAGTTTGTTAGAATTCGCAATTTTTTGAAGTCTCAGAATGCTTCCTTCTGCTTGCTTGGGGAGTAAGTGCATTTCTCAGAACCATCTATTAGTATTGATGTGGTATATAGAGTAAGTCTCTGGTACTATACATAGCGCATATTGGTCTGTACTATGGATCAATATCTCTATTTAGAAAGTTCAAACAGTCTATCTGAACCGTTCAACATAACTTCATAAGAAAATGTACTTGTAGATCAAATTTTACATTTTTAGAATTCTTTACTATTTTTTTAGATAGGTAGAATAAGGTAGAATATCACTTGATCTAAAAATTCTGGACCATTCAAAAGTAGAATTTTTTCCAGCTATCTAAAAAATAGTAACAGAAAATAAAAAAAATGTAAAATTTAGTCTGCAAGCACATTATCACACGGAGATCATATTGAACAGTTCAGATCGACTGTTTGGATTTTAAAGACAAAGATGTTGATCCATATTACGGACCAATCTGCGCTATGCATGATACCATAGTCTCACTCATGGTATATATATCCTTAGGGTACTGGTAATTTTCTTTCTACTTAAAAGTTTGGTTGTTTAGGTCAAATTTCAAATCTTCTGAATAGAAAGGTTAATACTTTCTGTTTCATACCTGTGCTTTGGACCCAAAGGAAACTGGTATTAAAGCATCATGATTGTATCTAATTTTTTAATTTTCTCTAGGTACACGAAACAGAGTGATATATCCCGTGCAAGAGTTTGGTTTTTTGAAGGAAAGAGGAAAATAATGCTATACACCGAGAGAGCTCATTTTTACCATAGATACAAGGTTATGCTTTGCTTATAAGCTTATACATTATCTCTTTGTCATATCTTTTGGGTGGTTGGGCCATTTCACAAAATGACCCATGTTTGTCACATTTTTCGCTAACACCCGCCAATTTTGTGATAATTTACATTACCATGAGGGCACAGCTTTATTATTCCATTAAATCTTGATAATTTTGCCTGTGGTTTTTGTGACTCCTTTAGACAAATTGAACTAATTTCCAGTCGATAATTTGAATATTTATTTTAAATTTTTGTTGAACTTAAGTTCCTGACTTGTTTGTTGAGTATTGTGAAGGATAAGGGCAATAGTCAGCTTGTTGATTGATAAACAGTTGGTTTAGCAGTTTGGCATTTTTTGCAAATATATCAACATTTAGGATGTAAATAGGATAACATTCATTGTAATTTATCAATATGGTATTATGAATTTGTGAGGTTTTTAAATTTAGAAGGGTTAAATATGATATTATGAATTTTAGAGGGGGAAATACGTAATTTCAAGGTTTTGAAGGGGTATACATGAAATTCCCCCTTAAAGAAGTTATGACAGAGCTGTACTGATACAGTGCTGTTAAGATTCTCTATAAGAGTGTCTCTGTCATTATTTCTTCTTGAGTTTGATATCAACTAACATATTATCTTTTTTATTTACAAATATTCTCATGCAGATTCGAGGAATCCAGAATTTGATCATATATTCCCTGCCTGAGAGGAAGGAATTTTATCCTGAGGTTGGTACTTAACTCAAAACTATTTCTTTAATAAAGATCTCATCTCATTGATCACTGATTTGTACAATTTTTTTTAGATAATAAACATGCTTGATGCATCGAGAAATATGATCTGCAATGTCCTCTTCTCTCGCTTTGACCTTTTAAAGGTAAACAGTTGAATTGTCTTGCACAAGTAATGCATAGCGCATATTGGTCTGTACTATCGATCAATATCTTCATGTTTCAAAGTTCAAACAATCGATCTTAACTGTTCAACATGATCTCCATATTATAATGTACTTGTAGATCAAATATTACATTTTTTAGATTTTTTTTACTATTTTTTAGATATGCAGAGAATCATTTGATCTAAAAATTCTAGACCATTAAGTAGTGAATTTCTACTATCTAAATAAATAGTAAAAAAGGATTCCTAAAAATATAAAATTTCAATCTCAGTAGCAGCCTCTACTGAGTTTTCAAAACAAAAAAAAATATTAAATTAGTATGCAAGTACATTTTCATATATAAATCATGTTGAACAGTTCAGATCGAATATTTGAACTTTAAAATTGAAAATATTGATCCGTAGTACTGGCCAATCTGCGCTATGCATAGTACCATAGCCTCACTCTTGTTTTTTTTTTAAAATTACCAAAAAGACCCACTTTGTGCAAAATTTCTCAAATGAACTTCAGTTTTTTAATTAAGCATCAATTATAATCAAAATTTTGCATCAATCAATCTCAATTATGCTACTAAAAAAGTTACAATTTAAGTATGTATGAAAAGACTATTGTAATAGTGAAGTGATGCCGCTACCTTGATCCATGTGAATCTAAGATTGTACCAGAAGCTGGTATTGCTATTTTCCAGACTACTATTTGGGACCATAATCTAAATCCAACTATAATTACACCTTTTATGTAGCTTGAAAGAATTGTCGGTACAGCTGCAGCAAAGAGAATGCTTTCTTCCGAAAAAGATATGTTTGTTTTCTCTTAGATTTTATCATAACAATTGATCTATTCTCTTTTACATGCTATTAACACATGAGAGCAAGAGAGATTTTGATGGAGATAGATGGTTTCTTTTATGTAGAGTCAAATTATTATGTGTATCATTTTTGTTGTAATTTTTGACAAGTGAGTCAAGGTGTTGAGATGTATTATATCCCAAATCAGAACCAGTATTTTTAGTGAAATTGTTCTACCCAACTTTCACCAAGAAAATTGGGGACAATCTGAGATTTTCATCATATTTTGGAATTGAAGCATGAGTTTGACTCTTAAATAGTATTAGAATTTGAGGTCTAAGAAAAGAAAATGAATGATAATGAACACATTATTTTGTGCTCTAATTGAGAGTAGAGAAGGGAGGGGAGGTCAGAAAGGGAGAGACAACAGACTAGACTCTTTAATAAATATTCTGGTACCATCATGCTTGGTTTTATGCAATATAACACATTATTCTGGTACTGTCATGCTTGGTTCTAGTATTCTTTGTAGGAAAGTAAAACAACTATTCTGCATAAAGAACTTGCTTTTAACTAGTTAGACTATATATAATAAATGTGGTACAACTAAAGAGATGTAAATATGGATGGTTAATTTATAAATCTCCTGGTTTGTGTTTATATTTTTGCCAGACCTTAGAAAAGTAAATGTAATGTTCTCGTTACACAAATTAAACAGTTTGAGGTGTTAGAAATCATGCATTTGGGTCTCAGTGACACTACGTTAACGTGAAACTTGCACTAATTTCCTTTTTTTTTTGTACGAACGAATAATGGAATTGGGTCTCAAAGACACTACTTTTGCATGTTTTAGTTACAATCATGAAACCGCATCAGAATCTTAATTCATGAAAAACTAACACAAATGAATCTGAATGTGGATGACAGTATGTTAGTGACCAAATTGGAAAGACTTCTGAACATATTTTACACGTGATAATGATACATGTTTTAAGTTTCAACATACCAAATATGTAAAAATAAATAATTTATGTTCACACAACATATCCATGACTATCAATGAGCAAATTGTGTGAACTACAAACGATTATATTTGCATGTAAAGTTGTTTCATTTTGTTGGAGTTCGGGGTGGGATATTATTTTTGGAAGACTTCATGATATGGATAATTTAGCCTACTCAAAAATTAGGAAATTATTACTTTTATAAGATATTAGAGTAAATGAAAATAAATATAATATATATTCTACATCTAGTTGCAGGGGTTTCAAAATAGGAAAAATGGGAGCAAGACAAAGTAACTTCATTTCTCAAATTTTTGAATAATCTTACCTTTACACGATAAAGCAGTATGGATAACCAACAACAAATCTTCATTAATTACTTTGCTAACACAACCAATAAAATAAAACAATTAATTAATTTACAAAAATAACGATGCTACAAAAATAAATATAAACAAAAAATATAGTTATAAAATCATTTGTTAAGCATGTACAGTTATACAACAATACCTTGCTTTCTGACTCAATTTTGATAAACAGAAAAAAGAAAAAGAAAAAGAATCTTATATTTATGCAAAATATTTTCACCAAAAACAACACTCCCCATCTCAAAAGATAAACAAATTAACAATACTTCAAAACTGAACCTTTCCTTTCTATGAGCTATTACAAATAAATAACCAATATTTGTTTGCCAATGGTTCTAACTTTTAGATAGATATTGATTTTGTTGCTTTAGGTATAAATGGTGGTTTGGAGCACTTCATCTTAATTTATAAAATTTGATAGAAGTTTTAGTAGTTACAGAGAAAAGATAGAGATAATAAATTGTAACTTCTGATAAACAATTAAATAACTCAAGTGACTCTCTTTTAATTGGAATTTGAGTTAGATTAATTGGTTCTTCATAGTCACCTCCATGCATATTAAAATATTTCTAAGAGAACTTGAAACGCAAACTTAACATCTAATTAACATGCAATTATGTGAAAGACACCTCATCCAATTAACATCATGTAAAGGCTCACTAGTAACACTTGATCCACCACATAAATAAATTGGTGAGAGAGAGAGAGGGAGTTGATTTGTATCAAATTATTTTCCAATAGATACATGCTGGCATCATTGATTTGTATCTAATACATGGCCTTTTAAAATACAGCCGCATGCATATGCTTATGCAAAAAAAAAAAAGTTGACAACATATATAAGAGCATATATACGCTGTATATTCAATAACATAATCTATTTTTTCAAACTTTTCATCTTGACATATGTATAAAATTGATAATATGACATATATGATTTATAAATCTTAAATATACTACCATCTTTTTGTCCTTTTTTAAAAAATATTCCCTAAATAAAAATCTATTTAGTTCGTTAGTTTGGAAAAAAAAAATTCTCTTTTAAATTCTCGTCCGCATACACTATTCATAAATCCTAAACAGAAGATGCATTCACTCATACGCCAAAAAACATATATATTAAAAACCACATCTTAAAACAATGATTCTAACGTTTTTTTACATTGGGGAATTTTTTTCTCGAAAATAAACAAAATAAAAAATAAAAAATAGGCAACTTATAATTTCAAAAATTACAAAACATGAATGCATTAAAATTAAGTCGAAAAATAAGCTTTTCTTTTTTACCACTTGACTTTATACTAAATTAAGTAAATTTTTTACAAATTTAACATGTAAATGTATCACTCGTAAAGTAAATCTGTTTCAACAGTTTAGATTTATTGTTTGAAGTCATTCCGATAAATTATGAAATTAAGCTTATTAAATAACTTGGTGAGCTTAAAAGCACTCTAATTTTACTCATTAAATTGTGCCTTCACATACTGTATTACTTTTCCTAAGTTTCCCATCCCTTGAGCGCTTGATGTTATTTGTTTTTATTATTCTTGTTTTGATTAGGATAATTTACATCCTGATCGTTCTACAGAAGAGTTTGGAGCTATTGACTATAAAGAAAAAATATAAAAAGGCACTTTGGGCGGGTGAAACCTTTTTAGATTTTATATTAAATCAATAACTTTTTGGATTTAATAAAATGCATCATTATTTTCTTCTCAATCATGACTCATATTCTTATATTCATTTTCAAAATTCAAAAAAATGAGTACTATAACATCATCTTTTTACAATATTAATTTTGACAACAACATATTTATACACACATCAAAATATGATAAACTACTTATTCTCATAATTTATGGAATTAAGCTAAAGTAGAAGGGTCCAACACAAAATTTCCAGATTGAAATACACCGTTTATGTTTGCCTCAAAATAATTGAAAAACGTGCTTCTAAAAGCGAGCAGCTGCACGTGGTGGTGCCCACTCGATCTAATTATGGAATTTACAGGTGGTGCACGTGGTGGCCGAGTTCGTACTAGATTATAGTCGACTTGAAGCGAACCAATTTTTTTACTTAAATTTCCTACATGAAATTATTCATTATGGAAGTATCTCAAACCCTACATAGTGTATAGTACTTTTACGTAATATATTGTTGGCCAACACTCGGCCAGAAGTAGGGCTGCAAACGAACCGAACTGAATCGAACTTACTCTCAGTTTATGTTTGATTTGAATTAATTTCGAATGAACTCAATTTCGAATCGAACTTGTTACGAACTCAATTTTGAACTTTTACGAACTTTGTTACGACTTACGAGTTATGACTTATGACTGGGTCATAGTTCGAAATTACAGCACTTCAATAAAAACTCAAGCATTCTGAATTCTAATTACACAGTACACCAAAGTTTATATCAAATTTCATTACTAATACTAAAATTTATATCAAACACTAAAGTTTAGTACAATCAATCAAAGTTCAGTACAATCACAATATCCAAAGTTTTCCAAATAGCCAACAGGAGTAACATTACCAAAGTTTTCACATATCCAAAGTATTCAAAGTACAATTTAAATATCAATAAAAGTATAGAATAATCACCAAAGTCTCAGAATTATTACAAACGCAAATATTATCCTAAATAAAACATTAAAGTTCATTATCAGCGGAAATCAACGGTTCACATTTGAGTTAATTTCGAACTAAGTTTGGTTTGCGAACCTATTTCGAACGAACTAGGTTCAGTTTGAGTTTGGTTTGAATTAATTTCGAATTAAGTTTGGTTTGAATTAATTTCGAACGAACTCAATTTCGAATCGAATTTTTTACGAATTTTTTCGAATCAAACTCGAATCGAATTACGAAGTACGAATTTTTTGTACAGCCCTAGCCAGAAGTGATAACATGTATTAATTTTTCTTCCCTAAATTTTCTGTAACCCTACTTTGAAGAATATTATCTTTTCATATTTTTATAAAATAATAAAATTGACATCAACATTTAAATCGTATTATTATATTCTTATAATTTTAAAAAAATGTCGTTTCATCATATCCATATATACCATATCTGAAGTCCACAACAATTAATATAATTAAAAAAGAATAAAAAATAATTCTCTTAATGTTGTTTTATTCTAGTCTTGATACGATAAAAGCACAGACAACAATAATATTACACACTCCTTATTCCATTATATATATAGCAAAAAAACAGTAAGCACAAAAATAGCTGAAATTCCAAACGACACAAATTCAAACTAGTTGTTGTTCTTATCGCAGCAACGAAGATTATATTTATCGCACGGGCATTCAGGTTGAATTTCTCTTGGATCATCAAATTTGCCTGTCACACCTGACATAAAAACAGAAATGAATAAAACCGCGAATAACAATAGAAATTAAGCCATATGACTTAATAAGCTGGTTTTTTTTTTTTACATTACTATAGATGTAATTTGTCATACTTGGTGGGTTTTAATGCATTGGCCTTTTTGCCTTTACCCAAAAAATAAAATAAATAAATAAAAGCCATGCATGAAACTTTATGAATAGTTAAAATGGCAATCCAAAAGTGTCTACACATATATACCTAGCAAAACCAAAATGATATTTAATTTGGAAAAGAGCAAACCCATTACTGGTTTCTTTTCATCTTGATTACAATTTTTTATGATATATATACTGCTTACAGATATATATATAATCATCATTAATTAAATTGACAGAAGTACCTTTACCAACTGAAATGTTAGTTTTTGCTTCCTTGTTGTTTGTTTCAGACGAATGATCAGCTGCTAACTCTGGAAGTAAGGTTCCTGTCACAAGCAGGAACATTGCAGCCAATATTAGGAAACGCTTAGGAGTCATTACTCTCTCTCTCTTGAAACTTCAAAACTTGGCAGTCGCTCTTTCTCTTTCCTCTCAAAAGCTTGGTTTGTTTGCTTAAGGTCTGTCTGTCCTTATATATATAGAAAAATGGTACGCTAAATGAATATAAAATAAAAATATAATAGAATAGTATTATGCTATGGCTAGGTTTATGCATGCCTTCATGGCATGGGTCATGGAGCCACATATAGGAGGGGGTGGTATTGGGTTGGTAATTATTTTTGACAAAGAAAAACATACACCATATATATATACCAGTTTCAACGATATATTTTGAAGTTTAAAATTATATATAAAAATATTTATGAGAAGATTATTTTTGAGAGTTAGAAAATATTGAAATTTAATGTGTTTTAAAAAATATCTAGAAAAAAAATAAGTGGTGGAAATATCAAGATATTTTTTACGAGGTGTCATAATATTTTCAGGAGTAATATAAATGGATGTGACATGAATCTTGTGATGTAACCACCTATTGTCTTGTTGTTAGTGTCTCAAAATTCCCAACAATCAAGCTAGATCCCATAATTTTATCATGCTATAATTTTGAATAAGATTGCACCTGTTATTTTCTCCATGAAAATTTGAAAAAACAAAGAAATGTATAGTTATCCTTGTTATTTAAAATAAGTGTGAAAATTATGCTAGCACTCCAACACCTCTATTTTTTTCTTGAATAAAAACTAAAGTGTAATCCTACGTACATTTTATGCAATTTTAAATGTCAATACATTTCATGCAAATTTTAAAGCCGAAGAGTAGTACTATAAATTACATTATGTGAATTAATTCTTACATGACGTGAATTTTTCCAAATAAATTATATCTCGGTTCAAAATTCAATCCTGTGTGCCGTCTTGAAATAGGGTGAGTGGATCTAGTTAACATTCAAAACAACAAAATTAAAAATGAATGAGTTAAAATGAAAGAGTGTATTTGTCAATTCAATTTTTAAAATAACAAAATAATTATAAAAAGTAAAAAAAAGGGGACATATATATAGAAGAAAAAAAATTAAGTTTTGATGAGGATATTGAATATTATGATGTTTCCATAGAAATATTAGCTATTTTAAAAGTTTTTATCAACCCACTAACAATTTTCCCTTATTAAATAAATGCTAAGGCAGATGAAAAAGACCGCAAGACCCAAGAGGGGTCGGATTCAACTGCCTTTGCTTTACTTGCTGGAAAGAGCAGATGCACCTTATTATAATAAAATTGTTACAAGGGCTTCCAAGATGTTACAACGCCTTGTAATTTTGGAATGAGGTCATTGTTATATTAAAAATGTTACAACGGCTTGTATTTTTGGAACGAGGTCATTTTCGTAATAAAAATGTTAGAACGGCTTGCATTTTTGGAATGAGGTCATTTTCTTAATAAAAATGTTACAACGGCTTGCATTTTTGGAACGAGGTCATTTTCATTTGTTAATATAACATATTTGCATTTGTTAATCTTTGTTAACAATGCTTAATTATATGCTTCATAGTTCAAACCATCATAACTCAATAAAAACAAATAATGCAAATATGTTATACAAAATGTTATATAAGAATAACAAATGCAAATATGTTATATAACAAAATTTAAAAAAAAACCACAACATTGCTACGGTTTGTTTGGAATTTATATGCTCAATGCCATAGATATATTAATATAAAATTTTACAAAATATGCAATATTTCAAAGGTGAAATTATATCATCTAAAAAAGGAAACCACCGGGTCACTTCTGCTTAAACTATTTTCTGAAATATCAAAACAAAATGAAAACTGTATTTGGCTTGCTTTATTGGCAATGCTCAGTAGAGAGGAAAATAGTCATGTCATGACCAGTTTCATCATGGCACACTACAATACGTGTGCATGTGCCGATTATGTAGTGGTCTCAGTGATGTGTCCAGTTGCATGTCGTTACCACTCTTTAAAAAAAATGACATGGTACGCGAACTGGCCTGATTAAGACACATGGTCAACAAACAAACTAAAATTACAAAAAAGTAGTTACATGTGACCAAACGCAACAAAACATGACCAAATGTGCCAGTCGCAACCTAAACCATTCAAATCAGCCAACGGCGTTATACAAATCGTTACGCCATTACCTATAACTAGGGGTGTAAACGGAGCGGATTCGGAGCGGATAATGCTAATACCAAATCCGTATCCGCCTTTCAATGAATGGATACGGATACGGATACGGATAGTAAACGGATATCAAAATTTAAAACCATATCCGCCTTAAACGGATACGGATACGGAGCGGATAATTTACGGATACGGATTCGAATACGAATATAGAACGGATAATTGTCGGATATTGAGTTATATGAACTTTAAGATATAATTAATAATTAATAAAATTTAAATATAAAAATAAATGAATAATTGTAAGTTGATGGAGATATTAATGTTAGAAAGATGAGAGAATATAAGATATTTATTTTATTAATAGTGTGGTGTAGTGGTTTGTACCTTGGTTGTTTAGACTTTCACTTTACATGACATGGGTTCAAATCTCTTGAAGGCAAAATAATTTAAAACCTCACATGATACGGATAGTAAACGGATATCAAAATTTAAAACCATATCCGTATCCGCATCTTCTATGAGTAATTGATAATTATCCGTTTCCGTATCCGCGATATCCGTATCTGTTTAAATCCGGATACGGATTATATGCGGATTCGGAGCGGATATCCGCCCGGATATCCGCATCCGTTTACACCCCTACCTATAACTCTTACAACTTAGTTAGGATAACCACATAAATAAAAGTAGGGTCATAATAATATCACATGAATTGCCCCCATTTTTACAATAATACTCTTAGATTGTTACTCACCAATCCTGAGATGGAGGTCATGTGTGAGTGAATTTATGGGCCTTGGCCTGACAGGCCTCTCAGCCCGGACTGGTACGACTGAGCACTGTTCCCCAAACCCGGCCTATAAATAAACATACAAATAAATTAGAAACCTCCATTATACTCCCAACAGGCTTCCATTGTTAATATTTTGGCCTTTGATTGATATATGACAAACTGGCCCAAGACAGTATTTTTGTGAATGTTGGAATTGAAGAAAAAAGAACTAAACTTCTATCAAAAACGACACAATATGTAGGCTTCAACATCTTTTGTTGACACTCAAGCCCATAGAAAATACTTGAAGAACAAACAAAGACTGGGATATACATTACATATTAGTTACGAAATTTTTTCATTAAAGAGTATTCAATCTGGATTTCCATGATTAAATTAAGAGGATTCAATATATCAATCCGAGTTTCTCCCGAATCATGATCCTCTAAGGTAACTTAAAACTTTGAATTTGATTTGATCCGTCTCATCAGAATTCAGACTAATCTGGGTCAAGTTTGAATTCATAATTAAGGTCATTTAATATTCGTACCAATTTCAACCCAAATTCCGGAATCAAACTTAAAGTTTGAGTTAACTTAGGATATATTAATTCGTCCCCCATCTGAGCGGGTTCAAATCTCATAAAGTAACTTAAAATTTGAGTTTGGATCGAAGTAGAATTTATGAACCATTTATTATTCGTAGAAGTTCTGATCGGCATGTTCTGATTCAAACTCAGACTTTTAGTTTCTTTTGAATATCCGAATTTCATCTTAGCTGATAGATAGATTCAAGCATTCAATTTTTCATCTTAGCGGCCTACGGGCCATAAGAATAAAAAAAAAATGTTAATGGCCCTAGAAACGGATTTGAACGTATTAAATGTTTTGTTTGGTAGTGATCCATGCATACTAAATGTTTTGTTTGGTTGTCATCAAGAGCATGTAAAAACATACTAATGTGAATAATTTCTAGACATTGATTTTTCAAATGATTGATTCACATAAAAACAAAATCGAAATATGATATTTTTTTTTGTGAGCACATAGAGGAAATAATATAGATCACATCTAATGGTTTTATTTTGATATTTATAATTTAAATTTTGTTATATTAACGCTTTTAAAAATAGAGGCATGGTAGAGGCACAAAAAATAAAGGCATTTGAACCTTTCCCTTAAAAAATAGTTTTTTTTTTCAAAAATATAAAATTTGGTCTCGAAACACTTTTTAATACGGATATCATGTTGAGCGATTCAGATAGACTGTTTGAACTTTGAAAACTAAGATAAAAATGTGAGCTATGATTAAGACACAAAGCCAATTAATGAGACATTTTAACCCTAATATTTTAATATTAAAGTCTAGTTTCTGTAATATTCGGTCAGAGAATACGCTCATTTATCAATTAAGTATTTCTGTAATATTCGGTCAGAGAATATGCTCATTTATCAATTAAGTATTTCGGTCAGAGAATATTCGGTCAGAGAATATCCTCTCCCCCTATATATAGTATATAAGATGGAGATCTATATTTAAAATTGGAATTTTTTTTAACGATTTGGCATTTGTCTATAAATTGAATGGTTGTATATCAAATTTAATGCTATTTAAGTGTCATTTGATATTATAAATTTATGAAATATTGTAAATTTTTAAGTTCTTTGATTAATGGTAAAAGTTTGCACATTTTTTTTTTGTATTTTTCATGTACATGATACACATATAATTATAGTAAGTATCAAACGAGTTGAGCTCGAGCATGCTGACCCTAGCTCAAGCTTAATTTTATATGTCAACCCAGTCGAGCTCGATCAGAAAAGTAATCAAGCTATATATTGAGCTCGAGTTAGAGCCCGACATGATGTCAATCAGCAAGACATCTTCATATTTATTTTCATAGTCTTAAACTATTTAATGTGTAAATAATTAATATTAAATCCATTCTAGATTTCCAATTTTTTGTTGATTTTACAATAAAATTAGAAAAATTTACAATTAATTATAGCTAATTAAAAAACTAAGAAGATTATGTTATATATGTAATGGTAAATATTTCAAATTTCATATATAATAACATATCAAGCTTATTTGAGTCGAGCTCGTGTGAGCTAACGAAAATGATTTTGGATCGACCTCAGGCTAATCAAATATCTGATGGAGCGAGTCGAGCTCGAGGGAGCAACAAATTACAATGCGAAATTATTTATTATGGATGGATCTCAAACCCTATAAATTACTTATACCATGTTTATTGTTGGCCAACACTCGGCAAGAAGTGATAACATATATATTGTGAAATTGGAAAGAAAAACAAGCACTTGAAAGAGACTATAGCTTCAATATATGCATGTGTAGTGCACCGTACATATATCACAATTAATAATAAGATTGTGAAGAAAGCCAATGGTATTAGCTTCAATATATGCATGTGCAGTGGACCATACATGTATCACAATTAATAAGATTGTGAAGAAAGCCAATGGTATTAGTGAGACAATGTGCTGTGGATCGTCAATGGTATTAATAAGATTGTGAAGAAAGCCAATGGTATTAGCTTCAATATATGCATGTGTGTTTAACTATGCTGATTGTACAAAACCCTGGCATATAATGGAGTAGGGGGTAGATTGATGGACATCATATCAAATTAGGTCTGCTTTTCACAAATACGACAAGATCAATAATTCAATTTTATAATTTAAAATTTGAGATCAAACATTATTTTACAAATACGATAAGATCAATGATTCACTTTTTATTATATTAAAAAATGAAATTAGAATACTAATAAATAAAGTTTTCCGATCGAGCATTATTTTTCAAGTACGACATTATTTTATAAATATCTGATGAAGGTCTCTTCTTTACAGATTGTAATAAACAGTGCCCCACCTTCCATCTACCGGATCAGTCCTATAATTGTTTTATCATTGAGTGTGACAAACAGTTGTCCTTGGTCCCAAAATGGAAAAAAAAAAAATGCATTATTCCCCACGCCACACAAGCAAACCCACATACTATAAATACATGTTGCAATAATATAATATGACCACTTGCTTCAAAAGTATAAAACTATGTTGGCAGGTGCGCTAGCATGTGGGTTTGCTTGTGCCGAAATTTTTATTAATAGAAATAATAATAAAGAAATGTCGATATAGAAGAACGAATTCGTCGGAATTTTAAATCTAACAAAGACGTTATTTTTGGTAACGTCCCGGGGACGTTACCAACGATAACGGCCCGATTAAAATCGCTAATCGCAGCTTCTTAAAAAGCTGGCCGTCGCCAACGATGACGTCCAGAGGAAAGAAAAAAAAAAAAAAAAAATGTGGCCGTCGCCAACGATGACGGCCAGCCTTTTTTCCTTTGCCTTTTATTTTCTCCGATATTTTTTCCACCGTAAATGAAACAAGACAATTCAATCCTTTGCTTTTTTTGTTTTTTTCTGAATATTGAACGAATCCATAAAGAATTGATACAGAATGCTTAAATTGTGAAAAAGTTTTTATTTAGACTATTAAACAATAATTAATTTTGAAAATCCAAACCGTTCAACATGTTCGAAATATTGAAATGTGCTTGGAGACCAAATTTTACATTTTTTGGAATTTTTTTACTATTTATTAAGCCATTTTTTCAATCGCTGATCCGGTGATCCAAAAAATTTTACTGTTTTTTACTGTTTACCGTTGGATCAGTAATTTTCAAAGTGGCTTAATAAATAGTAAAAAAATTCCAAAAAATGTAAAATTTGGTCTCCAATCACATTTCAATATTTCGAACATGTTGAACGGTTTGGATTTTCAAAATTAATTATTGTTTAATAGTCTAAATAAAAACTTTTTCACAAAAAAATATTGGAGCATATCAAATATAAGAGAAAATCAAATATCGGAGAAAATAAAAACTTAATTTTGTGAAAAAAATATTGGAGCATATCAAATATCAGAGAAAATCAAATATCAGAGAAAATCAAATATCGGAGAAAATATTTTTTTGTGAAAAAGTTTTTATTTAGACTATTAAACAATAATTAATTTTGAAAATCCAAACCGTTCAACATGTTCGAAATATTGAAATGTGATTGGAGACCAAATTTTACATTTTTTGGAATTTTTTTACTATTTATTAAGCCACTTTGAAAATTACTGATCCAACGGTAAACAGTAAATTTTTTTGGATCACCGGATCAGCGATTGAAAAAATGGCTTAATAAATAGTAAAAAAATTCCAAAAAATGTAAAATTTGGTCTCCAAGCACATTTCAATATTTCGAACATGTTGAACGGTTTGGATTTTCAAAATTAATTATTGTTTAATAGTCTAAATAATTTTTTTTTCACAATTTAAGCATTCTGTATCAATTCTTTATGGATTCGTTCAATATTCAGAAAAAAACAAAAAAAGCAAAGGATTGAATTGTCTTGTTTCATTTACGGTGGAAAAAATATCGGAGAAAATAAAAGGCAAAGGAAAAAGGCTGGCCGTCATCGTTGGCGACGGCCACATTTTTTTTTTTTTTTTTTCTTTTCTCTGGACGTCATCGTTGGCGACGGCCAGCTTTTTAAGAAGCTGCGATTAGCGATTTTAATCGGGCCGTTATCGTTGGTAACGTCCCCGGGACGTAACCAAAAATGACGTCTTTGTTAGATTTAAAATTCCGACGAATTCGTTCTTCTATATCGACATTTCTTTATTATTATTTCTATTAATAAAAATTTCGGTTGCTTGTGTGGCGTGGGGAATAATGCATTTTTGTTTTTATACTATTGAATGTGGACAATAGGAAATCTGTTTTGTTAAGAAACTTAACGCTTATACTTTTAAAGCAATTATCTATACTATTACGTACGCAACGTATTCAGACTATTACAATAGATGTTCGTACTAGTAAAATTGATAATAAGGAAGTTCTGTTAAGAAACTCGGTTGATGTTTATACTATTGATCCGAGTGTTTACAGTCTTACGAGAGATATTCATACTATTACAATATATGTTTTCGAACCAGATGTTTATGATAATACAAATGTGTTTATACTATTACGATAGAATCTTATTAATTCGAAGTGGACAATAAGAAAAATATTTTGTTAAGTAATTAGTCTGATGCTTATACTTTAGAATTAGATTTCTAAACAATTAAAGCAGTTAATCTGTGAGTATCCGCAAGAATTTTTAGTAATTACCTTGTTTTTCATTTTGGATAAGAATGTTACCTTCCTCTCAATTTTTCTGAAGAATGTTAGCTTGCTCTTCGATTTCTCTTTCTAAAACTTGGTCATTAATTGATACTTGTGGTCTTGGTTTCTCAAAACATGGCTCCCCCCTCAAAAATATTTAATTATTCTATTTGACCATTCTTTCCTTGTTGAAAATTTTCTATCTGATCTTTTTTTTTTTGTGTGTAAAATATGGCTCCCTTTCAAAAATTGTAATATCCCTTGATATGTGTAATTTTCAGTTGATATAATCATAATATTTGTACTTCTTTTTTGGTGAAGAGTAGCCCAAAATAATGAATTTGATTACATGCTTTTCTAACTTATCTCTATATTTTTGTTGAACATGCACAAAACATGTACAACCAGAAATGCGCAAATGATCAAAACATATAAATTTATTATTTAAAGTTTCTAGAGGTAATTTGTTCTGGAGAATTCAACTTGGAGTTCTATTAATTAAGTATGCTGCGATGAGTAATGCTTTAGATAAAAAATATTTTGGAACATTATTTTTAAACATCAAAGCTCTTGCTACTTCTAATAAATTCATATTACTTTTTTCGGCAAATCCATTTTGTTGTGGGGTCCCAACATAACTTCTATACGAAGATTTTTAAGAAAACTAGAAAAATCTTTATTTACATTTAGTTCTATTATCCGCATGTAATATTTTAATATATTATATTGATTATATATTAATTTTTCAAATTCTTTTAATGTGGAAAATACTTCTGATTTTGTTTTAAATAAATAAATAAATGTGGTTTGTGAAAAATATCAATAAATGTAATAAATATTTATAATCATTATATGAATAAATTGGAGCCGGACCCAAAACATCGGAATGCACAAGTTCAAAGGAATACTACTTTTATTTTGAGAGTTTGGAAAAAAGTCTAGTTTATTTAGCATACTGATAAACATCACGACAATTTAAATTTAAATTTGATAATACAAACAATTTTTCTAATACATTATCCAATATTATCCTAATCTAAAATGCCATATTTGTTTTTACTTATGTGACAAATTTGTGCAACATGAACTTCAATAAATGATTCTAAAATATATTATCCATTTTCTAAAAATCCTTCATCAATTTTCATTCCAGAGGTAAAGTCTTGAGTGGGTCTAATGGGACAAACTGACATTTTTACCGTGTTTGAGTTAGTATCACCTTGAACTTGAAAATGATTACTTTTCTCTTCATTTTGTTCAAAAATGTTACCTTGCTCTTAATTTTGGATGAGAATGTTACCTTACTCTCCATTAATTTTGCACAAGAGTGTTAGCTTGCTCTTCGATTTCTCTTCCTAAAACTTGGTCACCATTTGTTATTTGTGGTCTTGGTTGCTGAATTATACATGCTTGATGGTTCTAATCGTGCTATTTGTGGTCTATAAATTGATTGCTTGTATATCAAATTTAATGCTATTTAAGTGTCATTTGATATTATAAATTTATGAAATATTGTAAATTTTTATGTTCTTTAATTAATGGTAAAAGTTTGCAAATTATTTTTTGTATTTTTCATGTACATGATACACATATAATTATAGTAAGTATCAAACGAGTTGAGCTCGAGCATGCTGATCCTAGTTCAAGCGCTTAATTTTATATGTCAACTCAATCGTGCTCGATCAGAAAATTAATCAAGCTATATATTGAGCTTGAGTTAGAGCCCGACACGAGGTCAATCAGCAAGACATCTTCATATTTATTTTCATAGTCTTAAACTATTTAATGTGTAAAATAATTAATATTAAATCCATTCTAGATTTCCATTTTTTTGTTGATTTTTCAATAAAATTAGAAAAAGTTACAATTAATTATAGCTAATTAAAAAACTAAGAATATTATGTTATATATGTAATGGTAAATATTTCAAATTTCCTAATATAATAACATATCAAGCTTATTTGAGTCGAGCTCGTGCGAGCTAACTAAAATGATTTTGGATCGACCTCAGGCTAATCAAATATCTCATGAGGAGCGAGTCGAGCTCGAGGGAGCAACAAATTACAATGCGAAATTATTTATTATGAATGGATCTCAAACCCTATAAATTACTTATACCATGTTTATTGTTGGCCAACACTCGGCAAGAAATGATAACATATATATTGTGAAATTGGAAAGAAAAGCAAGCACTTGAAAGAGACTATAGCTTCAATATATGCATGTGCAGTGGACCATACATATATCACAATTAATAAGATTGTGAAGAAAGCCAATGGTATTAGCTTCAATATATGCATGTGCAGTGGACCATACATGTATCACAATTAATAAGATTGTGAAGAAAGCCAATGGTATTAGTGAGACAATGTGCAGTGGATCGTCAATGGTATTAATAAGATCGTGAAGAAAGCCAATGGTATTAGTGAGACAATGTGCAGTGGATCGTCAATGGTATTAATAAGATTGTGAAGAAAGCCAATGGTATTAGTGAGAAAATGTACAGTGGATCGTCAATGGTATTAATAAGATTGTGAAGAAGGCCAATGGTATTAGCTTCAATATATGCATGTGTGTTTAACTATGCTGATTGTACAAAACCCTGGCATATAATGGAGTAGGGGGTAGATGGATGGACATCATATCAAATTAGGTCTGCTTTTCACAAATACGACAAGATCAATAATTCAATTTTATAATTTAAAATTTGAGATCAAACATTATTTTACAAATACGACAAGATCAATGATTCACTTTTATTATATTAAAAAAAAATTAGAATACTAATAAATAAAGTTTTCCGATCGAGCATTATTTTACAAGTACGACATTATTTTATAAATATCTGACGAAGGTCTCTTCTTTACAGATTGCAATAAACAGTGCCCCAACTTCCATCTACCGGATCAGTCCTATAATTGTTTTATCATTGAGTGTGACAAACAGTTGTCCTTGGTCCCAAAATGGAAAAAAAAAAATGCATTATTCCCCACGCCACACAAGCAACCCACATACTATAAATACATGTTGCAATAATATAATATGACCACTTGCTTCAAAAGTATAAAACTATGTTGGCAGGTGCGCTAGCATGTGGGTTTGCTTGTGTGGCGTGGGGAATAATGCATTTTTGTTTTTATACTATTGAATGTGGACAATAGGAAATCTGTTTTGTTAAGAAACTTACGCTTATACTTTTAAAGCAATTATCTATACTATTACGTACGCAACGTATTCAGACTATTACAATAGATGTTCGTACTAGTAAAATTGATAATAAGGAAGTTCTGTTAAGAAACTCGGTTGATGTTTATACTATTGATCCGAGTGTTTACAGTCTTACGAGAGATATTCATACTACTACAATATATGTTTTCGAACCAGATGTTTATGATAATACAAATGTGTTTATACTATTACGATAGAATCTTATTAATTCGAAGTGGACAATAAGAAAAATATTTTGTTAAGTAATTAGTCTGATGCTTATACTTTAGAATTAGATTTCTAAACAATTAAAGCAGTTAATCTGTGAGTATCCGCAAGAATTTTTAGTAATTACCTTGTTTTTCATTTTGGATAAGAATGTTACCTTCCTCTCAATTTTTCTGAAGAATGTTAGCTTGCTCTTCGATTTCTCTTTCTAAAACTTGGTCACTAATTGTTACTTGTGGTCTTGGTTTCTCAAAACATGGCTCCCCCCTCAAAAATATTTAATTATTCTATTTGACCATTCTTTCCTTGTTGAAAATTTTCTATCTGATCTTTTTTTTGTGTGTGTAAAATATGGCTCCCTTTCAAAAATTGTAATATCCCTTGATATGTGTAATTTTCAGTTGATATAATCATAATATTTGTACTTCTTTTTTGGTGAAGAGTAGCCCAAAATAATGAATTTGATTACATGCTTTTCTAACTTATTCCTATATTTTTGTTGAACAATGCCAAAACATGTACAACCAAAAATGTGCAAATGATCTAAACATATAAATTTATTATTTAAAGTTTCTAGAGGTAATTTGTTTTGGAGAATTGAACTTGGAGTTCTATTAATTAAGTATGCCACGATAAGTAATGCTTCAGATAAAAATATTTTAGAACATTATTTTAAACATCAAAGCTCTTGCTACTTCTAATAAATTCATTTTTTTTTCGGCAAATCCATTTGTTGTGGAGTCCCAACATAACTTCTATACGAACATTTTTAAGAAAATTAGAAAAATCTTTATTTACATATTTAGTTCTATTATCCGCACGTAATGTTTTAATATATTATATTGGTTATATATTAATTTTTCAAATTCTTTTAATGTGGAAAATACTTCTGATTTTGTTTTAAATAATAAATAAATGTGGTTTGTGAAAAATATCAATAAATGTAATAAATATTTATAATCATTATATGAATAAATTGGAGCCGGACCCAAAACATCAGAATGCACAAGTTTAAAGGAATACTACTTTTATTTTTAGAGTTTGGAAAATAAATCTAATTTATTTAGCATACCGACAAACATGACAACAATTTAAATTTAAATTTGATAATACAAACATTCTTTCTAACATTATCCAATAATATGCTAATCTAGAATGCCATAATTTGTTTCTACTTATGTGACAAATTTGTGCAACATGAACTTCAATAAATGATTCTAAAATATATAATCCATTTAATAAAAATCATTCACCAATTTTATTTCCGAGGTAAAGTCCTGAGTGGGTCTATTAGAACAAACTGACCTTTTACCGTGTTTGAGTTAGTATCACCTTGAATTTGAAAATCATTAATTTTCTCTTCATTTTGCTAAAAAATTTACCTTGCTCTTCATTTTTGATAAGAATGTTACCTTACTCTCCATTTTGCTCAGGAGTGTTAGCTTGCTCTTCGATTTCTCTTCCTAAAACTTGGTCACCAATTGTTATTTGTGGTCTTGGTTGCTGAATTGTACATTCTTGATGGCTCTAATCGTGCTATTTGTGGTCTATAAATTGATTGCTTGTATATCAAATTTAATGCTATTTAAGTGTCATTTGATATTATAAATTTATGAAATATTGTAAATTTTTATGTTCTTTAATTAATGGTAAAAGTTTGCAAATTATTTTTAGTATTTTTCATGTACATGATACACATATAATTATAGTAAGTATCAAACGAGTTGAGCTCGAGCATGCTGATCCTAGCTCAAGCGCTTAGTTTTATATGTCAACTCAGTCGAGCTCGATCAGAAAATTAATGAAGCTATATATTGAGCTCGAGTTAGAGCCTGACACGAGGTCAATCAGCAAGACATCTTCATATTTATTTTCATAGTCTTAAACTATTTAATGTGTAAATAATTAATATTAAATCCATTCTAGATTTCCAATTTTTTGTTGATTTTACAATAAAATTAGAAAAATTTACAATTAATTATAGCTAATTAAAAAACTAAGAAGATTATGTTATATATGTAATGGTAAATATTTCAAATTTCATATATAATAACATATCAAGCTTATTTGAGTCGAGCTCGTGTGAGCTAACGAAAATGATTTTGGATCGACCTCAGGCTAATCAAATATCTGATGGAGCGAGTCGAGCTCGAGGGAGCAACAAATTACAATGCGAAATTATTTATTATGGATGGATCTCAAACCCTATAAATTACTTATACCATGTTTATTGTTGGCCAACACTCGGCAAGAAGTGATAACATATATATTGTGAAATTGGAAAGAAAAGGAAGCACTTGAAAGAGACTATAGCTTCAATATATGCATGTGCAGTAGTGGACCATACATGTATCACAATTAATAAGATTGTGAAGAAAGCCAATGGTATTAGTGAGACAATGTGCAATGGATCGTCAATGGTATTAATAAGATTGTGAAGAAAGCCAATGGTATTAGTGAGACAATGTGCTGTGGATCGTCAATGGTATTAATAAGATTGTGAAGAAAGCCAATGGTATTAGCTTCAATATATGCATGTGTGTTTAACTATGCTGATTGTACAAAACCCTGGCATATAATGGAGTAGGGGGTAGATGGATGGACATCATATCAAATTAGGTCTGCTTTTCACAAATACGACAAGATCAATAATTAATTTTATAATTTAAAATTTGAGATCATGAATCATTATTTTACGAATACGACAAGATCAATGATTCACTTTTATTATATTAAAAAAATGAAATTAGAATACTTATAAATAAAGTTTTCTGATCTAACATTATTTTACAAGTACGACATTATTTTATAAATATCTGATGAAGGTCTCTTCTTTACAGATTGCAATAAACAGTGCCCCAACTTCCATCTATCGGATCAGTCCTATAATTGTTTTATCATTTAGTGTGACATACAGTTGTCCTTGGTCCCAAAATGAAAAAACTATGCATTATTGCAACATGTATTTATAGTATAAATACATGTTGCAATAATATAATATGACCACTTGCTTCAAAAGTATAAAACTATGTTGGTAGGTGCGCTAGCATGTGGGTTTGCTTGTGTGGCGTGGGGAATAATGCATTTTTTTTTTATACTATTGAATTTGGACAATAGGAAATCTGTTTTGCTAAGAAACTTACGGTTATACTTTTACAGCAATTATCTATACTATTACGTACGCAATGTATTCAGACTATTACAATAGATGACTAGTAAAATTGATAATAAGGAAGTTTTGTTAAGAAACTCGGTTGATGTTTATACTATTGCTCCGAGTGTTTACAGTCTTACGAGAGATATTCATACTATTACAATATATTTTTTTGAACCAGATGTTTATAATAATACAAATGTGTTTATACTATTACGATCGATAGAATCTTATATTAATTCGAAGTGGACAACAAGAAAAATATTTTGTTAAGTAATTAGATTTCTAAACTATTAAAGCAGTTAATCTGTGAGTATCCGCAAGGGTTGCGTCAGTATCCTCAAGGATGCTCCTATCAATAATAGCAATACTTTTGAAAATAGTAATTTCTGTCAGCTTACCTATTAGAAACTGAGTTAATTTAAAAGAATAATTTAATTGAATAATGATTCATGCATACTTTACATCCTATAGATCAATCTATTTATAATTGTACAAGGCTAAAGTGCCATTGAAGGAGAAAGGCTAAAAAGGTAAAAAACAGTAATGGTAACGGTAACAAGCTTATAAAGAAATGAAAAAAAAAAATACATGGGTTTATGCTATGTACACCCTAGAATAAAATCTCCCACTTAGTCATTTTTTATAGGCATCTCCAACACTCCCCCTCAAGTCAGGCTTGTATAGATCAATTGAGCCTAACTTGCATACAATTTCTTCAAAGTGTTTCGTGTCCAAGGGATTTATGAATATGTCGGCTAGTTGCTCCTCGCTACACATGTACGAAGTTTCAATATCATTTGATTGCACTTTTTCTCTAACAAAGTGACAATCCACTTCAATATTCTTTGTCGTTCGTGGAACACCGGATTCAAGGAGATGTGTCTAGCAGAGTTGTTGTTGCAAAACATCTTCATAAGTTGCTTTTGTTGAATTCGCATATCTTGTAGTAGTTGCTTGAGCCATGTAAGCTCACTTGTGGTCATGGACATAGCTTGATATTCGGCTCCCACGCATAATCTAGCTACAACGTTTTACTTTCTTGCTTTTCCATGTTGTCAGATTTCCTCCAACAAACGTGCAACAACCGTTGATGGATCTTCTATCACAACTCCTAACCCAATCTGCATCCGAGTAGCCTACAATAGATAAATCATTGTTTTTCTTAAACCATAAACCTCGACTGGGTGAACCCTTAAGATATCTAAGAATAAGAACAATAGCATCCATATGACTTGTACATGGAGCATGCATAAATTGACTTACCGCGCTTACCACAAATTAATATCGAGTCTAGTAACTGTAAGATAAATTAGATTGACCACAAGTCTTTGGAATTTTCCAACATTTTCTAAGGGTTCTCAATCCTCAAGGTTTAATTTTTTGTTAATTTTCATTGGGTATTAGTTGGCTTGACACATAATTTCTCTGTTTTAATAAGTCTATGGTATATTTTAATTTTGAGAGAAATAATTATTTTCTTGAATAAGATAATTCAATGCTTAAATAATATTTTAGTTCACCTAGACCTTTGATATCAAACTTATTTTCTAAATGGTGTTTATTCAATCCAATTTCACTTTCTTTGTTTCCGGTAATTTTTAAATCATGAAAATATACTAGAATGATTGTGGTTGTGGTATTGGTAAATTTCACAAACATAGATGAGTTGGCTGAACTTTTGAAAAAACCTAACTCTAATAATGCATGGTTTAGTTTTTCATACCATGCATAGGGTGATGCTTTAGGCCATATATTGCTTTGTGCAATTTACATGCCAACCTTTTGTTATTTTCATTTTTGTGCCGGGGTGATAACCTCATATAAACTTCGTCCTCTAAAGTTTCTTGTAAGAATGCTATGAACAATAATACCCTTATCGTACTCATTTTTGCAAGCCGAGCAAAAGTTTTCTTATAATCAATACCATTAGTTTGTGTAAACCCTTTTGCAACAAATCTTACTGATCAGAGTCAAAATGATGATGAATTACGTAAAATTTTGGCTTAGGTTTTGCATATTATCTCACACTTATGTCTAATTAATTAGAGAAAAATGCTATTATCACCCTTCTTTATGTTTTATTGCAGAAAATTGGTTTTGGGACTATTTTACATCAAATGGAGCAAGAATCGGGTCAATTGGATAAGCGACGCTCATCGACTAAGGCTCTGTTACGGCTCGTATTGCCTGATACGGACCTAGCCTGATACGGACCAGGAGATAGCGCAATACGCATTAAACCCTTCAGCGACATGGTCTCAATACGGACCGTACCAGCTAATACGGTCAGTAACCAAGGCACCCTTTGGGGAATAACTGTTGACAGCTTTATCAAGATCATGTTTCTTGGCCTCTACTCAACTCCAGACGTCCCTCCACTCCTATATAAGCACCCTGGACAGAAGAGAAACTCATATTTGTAATTTTGGTTAGATTTGATTAAGTGAGAAAGAGAGGAGTGATTGTAATAATGCCGTTCCACGGCTAAGTTCTCTTCTTAGGGCTAGGCAGTAAACCTTGTTACTCATGATGCTTTGATATATATATTTTCTGTTGATTATGATTTCTTGTTGTTTAATTGAATGCTTTTGTGATTATTATCCCTTCACCTAATATCGATGATCTAGTTTAATCCGTTAGGGTAGTGACAGTGCTTTAATGGTAAGAGAAACTATGTTGCACGAGTTAGTCTCGTTGGAAGTCATTAGATTTATGTGAAGAAAACCTTAGCGGAGAAACCATAAATTGGAACAACAAAGTGCGAACCAAGTTCTTTCATTTGCGTAAGATAATTCGCAGTGATCTATGTAGTAACTTGTGTATTTAGAGATCTGTCATTTGCGTAAGATAACTCGTAGTGTCCTATGTAAAATCTCTATGGAAGATCTGTCATTTGCATAAGATAACTCGCAGTGTTCTATGTGGTGTCTTTCATAAAACAACAACAGGAAATTAGACCCGACAGAAGTAGAATATCAAAGTGGATTGAGTAGCAATGGTGTGTCGAAACCCTAGAAATTCTCATCTCTATCTTTATTTTAATTACTTTTAATTATTATCAAATTTACATTGATCACAACTTCAACTCTCAAATTTTCAGATTTTGTCTAGCCTTTCGAAAGATTGTGATTTGATCACTAAAGACTCTGAACCAATATTTCCTGTGGATCGACCTCGATTATACTACTTGATAGGATTGTGCACTTGCAATCCGAACCGATAGCATCTCTGAGTTTATAAATTTTAAAAGAAAACATCGCTCTCTTTTGAGTGATCAAGCTTTTTGCCGCCGTTGCCGGGAATAACGGATTATTGTGCAAGGCCTCGCAAGAGCCCTTGCTTTGACCATTGAATCCAATTAATTAGAGACGCCTAGACTTTAATTTTCTGCATATTTATTTTCTTCTTTTTACTTTTATTTTAAATTTTGTTTTTCTTTTTCTTTTACTTTTTAGTTTTTAGTTTAATTTTCAGATTTTCTTTTGTTTCTTAGGATACTGCATGCTGGACGAATCATCCCTACGGAGATCCCTGAGGATTGCAAGTAGGAGAGGACAATTCGCCTCCACATCATCGATAAGGACCAATCATAGTCCTTCCTCAAGTTATTCTGAAAGGGAAGGAGACTCAGATTCGATCAACATGGATGACCCACCGAACGAACCGATTCACAACAATCCACCATTCAACAATGGAAACGGACAAGAAGGCAATGGTGAAAATGGAGTTCATAATGCAGCAAGACCCAAACTTCTACGAGACTATTGCGTACCGCGCGCGAATGATCCTAACTCAAGCATAAATCCACCGACTGTTACGAACCGTAATTTTGAGATCAAACCTGCTCTCATAAATATGGTTTCGCAACAGCAATTTAGAGGATTTCCAAGCGATGATCAGTGATCAGAGTCAAAATAATGATGATTTGCGTAGGGTTTTGTCTTAGATTTTGCATATTTTCTCACACTTATGTTTAATTTATTAGAGAAAAAGACAACTGTCACCCTTCTTTATGTTTTATTGTAGAAAACAAGTTTTGGAACTATTTTACACCAAATGGAGCAAGAATCGGGTCAACCGGATTAGCGATTCTTATCGACAAAGTCTCTATTACGGTCCGTATTGCCTAATACGGACCAAGCTTAGCACAGACCAAGAGATAGAGTCAGAAGCACTAAAACTCTCAGCGACAAGGTCTCAATACGGACTGTATCACCTGATATGGACCATAACCGAAGGTGCCTCTTGGGAATTAACTGTCGACAGCTGTATCCAGATAAGTTTCTTAGCCCCTACGCAACCTCCAGACATTCCTCCACTCCTATATAAGGCCCCTGGGCAGAAGAATAACTTATCTTGGTAATTAGGGTTAGATTTGATTAAAGAGAGAAGAGAGGAGTGCTTGTAACAATGCCGTTCCGCCGCTAAGTTCATTTTCTTAGGGCTATGTAGTAAACCTTGTTACTCTTGATGTTTTAATATATATATTTTCTGTTGATTATGATTTCTTGTTGTTGAATCAAAATGCTTTTGCGATTTACTATCTCTTCATCTAACTTCAATGATCTAGCTTAGTCCGTTAGGGTAGTGACAGTGCTTTAGTGGTAAGAGAAACTATTTGTATGAATTAGAGCCTTGTTGAGATCTATTAGGTTTATGTGAAAAAAATCCTAGCGGGGAAACCATAAACCAGACCAAAAAAACGCGAACCAAGTTCCATCACTTGCGTAAGGAAAATCGCAGTGATATGTGTAGTAACTTGTGTATTTAAGAGATCAGTCATTTGCGTAAGAAAACTCGTAGTGTCCTATGTAGAATCTCGATAAAAGATCTGTCATTCTTGCGTAACATAAATCGTAGTGACCTATGTGGTGTCTTTCATAAAACAACAACAGGAAATCAAACGCAACATGGATACATTATCAAGGCGGATTGAGTAGCAATGGTGTGCCGAAACCCTAGGAATTCTCATCTCTATCTTTATTTTAATTACTTTTAATTGCTTCCTAATTTACATTGATCACAACAACATCTCTCAATTTTCAGATTTCGTCTAATCTTTCAAAAAATTGTGATTCGATCACTCAAAAATCTAAACCAATATTCCCTGTGGATCGACCTCGAATATACTACTCGATAGGATGTGCGCTTGCAGTCCGAACCGATAGCATTTCTGAGTTTATAAATATTAAAAGAAACATCGCTCTCTTTTGAGTGATCAATCCACATCTTCACTTGTCAATTTTTCTTGGAATATGCGAGACGATAAAGATCAACGGAGTCACCGATGAAGCAATCAGGCTAAGGCTATTTCAATTCTCATTAAAAGATAAAGCAAGAGCATGGTTGTTTTCCTTACCGGCCAACTCCATTCAAACTTGGGACCAATTGTTTAATGTGTTCATTGCAAAATATTTTCCACCTTCTAAAACTTCAAGATTCAGAAATGCAATTACTAATTTTGAACAAAGAGATGGTGAATCATTGTGTGAAGCATGTGATAGATATAAGGATATGTTAAGGTGTTGTCCACATCATGGTCTAGAAAGATGGCTGATTGTTCAAACTTTTTATAATGGTCTAAACCCTACCGATAGGTTGTCTATTGATGCTTCCGCAGGAGGAGCATTTATGAACAAGGAACTTGACGAGGCTTAGAACCTAATTGAAGAGATTGCAATTAACCAACACTAGTGGATCCCTGAGTGCAAGAAGCCAACTCCAACACCTGGCATACACAAAGTTGATGAAATATCCATGCTAAGTGCAAAAATCGATGCTTTGCAACTAGTACGCAATAAGCATACTAAGCAGCGAACGGTAGCAGCAGCCAATGCAGCAACAACATGTGGCTATTGTGGAGGAGCGCATGAGACCCGAATGTACAAATGTGATGGAAACTGAGGAAGAAGGAAAATGCAACCCCCCTCCACAGCTCAAACTTAAACCTCTTCCATCCAACCTATGGTATGAATTTCTAGGACCCAACCAAACCTACCCGGTGATTGTCGGCTCTCAGCTAGACAAGACTCAAATCAGCAAACTCATCAACACACTCAGGAAGAACAATAAAGCAATCGGCTACACAATCGATGACATCAAGGGCCTCAGTCCAACCATCTGCATGCACCGAATTCTACTCGAGGAAGACCACAAACCTATACGAGAACCGCAAAGAAGACTTAATCCTAACCTGAAGGAGGTGGTCAAGAGAAAAGTCCTGAAGCTGCTAGATGCATGCATCATCCACCCATCTCAGAAAGCAACTGGGTTAGTCCCGTTCAGGTCGTTCTAATGAAGGGAGGCACCACAGTTGTGAAGGGAGATAACGACGAAATGCTCCAAGCAAGAGTCGTTACAGGTTGGCTGATGTGCATTGACTATCGGTGGCTAACCGTGGCGACAATGAAGGACCACTACCCTCTCTCGTTCATCGATCAACTGTTGGAGCGACTAGCAAAGCATTCATACTTCTGCTACCTCGATGGATACTCCAGCTTCTTCCAAATTCCAATTCATCCTCAATATCAAGAGAAGACCACATTCACATGCCCCTACAGAACCTTCGCCTACCGACGGATGCCCTTCGGGCTATGCAACGCCCCAGCGACTTTCCAAAGGGCTATGGTGTCTATCTTTTCATATTTTGTTGAAGAAATAATAGAGTTTTTCATGGATGATTTTTCAGTTTATGGGGATACCTTTGACTCATGTTTAAGGAACTTGTCGAAAGTTCTAAAAAGATGTGAAGAAGTAAACCTCGTATTAAATTGGAAAAAATATCATTTTATGGTACAAGAAGGAGTTGTGCTTGGTCATACCATTTCCTCCAGAGGATTGGAAGTTGACAAAGCAAAAGTCGAGGTAATTGAAAAATTAACTCAACCAACATGTGTTCGTGACATTTGCAGTGTTCTTGGACATGCAGGTTTCTATCGAAGATTCATCAAGGACTTTTCAAAAATCGCAAAGCCACTCTCAAACTTGACTATGAAGGATGCCGAGTTCAACTTTGATGGGAAATGTATTGAAGCATTAAATACACTCAGGAATGTTTTGATTTCAGCCCCAATTCTCCAACCGCCTGACTGGGACCATCCTTTTGAAATCATGTGCGATGCAAGCGACTACGCGGTAGGAGCAGTCCTGGGACAACGGAAGGATAAGAAGCCCTATGCAATCTACTATGCGAGCAAAGTCCTGAACGAAGCTCAATGCAATTACACAACAACTGAGAAGGAATTACTCGCAGTAGTTTTTGCAATTAACAAATTTCGGTCTTACCTTGTAGGGTCAAAAGTCATCATTTACACAGATCATGCAGCAATCAAGTACCTCGTCAACAAGAAGGAAGCAAAACCTAGACTCATCTGATGGGTACTCCTCCTACAAGAGTTCGACATTGAAATCAAGGATAAGAAGGGCACGGAGAACTCGGTAGCCGACCACCTGTCAAGACTGAGGCAACCAAGCGAAAGAGATCAAGACATTCTGATTGATGATTCCTTTGCCGATGAACATCTCTATTTTGTGGGAGCAAGCAAACGGCCATGTGATTACTCAAAAGAGAGCAATGTTTTCTTTTAAAATTTATAAACTCGAAAATGCTGTCGGTTCGGACTGCAAGTGCACTATCCTATCGAGTAGTATATTCGAGGTCGATCCACAGGGAATATTGGTTCAGAGTCTTGAGCGATCAAGTCACAATTTTTCGAAAGGCTAGACGAAATCTGAAAATTGAGAGTTGAAGTTGTGATCAATGTAAATTTGGTAATAATTAAAAGTAATTAAAATAAAGATAGAGATAAGAATTCCTAGGATTTCGGCACACCATTGCTACTCAATCCACTTTGATATTCTACTTCTGTCGGGTCTGATTTTCTGTTGTTGTTTTATGAAAGACACCATTGCTACTCGTAGAGGTCGACTATGTTTCAAAATGGGTGGAAGCAATTCCAGTGTCCTTAGCAGATGCAAATGTAGTCAAGCGACTATTGCAGAAGATCATATTTTCAAGGTTTGACATTCCTCGAGTAGTGATAAGTGATGGAGGATCGTATTTCATCAACAACCAATTCAATAATCTTTTGAAGAAATATGGCGTCACACACAATGTAGCAACTCCTTACCATCCAACAAACAAGCGGGCAAGTAGAAATTTCAAACAGAGAAATCAAAAACATCTTGCAGAAGACGGTGTCTTGGTTCAGGAAAAGTTGGGCACTCAAACTAGACGAAGCACTTTGGGTCTACAAAACCTCGTTCAAAACTCCGATCGGAATGACTTCCTACAAGCTGATCTACGGAAAGACATATTGATCAGAGTCAAAATAATGATGATTTACGTAGGGTTTTGGCTTAGGTTTTACATATTTTCTCACATTTATGTTTACTTTATTAGAGAAAAAGGCTACTGTCACATTTCTTTGTGTTTTATTATAGAAAACAGGTTTTGGGACTATTTTACATCAAATGGAGCAAGAATCGGGTCAATCGGATCAGCGACGCTCATCGACTAAGTCCCTGTTACGGCCAGTATTGACCAATATGGACCAGGCCTAGCACAGACCAGAAGATAGCGCTGGAAGCAGTTAAACCCTAACTGCCAAGGTCCTAATACGGACCGTATCACCTGATACGGCCCGTATCCGAAGGCATCTCTTGGGGAATAACTGCCGACAGCTGTTTCCAGATTGATTTCTTAGCCTCCAATCAACCTCTACACGTCCCTACACTCCTATATAAGGCCCCTGGGCAGAAGAATAGATCATCTTTGTAATTAGGGTTAGATTTGATTAAAGTGAGAAGAGAGGAGTGCTTGTAACCATGCCGTTCCGCGGCTAAGTTCCCATTCTTAGGGCTAGGCAGTCAACCTTGTTACTCTTGATGTTTTGATATATATATTTCTGTTGATTATGATTTCTTGTTGTTGTGCTAAAATGCTTTTGTGATTTATTATCTCTTCATCTAACTTCAATGATCTAGCTTGAGTCCGTTAGGATAGTGACAGTACTTTAATGGTAAGAAAAACTATTTGTATGAGTTAGCCTCGTTGAGATCTATTAGGTTTATGTGAAGAAAACCTTAGCGGGGAAACCATAAACCAGACCAACAAAACGCGTACCAAATTCCATCACATGCGTAAAGTAAATCGCAGTGATCTGTGTAGTAATTTGGGGTATGTGAGAGATCAGACATTTGCGTAAGGTAAATCGCAGTGTCCTGTGTAGAATCTCGGTGAAAGATCTGTCATTCTTGCGTAACATAAATCGCAGTGACCTATGTGGTGTCTTTCATTAAAACAACAATAGGAAATCAGACGCAACAGGAATATTGTCAAGGAGGATTGAGTGGCAATGGTGTGCCGAAACCCTAGAATCCTCATCTCTATCTTTATTTTAATTACTTTTAATTGTTTCCTAATTTACATTGATCAACAAACATCTCTCAATTTTCAGATTTCGTCTAGCCTTCCGAAAGATTGTGATTCGATCGCTCAAAGCATTGAACCAATATTTCCTGTGGATCGACCTCGTATATACTACTCGATAGGATTGTGCGCTTGCAGTCCGAACCGATAGCATTTCCGAGTTTATAAATATTAAAAGAAACATTGCTCTCTTTTGAGTGATCACATTTCATCTGCCAGTGGAATTAGAACACAAGGCATATTGGGCAATCAAAACGTTCAATTATGACCTGCGGAACGCGAGCAAAAAGAAGCTACTCGATTTGAATGCACTAGATGAACTGAGGCTTCATGCATACGACAATGCAAAGATGTACAAAGAACGAGCAAAATTCTTCCACGACAAAAAGATCAAGAAGAAGGAGTTCAAGGAAGGTGACATGGTGCTTCTCTTCAATTCAAGACTCAAACTCTTCCCCGGGAAATTGAGGTCTAGATGGACATGACCATACAAAGTCACACACGTGTACTTTTATGGGCAGTCCAAATCTGGAGTCAAGAAACTGAATACTTTAAAGTGAATGGCCAGAGATTGAAACACTACATCGCAGGACCAAATGTTAAGCATGAAGAGACCTATTCCTTCGAGAATCAGCCAAATGAATGATGAACACAACAAGTCAAGCTAATGACTTTAAACAAGCACTTCTTGGGAGGCAACCCAAGGCCACTCTTTACTTTCTTTTCTATATAAAAACAAAAAAATAAAAAAAAAATTCATTTTATCTTAAACTAAGACACTAATCACATGGTTACTAATCCTACCTGCAGGAAAAGATGTTGGAAAAGTTTGATCGGAAAATTCGAAGCCCGTCATGAAGTTTTACTCTCTGTTACGACCTGTATCAATCCAATACAGGGTAATACTCCAATACGGACCTGTCCCGTACTTGGCACAGGAAACACGAGATTCGAAGAAAAACTGCATAGTGGTTACGGACCGTATCAACTGATACGGACCGTATTCACTAAGCAGAAATAACCGACTCTCTATTTTCTGCGCTCAAAGAAAGGAAAGTCGAATTTTAACCAGAAATAACCTCCCATGATCACCACTTCCTGCACTTCCATGACACCCTTTCACCACCTTATAAACCCTCCATCAACTTTCCTTTTCAAGCAACATTTTAGAATATTTTCAGAAAAATTCGCCCTCTGTTCACAGAATCTCTCTAAGTTAGGTCCGTATTAGCCCCTATCAACCCAATACGGCCCGTAACAGAGCATGAAAACTTAGAAAAAAATGGCAAGCAATAGCCCTCGAACCTCCAACTCTCAATCCAATGATGAAGAATCCCTTCTGTCAGCCATGGGGATCCAGTTCCGCAATCAACAAGAATTCAATCGCGCCCAAACCATGCTTGATCGCACTATTGCAAATAATAAAGCAATGTGTGTCAACACCATGAAGGTCCTCGGCTGCTTCGACTACGTGAGGGTATCCCTTAATAACATTAATTTGTGGGATCTAGCGGACCGATTGAGAGCCACAAGGATATACGAAAGGCAACAATTGAATTCCTATCAACCTTGCAAACTGATGGCACCAAAATCAAGTACCGTCTCTTCAACCTCCCTTTTGAAATCACCATGGAAGAATTTTGCACCGCGCTCTCAATCCCCACCAAAGGAGAAACTGAACTCGGCACGAGGGATAAACGCATGAAGTATTGGGAGACAATTGAAATGGATGAACGAAAGGTTTATCGCAAAGACTCGCGACTCATCTTGAGCATCGAATTAAGGTATATCCATATCATTCTCTCTAATTCAATTTTTCCAACAGGTGAGGACAGTACGGAGGTTAAGGAGGGATATCTACATCATGAGATGCATGAGAAGCCACAAGCACCAACCACACCTCGGCTATCATGTCCTTCACCACCTCATCACAACATCAAACTCATTGGCGAAAATGAAGTGTACGGATCATCCTGCCTCAATATGAATTTCCTCGTCAACAATGACCATGTGCAAGCCGTATTCAATGCACTTACAGGAGACATCAAGTATACACTAAAGATTGGCGAAGGCATGACCCTTCACATTGGAACCGACAAAGGCTCATTCCAATTTGGCTACTAATCTGAAAATGAAAATGATGCAAGAAGTGTACATGAGGAAAAGCCAATCGAAGAAGAACCTATCGAAGAAGAGCCCATGGAGGACACAAACAGTGCACCATCACACCACCCCCATGAGATGGCTTTCGTACAACACCTCATCTCTCCACGTGACAACATCAATGAGGCGAACACAATGACCACACCTATAGGCTGGGATCAAGAAACTATCGTGTCACAACCAAGAGAGCCCGGCCTAACCATGCGCTCCAACAACACGCTTGAAAATATGAAGAAGCGCACAAAGTACTTGGAAGAGTATATGGAAAATGTGAACAAGGCGCATGAAAACTTCTATGAACACTGCCTTTCAAAAGGAATTCTGTAACGCTTCTAAATCCGGGTATATTTTAAATTTAGAATCCAATTTAGAACAAAATAAAATAAAAATTATATATAGTTCAGAAAATAATTTATAAAAAGGCAATCAAATAAATAGCAAAACGTTTTATAAATTTACATGAAAGTTATATCTAAATCCTGCATATAATTTTAATTATACATTGCTTAGCCCAATTAGTAAGCCCAAATTAGAAATATGCAATTCTAAGTTTAGCCAATATTCAATAATATAATCAACCCAACCCTCTCCTCTCTTCTCATTCCCTTGCTCCCTGTGAAAAACCTCCTCCCTCTTTCAATTTTTCTGTAAGTTTTTCTCTCTCTCTCTCTCTCTTTTGCTCTTCTTGGCCGCCCCTCTCCCCTCTCTTCTTGACTGCCGCCGGCCATAAGAGGCCCAGCCGAACCCACCCCTCTCTCCCTCTTGTGCCGCCATCTCCCCCTCTTCTCCTTTGGCTAGCCGACAGCCCCCATCTCCCTCTCTTCTCCTTTGGCTAGCCGACAGTCCCACCACCGGCCCCCCCCTCTCTACCCCAACTGAACCACCCCTGCCTCTTCCTCTACCCGCCCCTTCCTTAGCCGGACCCTAGATCCGAAACCCTAACCCTTTCCCTTGGCCGAGCCCTCTCTCCCTTGCCTTGGCCGAAACCCTAACCCTAGCCGAAACCCATGAGTCCATTAACCCAAACCCATTAACCTAGAACCCTAACCCGAAACCCACTAACCCTAACCCTAGACCCGAAACCCATTAACTCATTTAATGATTTTTTATACAAGATGTTTAGATAACAATTGGATTAAATACGAATAGAATTAAGAACCTGATCAAGCGTTTATAAACTTAGGAGCAAACCGCGAGGTTCTAGGAGACGCTGAGAATACGCGAGGTTTCGACACACGCGAGGTCACTGAGAATACAGGTGCGGGTTCCTGGTCTTGTTTTACAAATAATATACAAATGCATGGATTGAGGTAAGAAATCCTTTTTTCAAATCTGGTAGATAAACTACATGTTGTGGATGTCGAACATTCGTTTGATTTTATTTAGAATTGCATGATAGGAGTTCTTGATACATGGAATTGAATTGACAGGAATTGTGAATGTGAATTGGGAATGGGGAAAGTAAATGATTTGTTTTTCTTTAAATTAGGGCCGTCCGTGTGAGGCGGCTCAGCATGTGTTTTGAAAATCAGGCTGTCCGTGTGTGGCAGACCCCAGAGTATGAAATGTGAACAGAACGGGTCGTCCTTGTGTGGCGGTTCGCCGGATGGGTCCCCGCAATGGCCCATCTAAAGTGTGATTGAACGGGTCGTCCTTGTGTGGCGATTCGCCGGATTTCTATGTACGGGCATGGATTTCCAGAGTGTGGAATTTAAAAACCTTAAATGTGAATTTAAAAGAGGCGGGAATGAAAATTGTTTTGAAATGATTGCATATCCGAATTGATAGGGAATTTGGGGGAAAATTTGAAAACTTTACTTTATTGTTATTTGGGATATTAAATGCATTGATTTGTAAAAACACCGGGCTGGAACTAAATCCCGCACTGAGAGATAGTTCGATCTCTTACCGTACCACCTTTTATGTGAGTTCCAGGAAATGGAGAAGAAGGCATGGAGTAAGGCCGTGAGTGAGGAATTAGCGGAAGTTTCTTAAAGTAGCCACTATTTGTTTTAAATTTATATTTGTATGAATTATATATTGTGTGGACATGGCGGTAACTGTTTGACTGGCCATGTCTAACATATTTTCCCTTTCTATTCATTTGTGAACTCCTTTGTATGTTTAATATAGTGGCTTGTTGGTTGTATTATTGATAATGTATGTGATGTGCTTAACGCCTTGCGTTTAAATGCGCGGCGGGTTGTCCGGGGGTGTGACAAATTCCATTCACCCCACCAACTCCATTCACACCACCACCACCCCTTCCCCACAAGTAATATGTGAGTTCTTTCTTATCTCTATCTCTATTTGTTTAGTTTCTTGCATTGAGGACAATGCCAAATTTTAACATGGGGGTAGGGGCAAGAAAACTTAGTTTAGGATTGCATTGTATCTAGGATCATGGTGCATGTAGGACTCTTATTTTTATTTTTTCGCTAGCAGTTTTACTTAATCGGGATTATTTCTTAAGGCCTAACCGTGAGAAATGGGACGAATGATTAAGGTTTTTATTTAGCGTGCATATAGGCATTTGCACTAATAGGAGCATATAATTTAGGAGTAGCTTGCATATAGGTTAATCAAATAAGGAATTGTTTTGAATTGAGTTAGGCTAGGGTTTAGACAATTGGCCATGATACAAAAAATTCAGAATTTTTAAAGTAATTAGTGACCTCAAAGTGAACAATTAATTGCTAACCATGAATGTTGACCAAAAGCTACAGACCTTAGAATTTTTATTGTTGAGTAATTTATTTTTGCAAAGTTTTTTAAGTTTGAAAGTGTTCTAGAATACCCATTTATTATAGATAGACCCCTAGCGAAACTATGCAATAATTCCTTGTATGAATGAATACTTGGAATTGTGTGTAATCATGGTACTTGTGACACAAAAATATTTAATTTTCAGAAAAATAGAAAAAAAAAAATACAAAAAAATCAGAAATGAGAAAAATAAAAAATAATAGAAAAATTCAGAAAAAGAAAAAAATAGAATAAAAGGATGGAGGATAAAAAAAGAGTACGGGTGCCTACACAAGACTGGTTACCAATAGGCTCGACAAAACCTCTCAAGCTTTAATTTTGTGCATATTTAGTTTTTCAAAAAAGTCACAAGTACCAACACACTTAGTTGTCATACTTTGCTCCAATCAATCAGGAAGAAAAATCAAAATTTATATCATTAGAATTCCCATTGATTGTAAGAGATCTGTTTATAATCAAAGGAGAAATTAATACTCTCAAATTTAAGGACATTTGTGAAGTGAATTGTTCGATAATAATTTTTCTAAGGAATGCACAATGAGGTCAATCATGGGGTGAATAAATTGTTCAAGGGAGAGGTCATGAATATTTTTGAAGTTCTAAATTTTTAAATGTCATGTCAATTGTACCAAGTCCAAGTTCTAATTTAATTTAAAGTAAGTTCTTGAGATAGTATGGTTTAACCTAGACCGGACCTTTGACTAGCTGGGATGTCGTTGTTTAAGGACAAGCAACAATTCAAGTTGGGAGGCGTGATCAAGAGTCAAAATAATGATGAATTACGTAGGATTTTGGCTTAGGTTTTGCATATTATCTCACACTTATGTGTAGTCAATTAGAGAAAAATGCTACTGTCACCCTTATTTATGTTTTATTACATAAAACAGGTTTTGGGACTATTTTACATCAAATGGAGCAATAATCAGGTCAATCGGATAAGCGATGCTCATCGACTAAGGTCTGTCACGGCCCGTATTACCTGATACGGACCTAGCCGGATACGGACTAGGAGATAGCATAATACGTATTAAACCATTCAGCGACATGGTCTCAATATGGACCATACCAGCTAGTACGGTCTGTAACCAAGGCGTTCTTTGGGGAATAACTGCTGAAAGCTGTATCCAGATCATGTTTCTTGGCCTCCACTCAACTCCAGACGTCTCTCCACACCTATATAAGCACCCTGGACAGAAGAGAAACTCATCTTTGTAATTTGGGTTAGATTTGATTAAGTGAGAAAGAGAGGAGTGATTGTAACAATGCCGTTCCGCGGCTAAGTTCTTTTCTTAGGGGCTTGGCAGTAAACCTTGTTAGTCATGATGCTTTAATATATATATTTTCTGTGGATTATGATTTCTTGTTGTTTAATTGAAATGCTTTTGTAAATTATTATCCCTTCATCTAATATCGAAGATCTAGTTTAATCCGTTAGGGTAGTGACAGTGCTTTAATGGTAAGAGAAACTATGTTGCACGAGTTAGCCTTGTTGGAAATCATTAGATTTATGTGAAAAAAACCTTAGCGGGGAAACCATAAATCAGAACAAACAAAATGCGAACCAAGTTCTATCATTTGCGTAAGATAATTCGCAGTGATATAGTAGTAACTTGTGTATTTAGAGATTTGTCATTTGCATAAGATAACTCGCAATGTCCTATGTAGAATCTCGATGGAAGATCTGTCATTTGCGTAAGATAACTCGCAGTGTCCTATGTGGTATCTTTCATAAAACAACAACAGGAAATCAGACCCGACAAAAGTAGAATATCAAAGTGGATTGAGTAGAAATGGTGTGCCGAAACCCTAGGATTCTCATCTCTATCTTTATTTTAATTACTTTTAATTATTGCCAAATTTACATTGATCACAACTTCAACTCTTAAATTTTCAGATTTCGTCTAGCCTTTCGAAAGATTGTGATTTGATCGCTCAAGACTCTGAACCAATATTTCCTGTGGATCGACCTCGAATATACTACTCGATAGGATTGTGCAATTGCAATCCGAACCGATAGTATTTCTGAGTTAATAAATTAAAAAAAAAAACATCACTCTCTTTTGAGTGATCATTTACTGAACCATCACTATTATATTTTATTTTATGTCTCCATTGCATCCTTCAATTTTTTTTTTCAAGAGTTCCTAGCTCCTCTTGCATTGCATTTTTCCATAATGGATTTGCAATTGCCTCTTGATAAATTGATGGCTTCCTTTGGATTCGATATTAAGCTTAGAAAAGAACAAAAGTTTGAAGCAACATTTTTATATGATATATGATTTTCAATAGGATATGCGTTAGTATGATATAATACAAAATCTTGTAATCTTTGAGTGGGTCAAATAGAACGAACTAATCTTTGTATCGTGTTTTAGTAAGTATCACCATGAACTTGAAAATGATTACTTTTTCTCTTAATTTTGCTCAAAAATGTTACCCTGCTCTTCATTTTGGATAAGAATGCTACCTTACTCTCTATTTTGTTAGCTTGCTCTTCGATTTCTCTTTCTAAAATTTGGGTCATTAATTGTTATTTGCGGTCTTTTGGTTGCTCAAAATATGGCGCCCCCTCAAAAATATTTAAATATTCTATTTCACCATTCTTTCCTTGTTGAAAATTTTCTATTTGATCATTTTTTCTAAATATAGCTCCCTCTCGAAAAATGTAACATCCCTTGATATGTGTAATTTTTTGTTGATATAATCCAAACATTTATACCTTTTTTTTTGAAAAGTAGCCCAAAATAATGTATTTGATTACAAGATTTTCTAACTTATCCCTATATTTTTGTTAAACATGCAAAAAACATGTACAACTAAAAATGCACAAATGATCTAAACATATAAATCTATTATTTAAAGTTTCTAGAGGTAATTTGTTTTGGAGTATTGAACTAGGAGTTCTATTAATTAAGTATGCCGCAATAAGTAATGCTTCAGATAAAAAATATTTTGGAGCATTATTTTTAAACATCAAAACTCTTGCTACTAATAAATTCATATTTTTTTCCGTCAACTCCATTTTGTTGTGGAGTTCCAACATAACTTCTATACCAAGATTTTTAAGAAAACTAGAAAAATATTGATTTACATATTTAGTTCAATTATTCGTATGTAATGTTTTAATATATTATACTGATTATATATTAAATTTTCAAATTCTTTTAATGTGGAAAATAGTTCCGATTTTGTTTTAAATAGATAAATAAATGTGGTTCGTGAAAAATCATCAATAAATGTAATAAAATATTTAAAATCACTATATGAATAAATTGGAGCCTGACCCAAAACATCGGAATGCACAATTTCAAAAGAATACTACTTTTATTTTTAGAGTTTGGAATAAAAATCTAGTTTATTTAGCATACCGACAAACATCACAACAATTTAAATTTAAATTTGATAATACAAACAATTTTTCTAGTACATTATCCAACAATATCCTAATCTAGAATGCCATATATATTTTGTTTTTACTAATTATGTGACAAATTTGTGCAACATGAACGTCATTAAATGATTCCAAAATATATAATCCATTTTGTAAAAATTCTTCACCCATTTTCCTTCCCGAGGTGAAGTCTTGAAATATGACATTATTGTAACCTTTGAATAGGTCTAATAGAACAAACTGACATTTTTACTGTGTTTGAATTAGTATCACCTTGAACTTGAAAATGATTACTTTTCTCTTCATTTTGCTCAAAAATGACTCTTCATTTTGGATAAGAATGTTACCTTGCTCTTCATTTTGGATGTGAATGCTACCTTACTCTCTATTTTGCTGAAGAGTGTTAGCTTGCTCTTCGATTTCTCTTCCTAAAACTTGGTCACCAATAGTTATTTGTGGTCTTGGTGGCTGAAAACATGGCTCCCCCTCAAAAATATTTACTTATTCTATTTGACCATTCTTTCCTTGTTGAAAATTTTCTATTTGATCATTTTCTTTTTGTTGAAAATATAGCTCCCACTCAATACGTTTGATATGTGTAATTTTTTGTTGATATAATCATAATATTTATACCCTTTTTTTGTGAAGAGTAGCCCAATATAATGTATTTGATTGCATGATTTTCTAACTTATCCCTATATTTTTGTTGAACATGCACAAAACATGTAAATGAGAAATTTTTTTCCAAAAAATGTAAAATGTGGTCCCCAAGCATGTTTTAATATGGAGAACACATTGAGCACTTCAGATCGACTATTTGAACTTTGAAAATCGCAAAAACAAATTGGTAGTACGAGGACCTTGGTCATATCACTTTGACCTTAGCCAATCTCTCTCTCTCTCTCTCTCTCTCTCTATATATATATATATATATATATATATATATATATATATATAGAGTAAGACTACAGTGCTTTGCAAAGTAAACCACCCCGTTTACTTCGGGCTACTTTTTGGATTTTGAAAATTCAAACAACCGATCCGAACCGTTCAACATGTTCTAAACATTGAAATGTGCTTGGATACCAATTTTTACATTTTTTGGAATTTTTTTACTATTTATTAAGCCACTTTGGAAGTTTCTGATCCGGTGGTCCAGAAAATTTTACTGTTTTTTACTGTTTACCATCAGATCAGCGATTTTCAAAGTGGCTTAATAAATAGCAAAAAAATTCCAAAAAATGTGAAATTTGGTCTCCAAACACATTTCAATGTTTAGAACATGTTGAATGGTTCGGATCTGTTGTTTGAATTTTCAAAATCCAAAAAGTAACCCGAAGTAAAGAGGGTGGTTTACTTTGCAAAACACCATAGCCTTACTCTATATATATATATATATATATATATATATATATATATATATATATATATATGAATAGGAAAATTTGATATTAATTGTTTCCAAAATCGACTAATTGTCTTTATAAAAGTTATTCGCTTGATGGTATCCTATCAGTTGATCTAGCATACCGTAAATTACAATACCGATTAAAATAATAAACATCCCTCTCAAAAAATGTAACGTCCCTTGATATGTGTAATTTCTTGTTGTTATAATCATAATTTTATACCCTTCTTTGTGAAGAGTAGCCCAAAATAATGCATTTCATTACATGCTTTTCTAACTTATCCCTATATTTTAGTTGAACATGCACAAAACATGTACAACCAGAAATGCGCAAATGATCTAAACATATAAATTTATTATTTAAAGTCTCTAGAGGTAATTTGTTTTGGAGAATTGAACTTCGAGTTCTATTAATTAAGCATGCCGCGATAAGTAATGCTTCAGATAAATTTTTTTTTGGAACATTATTTGTAAACATCAAAGCTCTTGCTACTTCTAATAAATTCATATTTTTTTTCAGCAACTCCATTTTGTTGTGCAGTCCCAACATAACTTCTATACGAAGATTTTTAAGAAAACTAGAAACATCTTTATTTACATATTTAGTTCTATTATCCGTACGTAATGTTTTAATATATTATATTGATTATATATTAAATTTTCAAATTCTTTTAATGTGGAAAATAGTTCCGATTTTGTTTTAAATAAATAAATAAATGTGGTTCGTGAAAAATCATCAATAAATGTAATAAAATATTTAAAATCACTATATGAATAAATTGGAGCCTGACCCAAAACATCGGAATGCACAAGTTCAAAGGAATACTACTTTTATTTTTAGAGTTTGGAAAAAAAATCTAGTTTATTTAGCATACCGACAAACATCACAACAATTTAAATTTAAATTTGATAATACAAACATTTTTCTTATACATTATCCAAAAATATCCTAATCTAGAATGCCATAATTTGTTTTTACTTATGTGACAAATTTGTGCAACATGAATTTCAATAAATGATTCTAAAATATATAATCCATTTTCTAAAAATCCTTCACCAATTTTCCTTCCCAAGGTAAAGTGTTGAGTGGGTCTAATAGAACAAACTGACCTTTTAACCGTGTTTGAGTTACCTTGAACTTGAAAATGATTACTTTTCTCTTTCATTTTGCTCAAAAATGTTACCTTGCTCTTCATATTGGATAAAAATGTTACCTTACTCTCCATTTTGCTCAGGAGTGTTAGCTTGCTCTTCGATTTCTCTTCCTAAAACTTGGTCACCAATTGTTATTTGTGGTCTTGGTTGCTGAAAACATGGCTCCCCCGTAAAAAATATTTAATTATTCTATTTGACCATTATTTCCTTCTTGAAAATTTTCTATCTGATCATTTTCTTTTTGTTGAAAATACAGCTCCCACTCAAACCTTTGATATGTGTAATTTTTTGTTGATATAATCATAATATTTATACTCTTTTTTGAGAAGAGTAGCCCAGTATAATGTATTTGATTGCATGTTTTTCTAATGTATCCCTATATTTTTGTTGAACATGCACAAAACATGTAAAATAGGAAATTTTTTCCAAAAAATGTAAAATGTGGTCCCCAAGTACGTTTTAATATGGAGAACACATTGAGCACTTCAGATCGACTATTTTTACTTTGAAAATCGCAAAAACAAATTGGTAGTACCAAGACCTTGGTCAAACCACTTTGACCTTAGCCAATCTCTCTCTCTCTCTCTCTGTGTATATATATATATATATATGAGTAGGCAAATTTATCTTAATTGTTTCCGAAAAGTCGACTAAACGTCTTTATAACAGTTATTCGCTTGGTGGTATCCTATCAGTTGATCAAGCATACCGTAAATTACAATACTGATTAAAATAATTATACACTATACTGGTATATGGCTTCCATATATCATTAGTCTAATTATTATTGATTAGGAATGGGGTTTTGTCCAAGGGTTTTGGACATATCCTTGTTCAAACTCATAAATCGCTTTAGAACTGCACAAATCTAAATGGCTTTCTGAATCTAAACTGTCCATACAACTCCACAACAAATATCAAACGTTTTAGATCTAATTTCAATAAAACTATTCTAATTTTAAGTTGTTAAGTTGTAATAAACAAATTCTTCCGAAGAAAAGTTCGGTCTATTATTGGTAAATTGCCTTAATAAGTCATGTGTCATTTAATTATTCAGTGTGTACCTTTTCACTGTTTATTTTTATTTATTTTTTATATGGAAGAAACCCTTAGGTTCCCCTATAAATTTCTTTACAGAGGCATAATACATTCTCAAGGTAAGTCGCAAACTCTTTGCAGAGAATAAGATAGAGAAATGGCCAGCAAGTACTTCCTTTCAACCCTTATAATATTCCTAGTGCTCACCCCGGAGTTATTCTCACTTATAATGGCGAGAGAGAATCCTTCTGATAATCCTAGCAAGCAAGCTAAGCCAACCACTCAACTTGGTAATCTTTCTAATGAGCTTATAATATTGAACTTGTTTTTGACAATGCTCATCAGCTCATCTAATAATTTACAAGCATTATATTGGTGCTCGCATCTTTTTTTATCTTATATATATACGTACAGTTAATATGTTCAAAAAGTCTCAAAATTAAGTAACAGTTCATATTTTGTTGTGGAAATTAATGTCAATTATAGGTGGCATTGGTGTCATTTTTGGAGCTTCGAGAAGTAAAACGGTTTCTTATTTTATGTAGTTCTTTGGAAATATTCATGCATGTTGACAACTTTACTAAATTTATGTAATTTTATTTTTCGTCAGGACTCACCAGAAAAAATGCTGGAGGTCTCAAAGAGGGTAAATGGACTATTCCGCCGTCTATCAGATGCCCAGCACTTCCAATTTGCCCTCAAAAGGAACCCTAATGTTGCCATATGTTACCTGCGGAAATAGAAGATTATATATGGTCCAACTCTTATTTGGTATGAGTATTATGTGCTTGTATTGTTGTTACTGTGTGCAAGGAAAAATAATGTACGTACAAATAAGAATATTACGTACGTACGTGTGTATTCGTATGTAGAGGAAACTCTGATGTATGTGTTTGTTGGAGTGTAATCGGTGCCTTTTTTAATCGTCAATGAGTGTTGATTAATTACTTCCAATATATTTATATACTTAATTCGTTCCAACCAACAGATGTGTGAGGGATCATAAATTTGTTGCAAAGCTTAGGACTACTACATGTATAGCTAGATCTGTGAGTTTCATTAAATTTCTATATATTTTTGTACACATTTTGGACAAATTGAACTCAACTTATAGGTAAAAAAAAATAACAATGATGTAAACAAATTGAATTTCTTTTACATGATTATGCCACCAGAAAGGTAGATAGATATATATAGCTTTAAGTTATATTTTAATCAATTTACATATTTTTCTTGCAGTTATTAGTCCAAATCGAGTTATCAATAAAAAAGAATATTGACTAGGAAATCCACACAAACTTTTCTACATTAGAATGACATGTAAAGAGGCGCCTGTATATTAAAATCAATTTTGCAGTGCACTAAGGTATTTCTTGTGCTATTTTGGAAGCCAAACTGAGGTAATAGAACAATGACATAATTGTCTATCTTGATTATTTGTGCCTTGTATTCAATTAATTTATAGCTCAAAAGTTTACCATACAATAGCCGTGTCAATTTGGGCGTGCTCGATTTGAAATGGACAGGTAACGTTGTACTAGTGTAACATATATGTACAGATTTTTTTGTGACGGAAAGTTGAAGAGTACTGGAAATGAAATATTAAAACGTATCATTTCTGTCAGGTATTTCAGGGTTATTACCAGTTGTCAGCCTGTGAGGTTTTCATAGATAAATATATAGAGAAAAGGAATGACCCTGTCCTTCATCCTCCAATTTGCTCAGCAAGCCCACTTTCTCTATTTAGATTTTCGTACCTTTTTTTGAATTGTCTGTAATATTTTTTTCTCATCACCCACCTCTCTCTTTATCCTTTTTTTTCCTCCGATCAAACTCACTAATAATTTCAACGACATATGAGGAACCTTATGAATCTAAAATTATGAAAAATGGGACAGTTTCTGCGAGAGATATTGTCGGTATACCTTCGCAGATACTCTCGTCGCTAATAGAAAAGTACCTTTCTGTCGGTATACCCTCCCGGATAGTCACTTTTTACCCTCGCGGATACTGTCTCATTCTTGTAAATCTTGTACTTGATATTCTCTTTCAAATGAGATCAATATTAAAATATTTTTTGGGATTAGTTGTTAGGTTTACAAATTTAAAATCATCACTTTACAGAGGTGTATATATTGTAACATTTAAAGACTTCAACGATTTGATTTATAAGTTGGATATAACAGTCAAATTACAGACTTGAAATCAACACTCTACAAAGTTGTGTAGTAGAGGTCAGAGATTTGAAAGCTTGGATTTTAATAATTGCATTCTAGATCTAAAAAGATAAAATTCAAAAATTACTTTAGGTTTACAGATTTGAAATCAGTACTCTAAAATGTTTTGTAGCGAGGTCTACAGACTTGAAAGCTTGAATTTAAATAATTGGATACAACATATAACACCATATCTAAAAAAGATAAAATTCATAGATTACTTGTTAGGTTTACAAACTTGATATGAGTAGTTTACAGAGTTATGTAGCAAGGTATATAGATTTAAATAATTGGATGCAATAGTTAGTGCTAGATTTAAAAAAATATATTAGATTACTTATTAGGTTTACAAACTTTAAATCAAAACTTTACAGACTTTTGGAACAAGTTTTATAGACTTTAATACTTGTATTTAAAGAGTTGGATGTAGCTGCTAGAACTATTAGAACAAAGATAGAAACATTAGTTTAAGGAATTAAATTTTTTTATTTAATGACATTTGAGAAGGTGGTCAAAAGTGAGTAGTTGAAGAATTTAACCGGACATTGAATTAGCAATCAATAATTGAAGTAGCTGATCCAGTCCCCACATGGTACTAGCATTAAAATAGCAATGAATAATTGAGACCCATCCTTTCTGTGCTACTCTCTTGAATCGAGTTCGGCACTATAAAATTTTATTAAGCGTTGATAGTAGAAGCTGGGATTTCAAGTTCGATTGATTCAACAATCACAGAGATCTGCCTTCGACCAGATAGAAGTTTAGGTCTTGACAAGGTAATTAATTAAAGCTTATATTTTTTTCTCTTTTACAGTACTTTTCAATGGATTCTTCTTTTACTTATAAATTGAGAAGGGCCATTTATTGGTGCATATATTTCGTTTAGTTTTGGGAACGAAGATTACACCACATGAAACTTTTAAGCGGAGCTCTGCAATTTCATTACCATTATAGAAAGAAAAAGAAAGAAAAAGATAACATACATTATAGATGACATATTTTTCACAAAATATATTAATTACAGAAATTTCATTCTCAACATCTTGGAAATTAAATATCAAGTAATTAATGAATCATGCACTACAAAATCTATTTAAGATTGTGGATATAACTTTGAAATAGCGTAGGTGTTCGAATTACCAATGGCGATAGTATTTTCCACGGAAATACTAATTATTCTTGTTGAGGTAAGATAGCTAAATCAATTTTTGTTTCCTTAGAAAAGCAGCTTTGGAAACTGAATATACCTATTTTTAATCTCTTGTTAGGAACACTATTTTTTTTTTCTTTATTTCTTTCGTTCCTTACAACAGGATGTCCTCACCGGAGCTGCCCTGAGCAGCGCCGTTTTGCTCAATAATTTGAATATAAATTCACATGATAGCACATGTTTCAATGGGATTGGACTAGGTCCTGTTCAGAGATTGAAAAAAAAAAAAACTTTGTTGTTAATGTATCATGTATCACTATATTTTACTACTATAAACCATATGAACTTATAATTTATGCATGTTTCTTTATTTTTCTTCAGTTAATATTTAAAGTTATTTTCATTTTTGTGAATAATTATATACAATATAATAAAATTGTTACAATCATAATTTTGAAATTTGAATTGGTATGTCGTTTGTGAAATCGAAATCGGCTGACCGCTGACATACAGTATTTATATATAATCAGCTGAATCAAATTGGAAAGTCAATTTTTTTCAAAAATGTAAAGCCTTTTGAAATCTGATTTACGTTAATAATTACTTGCTTTGAACAAAGTTCGTAAAAGTTGTACTAATTACTGAGAATAACGTTAAAATCGAAGATTTCACTTATATAATATGTTAGTTTATATCATGGCATGTTGCTACCTTACCTTCAAAATATGTAAGTATCATGATTTAATAGATAGGTAATACAATAAACTGCAAATGTGGAGTCAAGAAACTAATAATAAAAGTATAACTAATTCGCAAAACGTTTTTGATAAGAAATTTGTTTCATTTAAAAAAAAAAATTCTTGTTAAAATCTATTTTGAGTGAGGCTGTACTATGCATAGGGCGGAATGGTCCGTACTCTGGCTCATACACTGCGTTTTAATGTCAAAATAGTCAATCTAACTTTCAACATGCATGATCCTTGTCGATCAAATTCCATATTTTTACAAGTTTCTACTAATTTTTTAGATAGGTAGAAATTCACTTGATCTAAAAATTCTACACCATTCAAAAGTAGTGGTTTTGTACATATCTAAAAAATGAAAAATTTAATTTACAAGTACATCTTTATTTGGGATATCATGTTGAACGGTTCAGGTTAACTATTTGGATTTTAAAAATAAAAATATTGATCCATAGTACGGACCAATCCACACCATGCATAGTACCATAACCTCATTCATCTATTTTTGTATGATTTATTGCAATCCAACAATATTGAGAGGTTTCAAGATATAATTGTTTAAGAGAAAAATATTAATATCTTTAAAATTGTTCTTGTTTTCCCTTGTATAATTATTAAGATTTTATAAAATGTTGCGCAGATAATCTCAAATTAATGGACGAGATAACTGTTAATGACCATACCGTGGACATTCATGAGCTTGCAAGTCATACACAGGAGAGATTAAGATCTTATAGAAAGGACAAAGATCAACATGGAAAGAAACCATTAATCTACAGAGTACCGAAAAAATTCCATGAGATTGATGGATCAGATTATGTGCCACGTTGCTGCTCCAGTGGTCCATATCATAACGGCGATGAATGTCTACAGAGCATGGAGATGCACAAGCTCAATTGTCTAACTGATATATGTAAACACTTTCCGGCAGCAACGATTCAGCAATATTATGAGAAACTACTGCCCTTGGAGGAAGAGGCACGAAGGTATCTTTTAGTAATAGAAGAGAATACACTATGTTAGAAATTTAGCTTTTATTATTAATATTCAATTGCACTCTTAAATTTAAAAGACTCCTGACACATTATGTAGACTCATAGGAACTTTCTAAATACTCTCCTATCGTTAATTAGTATATAATTAATTCCCTCATTACGGATACGTTTTTTTCAGAACAGCCTTGATCATAATTCTAGAGGATTACAACATGATTTCTACTTTCCAAAACAGCCTTGATCATAATTTCTAGATGATTCTAGCATTAATTATTACATGAAACACTAATTAAGTTTATTACTTCAACAGGTATTACTTTGGGAACATACCTATGAGCACGACAAGATTCCTAGAAATGCTTTTGCTTGATAGTTGTTTTATACTTGCTAGTTTCGGAATTCTAGACCCGTATAACCCAGCTAACTCAATCCGTAACAATTCTAACACTGAATCAAATTCAATGAGAGACAATGAAGAAAATTGTGGTGCCCAAACTTCTAACCAAAGGAACCCTGGGTTTATCGGAGAAGAAAATTCAGACCAATTAAACAATATCCGGACGTCTAAAGCTAGATCAGATGAAATCAACCCAGCTGATTCATGCTGTGACAGTTCTGATACTGGATCCAATTCTCAGAAAAACAATGAGGAAAATCATGGTGTCCCCAATCCTAACGGAAGTAACCATGGTTTTGCTGGTGAAGAAAATTCAGACCAAAACAACATTCAGATCTCTCGAGCGAGATCAAATGAAATCAGCCCAGCTGACTCAATACATGGCAGCTCTAATACTGGATCAAATTCTCAGGAAAATAATAGGGAAAATCTTGGTGCCAAAAATCCTAATGGAACTAACAATGGGTTTGCAGGGGAAGAAAATTCAGATCAATCCAACATCAAGACTTCTAGTGTAAGATCTGACGAATGCAACCTGTTTTCTTCCATTGTGAGAGATTTTGAACATGATTTGCTCCTCTTTGAGAACCAAATTCCATTTTTCATTATTCAGAAAATTTATAACGTTGCTAGTGGCCATAAAACCACCAATGAACATGTCGTAGCTAGTGAACTGGGGAAAATCCTCAAGGAACATATCCTGGATATCCCCATAACAGCTGAAAAAAATGATTACCCTAAAAAAATTTACCATCTGCTTCATTTTTTTCATTGGTTGTTAAGACCATCGGAGGAGCAGAATGAGTGTTCTACAGTTGGTAGCACCCTAATTAAACGACTAAGGCTGTGGCTCCAAGTAATTAGAAAACTGTTAGAAGAAAAGTGGAAGTGTCAGACCAATAAAAACCAGCAACAAGAACAACTTAAGCGGTGGCGCCGAGCAGTTGAGTACCATGAAGCAGGGGTCCATTTCATGCTTTCTCCGCAATCATCTTACTAACCATTAGACATAGAATTTGTGAAGGGTGAATTGAGGATTCCAAAGTTGATTATTGATGAGAATACAAGCTATATATTCGGGAACCTCCTTGCATTCGAGCAAGAAACAGCTCAATTTGGAAATCACATAACCAAATACATTACATTTATGTCTCAGCTGCTAAGCATGCCTGAGGATGTAACGCTGCTCTCACGAAAGGGTATCGTTGAGCACCACCTAGGCTGCGATGAAGATGTTTCTGAACTCTTTAAGAATCTCAGCAAATTAAGATTTTTGCAATTGGCTACTGGTGGCTATCTAAAAGCAGTCTGGGACGGGCTTGAGAAACACTATCAGAACCACTGGAACCGTTGGTTTGCATGGCTCCGGCACAAGCACATGAAAAATCCATGGTTAATTCTCGGTTTACTGGTGGCAGCAATCGTGGCTATTTGTGCAGTAGTGCAAGCATTCTGTTCAGTGATTCCTCTTGTTCATGGAAATCATTCTAAAAAAACCTAGCAGGCATGTTGCTGAGTTCTGTCATTGAGTCCCTTGTGTAATATTTAGCTTCTGTCTATGTTCTATTAGAGCGAGATTATAAATTAAGAACTATTAAGCTATTGTTTCGTAGACTGTATTCTATATGTACTAAGATTTATATGATTTGTCTTTGATGTATTCTATTGTATGATTAATTAATTCATATTCACAAATATTTGATCAGTAATAACTGCAATTAAGCAATCAAATCATATGATTCTGAACTCTCAGCTTGTCTTGGATTTCCATTTGATACATGTTTACTTGCAGATAACCAGTCCGTCAGACCTCAGATGACCTTATTCTTATTATATTCTTCATGGTATGGTACTTTTGTCTGAAAGGAGAACAGACCCTGTTTTCCGTACCTTATTTGCTGTTTTCGATTAGCAGGAGGATCGCAAGGAGCCCGACCACCTATCTTCTTGTGAAAAGTATTTCAAGTGATTCACGATCTACCCTGAAAATTTGAATGAATCCCTGCACTGTAATGTATTTAAGAAATAGAAAAGGAATAATGAAAGATTTGATTATAATGCATGGAGTTTAATGTAGTCTGAATGTAAGCCGTTAACATCGGCCCAGATCATACACTGGATGTTTACTGCCTTCCCGTCTTGCATATGTCTCTTTGTCAGTCCAGTTCAAGTCACATAGCAATACTCTTTACCATTCATTCTCTCCTCCTGTCTTCTAAAATCACTCTATCCCATCTTCTAAAATCACTCTCCTCCAGTTCAAGTCACATAGGTTGACATCATCCCAAGAGGTTGGAACTTATATTCTGCCCCGTTCTTTTTTTTTGCTCTTCAACAATCTTGTCAGAATCAGTATTGCTCTACCTTCAAATACATGACTGTTTGAGTATAAAGAGAAGGCCCCACCTTCCAATATTACAATTTTCCTTCCTTGTCCTCCTATTTGGTAATTCTAGAACCCAATGACAGACTAAGTTCCATGGTTCCAGAAATCGGCCGATTCCGAGTCAACTCGGAATCGGACTGGACCGGGCCGAGTTTTACCCGATTCGCACGCCTGTGCGAGTTTCTCAGCAAGAATCGGATGAACAGTGCTTGACTCGGCCGAGTTTTCCGATTTTCTGGCCGAGTCAAGCCAAGTTACACCGAGTCAACCGAGTTTTACTCCGATTTGAGCCGATTGAAAGAAAAAATGACAGATTCCCACTAACCTCAACCGAGTCTCAGCTGGCTTTGATGTCGTAGGGTGACTTGACCGTATGGAGGCTTGAAGAAAGGCTGAGCAAGGAGGTATTTCTGATTGAAGAACAATGCAATAGGTGAAGCGAAGGGAGACGTGTAGAAGAGCAGCCCTGTACGAGTGATTTCTAACCATTTTCGCGGATACTGGTGAGGTGGAGGAGAGTCGTCACTTGTCAGACAAGAGCAGAGAAGGAAAGTTTCACTTAGAACCCTGATCTGTTCAGTATTTACCAAAAAAAAGGGGCGGAACTCAAGAGGCATTTAATTAGGCTGTAGATGAAGGGATGGGATTTACGGCTTTAAATTCTAGTATTAAAATGTAATCTAAAGCATATATCTTATGTTCAATTAATACAAGTGCGAGATTTTCATAAAAAAAGAAGATAATTATCTAATTCTCGTCAATAAATTCATCAGATAAATTCATAAGAGAATTAACATTCTAATGTCAAAAAAAAAAATAATAATAACATTCTAAATCGAAACAAGGTGGAGAAATTTGTTGTAGAAAATTATATAATCTAGTGATATGTTCTAGCCTTACTGGTATGTTTAGATCAGAAAATAAGGAAATTATTTATGTTTTATTTTTAATTTGTTGTTGCATTAATATTGAATATTATGGTTTAGATTTACAAAATTATACTTACATTTTATTTCATTTTGTTACAAAATTGTACAACAATATCCCTATTTGTATTTTAATATAGAGGACGATGAGATGATCCAGCCAGCACGGTATAGTTTTCGGCAACACAAAATATGTTATATTTATAATGCTTGTATTATATTATATAATTAGTGGATTATTTGAGTTTAATTTTTTGTCATAACATAGTTTTTTTACAAATTATTTTTACTATTTTTTCCTACTTTTTAGCTACAAAACAACTTTCTGCCAAAAAAACCTGAGTTACCGATCCGATTCTTCCGATTCTGATTCCACGGTCAAGAACCCGATTCCGATTCCGATTCCGAGTTTCAGAACCATGAGACTAACATCATACTTAATGCAGAGGGCTTGCACCAGTATATAGGGAGTGAGTGCCGGTATGAGGATCAGTACCTGATATTCATTAAGATTCTGAATTTGGTGCTCTTATCGTCATTTGATGTTTAAATGAAAGTTTTTTTTTGTATGAATTACTGTCAAAAACCATGCCTGTATGAACTATAAAATTACTATATATTTCTACAATCCTGAGTTACTTGATTAAATATAAGCATATAGGTATGCTAGCTCCATCAAAGCATGTAGGTCTAAGTTAAAATTTGATCACATATTGCTCGATAACAACTAATTTATGCAGACTTAAAGTGTAAAATTACAAAATTATACATGTTTGTAAGAACTAACTGGAGGTCAATCATACCAACTAATTGAAGTATTTTTTTTTTTAAATAAAGTTGCAGGATAGAAACAAATATAAGTGAATAAGATTATATAGAAACTAATACCAGTCTGAAGCAATTGGTAAAACAAATTAGAGTAGCTATGAAAGCAATTAAAGAAAATAATGCAACTGCTACATAGAAAATTCCTCAATTTGCTATAAGATACGTGCAAAATAATCATCACTAATGATCTTGTTACGGTTTTGGTGCGAAGAGGTAGAAGAGAGGAGAGAGATATGGAGTAACTGAATTTACTAATTTTCTCTCTAATCAAGAGTCTAATTACATACTACATATAAGTAAGATACACGGCCCATTGGGCCCAAATAGCAATTTTTTGGATCATAACATAACAGATCTTAATAGAAACTAATATTGTGAGAAAACTAGAAAAAAAGAAAACAAGGCAAGTGATAGAATTGGTTTTTGTTGAAAATGTAACTTGGATTATGGATGGTATAGGAGAGACGAGTTTATATAATAATTTATTTTATTTAAGAGAGTAGTTCAAGTACAAAGCTTTGATATATTCTCACTCTCACGCCTCACTTTCTGATTCAGCACTCTACACATAGACCTTAACCTATTGATAGCAAGTCCAATGGCGGTTATACAATTTTCCAGATAATTCATATTGTTTCTTCTACCAACTTGACTAATGTTGGTTTTGGATTAATTAAGTGAGATACTCATGTACATATTCTAGTCTTCTATAGAATATTCTAGTTTTTTCTTCAATACCGCCTAGTTAGTTTGGTAATTTCTTGAATATTATAGTGAGGAATTGAATTTGGGCCTTCCGTCTAAATATTTACTGGGCTATTGAAGTTGATGCTGCCAATTTCAACAGTTTTGGTGCTTGATCAAAGAGAAGCAAAAGACCTACCAAATTGGATCTCAATAGAGATTTTAGCATCTCACGTACAACTTATCTGTGGCATCAGATTCGTGAAACTGTCGTAGGTGATCCGGCAATCTCTCCAAAGAGAAAGAAACTTTCTCATTTCGTGTGCCTAGAGAAACATAGTATCCTACGAAGAACAGATTAAAACGGACGAGTCAGATCTCATTATACACGGTCAGGTATTGTATTGGTACTGAATTCAGAGAAACGACCAAGCAGAACATAATGAAGAGATAGAAAATGGTAATGAAATGCAAAGAGCCTTTACGAAGCTCTACTGTTGGGGTAGAATAGTCCAAAATAAGAGAATTTTGGGCTATATAAGAGCTATGCATCTGTTTGGATTGAAGTAGATTAAGCCCGCTCGGCCCAACAGATGCAAACAAGGAAATGTAGCTCTGCTCTTGAAACAGACTCTCAAGTTGACAACGAGTAACATATGAACCAGAGAATGAACTGGCCAATTTTCCAATCCATGGTTATTGTAGTCTAGTGGTTAAAGACTATATTTTGTACTTGAAAGGTCTTGAGTTCAAATTCCACTAACTACAAATTAATAATTATGCATTTTAAGTTTTAGCCCCCTTAACTAAATTTTCTAGTTTCGCTCCTGCCTGCCTCCAATCTCTCTCCTCTTCTCGATCTCCTCATCCCACCTCGACCCTTATTCTTTTTCTTCCATGCTTTCCCGACTTTTTCACCTCTTCGTGGGCCATCTAAGCTTCTCCAAGACTCTTCCCACCCATTGACATTTGGGCATTACTGTCTTGATTTTCTAAGTATGATAAAACAGAAATTGTTTAGCTCCTCACAGAAGACTTAACTCGGCAATTAACAAATACACAAACATGTCTTAAAAATATAAATCTTAACTATACAATATTCAGATTTATATAGAATTTTTACTTATTTAAGACGCATATTGGATGAGAGTCAAAGTCGTACGATTCGCATCAAGATCCGTACAAATAATTTTAAGATGCGTGCAAATGAAGTTTTTATAAATTTTAGTGCAGATCATATGATCTGATGCGCATCTGTCCGCCTCCACTCCTGAAAGAAGTTACTGAAGGAAAGATAGCAGAGAAAAGTGAATGGGACTTGTCTATAAATATAAACAAATAATTAAAGTGAAATATAAGAAACTGAATTTATCAGTTAAATCTGAACCGTCCGGTTTGACTGATTGATGCCCCCAAATTAAAGATGTAAAAAATCAACATCACAGCATGGTAGTCAATCACGTACGTGTCGATAATGGTGTTTATTCGTATGTCATGATTATTCTAAAAAAATGACACAACATAACACACAATGATTTAATCAAGACACAAAATAACACGAGACAATATACGATACGATGTTCCTAGATCATATAATGACTGTCATTATTTGAGGGATCTACATACCAGATGAATTAAAGAGTTAATTGATAAATATAAATTAACTCTTTAATTCATCTGGTATATCTTGCAAAAAGGATTTAAAAAATGGAACACAATATAAAATATATTGAAGAGTTTATGGATAAATATGAAAAAATTTAAAGAGTAGATGGACATATATGATATAAAGAAAGAGTTCAAGGATATGTACCACATTAATGCGAATTTTTTTCAAAAGCGTTAGTATCTGGCAATATAAAAACCATCGGTAACGGTTAGTCTGGATATAAAAGAGCTAAAAACATCAAGGAAAACCATCGTTAATGGTTTATACATTCAAAAGAATCAAAACAATTAAACAGATAATAGGTTTATTTTGTCAAATAACATAAAATAAAATAAGGGTATATTTGGTGCGGCAAAGACACTAAAAAAAAGACCTGAAATGTCATAACCATGTTAATATAACATGGCAGTGAAAGTTAACATATCAATTCAAAATTTTACTTGTCATACACTACCAGAATAGGACAGTATCCATGAGAGATAATGTCGGTATACCCTCGCGGATACTTAACGTCGCTAATAGAAAAAGCACATTTCTGTCGGTATACCCTCGCGGATACTGTCCCATTCTTGTAGTGATATATAGGTACCGCAGTCATTATTCTGACAAAAGAACATGATACAATTAATGTGAATACCAGGAAAACCTACATTATGTTCACAATTTTTATAGTAATTTCAAGTACTTTTGACGTCTTATTTACCGAAAACTTAATGATAATGATTTTAACAAAATGAACTTCAGAATTCTAGCATACAACAATTTTAATTTTTTATTTTTTACTTTTTTTTAGATTGGTAGAAAATCACCTCATCCAAAAATTTTGAACCATCAGAACTTAGTAATTTTCTACCTATATAAAACAATAGTAAAAAAATATAAATTTAAATTTGATCTCCAAGTATATTTTTATTTTTCATACGAAGATCATGTTAAGTGATTCAGGTCGACTGTTTGGACTTTGTAAATGGAGACATGGATCCATATGACCGTAGCCTCGCTCGAATACTATTCTTGAAGGATATCCATAGAGAACACAGATTTTATTCCACTAGATTGGGCAAGTTACATGGATGACTTTTGAGAAACCAATCCAAGGAGTAGAAAAAATATTTTCATGTGGTTATTATTAAATGATCAATAAGCAATACAAGTAAAAATGATAACTCAAATGATCTGACGGAGCTCTCCAGTTGGCAGTTTGAACTTGCGGTGCTGGGACAAGACAGTATTAACTATTAATTTTTTTATTCTTTGTTCGATATCCTCATCAGAAGAAGGATTTTCTTTCAATTTTTGAAGCAGGGTTTGCAAGATTTGGAGAGTATCTCCATGGCTGACTATCAGGACTGCACATCTGCATACATGACAAACGCAGGAAACGAAACTTCAAGCAAATGCCTATTTTTCAAATTAATAGATTATAAAATTTATATTTTTATTTATGTTTACTATCACCAATGAAACAACATAACTATCAATGAAACATCAGAGTGCTTCACATGATCTCCCAGATTTTGTCATTTGCACAATTCTGATTGTATATACAATATTTATTATATAATATTGAATAATATAATAACAAAATTAAAGAAATCTTAAATAAAATCTAGGGATCGACTAACAGTCCCCCCCATTCAGTCCCCTAAACGTCCCCCTAACGGTCAAAGTACAACTGTCAGACATCTATTCAACATACATTAATTCACATACAAAATTGAAAGTATTCATACCTAAGATATCAAATATTCATATATAATTCATCAAGTATTCATACCTAAGATATCAAGTATTAATTCACATACAAACTGGAGACCATTACTTTTCGGAGATAGTAACTGTCAGACTGCATTGGAGATCACAACCAAAAAAGTCACGTGAATCACACCACTAATGCTACATTCATTGATTAAATTAATTCACATACAAAATGAAAAGTATGAATACCTAAGACATCAAGTATTCATATATAATTCATCAAGTATTCATACCTAAGATATCAAGTATTTAAAAAAAAAACTGGACACATCACTTATCTTTTACACGTTTTTCAAGGTGGTTTTTTTTCTCCGTTCAATCTAACCAATATTTCTGACGATCTATGAGGAATTTTGCAAATCTAAAACCACGAACGTGTTCTACACAATTTTCTCTTTCAAATGAGATCCATGATGACATACTTTTACACGTTTTTCAAGGTATCAAATATTCATATATGGAAAGTATTCTCCCAAAATGGAAAGTATTCATACCTAAGATATCAAATATTCATATATAATTCATCAAGTATTCATACCTAAGATATCAAGTATTTAAAGAAAAAACTGGACTCATCAAATATTCATATATGTAAAGTATTCATACAAAATGGAAAGTATTCATACCTAAGATATCAAGTATTTAAAGAAAAATCTGGACTCGTCTTTTACACGTTTTACACGTTTTTCAAGGTGGTTTAATGATTTACAAAGTTAGTTAGAATGGGGGGAAGTTTAGGAGACTGGAGTGCGGGGGACAACATCTTTACTCTATAATCTATAGGAACATGGTCACTAGTTATAAACCAAGATTACCATAACACTTAGTTTGCACTCTTTTAGTGTACAAAAAGCCCTATTAGCATCTTTACATAAACCGGGATTAATTTAACACCAGTAGGTATATGCTTGAATTGATAGCAAAACAACTATGGTAGTTCACTAATCCTTGATTTGAAATTGAGCACCAAAAGAAAGTGAAACCAGTTGTTAAATAAGCAAATTGATTGAGTTGATTGGGTCTAATTAGTCTACAATCTACTTACTTCACAGGAATATTTAATACCGTAGATTTTCAAAATTATGAAATTGAAATGCACTAAAGAGAACTGCAATAGAATACCCTTCAAATGCTGTCTCAGTAGCGAGCAAAGCTGCCGTAAGTCTTGAAGCAACATCAGCAACACTTTCACCGCCGCCTTCCGGTGGCATAAAAGGATTTTTTTCATCAAGGGCCCACACGGGCCACACCCCTGCATTCTGTTCAATTTAACCTAATTTTAGCTACATGTAGAAAAAATTTAAAAACCAAAGAGTTGTCGACAAGAGACCACCATTAGGCTTTGAACTCAAGAAAACTTTTCTCATTCAAGAAAGGATACTACTACAAGGAGCACTATATATTGAAAGCCAACTCACCTTGTCATGTACAAGGAGATCAAGTGTCCCAAAATATCGTTCACGCAAGTCTACCATTTCCTACAAAACATTAACCCAAATGGTTACCAACTCACCTAAATTTTGTGCTGCAAAAACATATAAAAAAAGTGAATTATTTCGAAAATGCATTCAGTCAACCCAAAAAACTCACTTTACAACTGGAGCTATCAAATGAAATTCCCAAAACACTAGCAACTTCTCTAGCAGTTTCAGTTGTTCTTGAATATGGGGAATAACAAATTCGGACTCTGTCAATTCTGAAGTTCCTTTCCTCTAACTCCTATAAATTCGGACTCTGTCAATAGTTAGCTCAGCTCATTACATATATCTCGCAAGAAATTAATTGTCACTAAAGGAAAAATTGATAGGAGAATTAACCTTCTTAAATAATTCCCCAGCTAATTTCGCCTGCTCGATTCCGACAGCAGCCAACCCAAATTCCTCACGAGTCCCATTTTCCTGGAAAATTGTACAAACAGCTGGCTTGAACAATTTGGAAAAAAAAAATATTGAAAAATACAAAGGGACGGATACAAATTAAAATACTGATAAATTAAGCTACCAAAGAAGAAACAATGAGACCACGCTCGTTTGGAATGCTTCGACCATGCCTCAGCACCCAGTAATTGTTACGCAAGTGAGTGAAAGCCTCTGGCCTATCCCCCATTTTTCACACGGGTGGAGAGGGAAGACGCTGATCGGAGAAACATAGAGCTCTTTATTGGGCCCAATACTTGCGTTTAAATGTTATGTTTCCTGCTTCGAGTATTATATTTGGATATATTAACTTAAAAGCAAAGGGGGTAACAAGATGTGCCTTGCACTCAGTTCCAGTAATTAACAAGATGTGCTGTCCATGAGGTTCGTTGAGAATTGTTAATTAATTAATGCTAATTAACCTGCTCCACATGTAGATTAGTATTATTTCTTCCGTGTTAGTTTACTTGCTAATTGCAAAAGACAATGCTAATATTGTATTTGTGTCTATCTGGCCTTTTCCATGTCCTCGCAGAAAATTAAGACTCAACTCGTCAACTAACAAATAAACAAACAAGTCCTAAAAATATAAATCTTATACAATAGTTAGATTTATATAGAATTTTTACTTATTTAATTTTTTTTACATGATTCATAATTAATTTGAGGGCAAAATTTATATTTTCACTGGACATAGTCCGCACCCCACCATCAAAATTTGTTTTTAGTTTAGATTTGAATCGTCAGATCGATTTGTTTTGACCCAAATATTAAAGGAGCTCTATGCATTCGACCTCGAATCAGACTGGTTTGAATTCTGATTGGACAGTCAAAATCTCAACTCAAAATATCCGGACTCATATCAAGCCAAGATTAATTGATGCCCTTGGCTCTTGGGCCTCAATTTCAAAAGGTTAGGAATTGAAACACTTGAGACCTCCAGAATCCAGACGCCAATAATTGCATTGATGCTTTAGTTTGACTGACATTGATCACTTGCATGACAAGATGTTTGTAGCTATGCTTAGAATTCCATATCTGTTAGTCTGCTATTACTATGTTGTACGTAAGTAGATATAAGGCTTCCATAGTCTGTTAGAATGGAAAAGAAAAATAGAACAAAGTTGCTTCGTGTTGTCTGGTGACAGGGATATATATAGATGTTATTAGGTGTCCTTGTAATCAGAAGCAATTCTCCCCGAAGTCTTTATATTTTTTAAAATAAGCAACAGTCATGATATTCGATTCTGCAACAACTGAGAAAGGTGGCTAAGACCAACCTCAAGAGGTGCATCATGATCCGTGTATGAATCACTAGAGCAGCGAGTTGGGGTTAAATACCTAAATATTGATAAGTGATCTTTTAATTACTGTAATTCTTGTTTCAATTATCATGCATTTAAATCAACATCTGATACGGTCTCATATTGTCTAATAATACTTCGTCAGATCTGACAGACCTAATTAATATATCGCTCCAATGCTGACAGGCCTAGTTATTTTCTCACAAATCTGATTGGCCTATTGCTTGAGATCTGGACCATCTTGTTTGCATCTGCCTCTTTACCTAATGTGAATATTATATTTGTTTTATATTTGTCCTACTTGTATTCACGTCCTCTTGGATATGAGCAATGAGATGTAGAGAATATGATCCTCTCTTGGTGATTGCTGATTGTATCTATCATTTCTTTGAGATTTTGACGTATATGAAAATTATGTCACTTGTTCATGGTTTACTTTATTTATTAATGTAAATACCTGTGTTAAAACTATACTATTAACTTTTCAATTCTTTACATTTACAACTCTAAATTACAATAATTCTATCAAATTTGACTGAGTGGTTATGAACTATATATCAAAATAATTACAATCAGTGAACCCTGCTATTCCAGAAATTAAGATCAAGTACTACAATAATGGGACAATATCCGCGAGGGATACTGTCGGTATACCCTTGCGGATACTCCCGTCGCTAATAGAAAAAACACCTTTCTATCGGTATACCCTCGCGGATTGTCACTTTCTACTCTCGCGGATACTGTCCCATTCTTGTAGTTTACTTAGCGATTGCTAGCAATGGTAATTGCCTATAAATAGTTGAATACTTAGATCTTAAAAAATGTTGTTTCATCGATACTTGAATTCCAAGACAATAGAAAAAAGAACAAAAAAAGAATAATATTCTTATTGTTGATTTACTCCTAGTCTTAAATACTTGCGAAATTCTTGATAAGATACAGGCACACACAGCAATATAAGCACAATAAATAGCAATAAAAACATAAAGCACATAACATAGGAAAAATTACAAAACAGAGTATATACTAGCAACACATCATAAGACAGTAGTTTTTTAAGGGGGGAGGCAACATGTAGAGGTACCATTACGTTGTCCACAGCGCGGGCATATATGGTCAAATTTGTTTTCTTTTGGATCTTCAATTTTTTTTGTGACTCCTGACATTAAAAAAAAAAAAAATCAAACAGTGAATAACACAAAACCATATGACATAAAAAGTGCGTCATAGTATAATACCATTTATGTAATTAACGAAAATCTGAGGTAGAAATTAATTAACACACAAGCTAGCACACACGCGCATGCATTCAGAGAATGAAGCTGAAACTGCCTGAATAGTTTAGATGGGGATTCAATAGTCTAACATATATATCTAGGACGTCGCTGATCTGTCAAAGAGTTATAGGCCTCGCAAAATTAAATTGATATTTAATTTAGAAAAGAGAAAACCCATTAGTAATTTATTTTCGTCTTGATTACAATTTACGACATAATGCTTACAGATATTCAACAGTAATCAAATATGAACAATTTAATTAAATCGACAGAAGTTTACCATTACCGACTGCAATATTATTTTTGGCTTCCTTGTTTTTTTCAGTCAAATGATCAGCTGCCAACTCTGGAAGTAAGCTGCCATTGACAAGCAGGAACATTACAGCCAAGATTAGGAAGCGCTTAGGAGTCATCTCTCTCTCTCTCTCTCTCTCTCTAAATTTTGGCTGTGCTCTCTCTCCTCTCAAAAGCTTACTTAGTTTGGCCGTTGGATTTGTACTTCTATATAAAAATGAAACACTAAACAAATGGCACACTAAATGACAAGAAGATAATACAAAATTAACTTTTTAAAGTTCAAGTATTAACACTGGCTGCCATTAAAAATGTATCTTTAATTCAACTGGAATAAGCCTCCACAATTAATCTCATTGTCCATCAATTGCTATTATGTCCTAGCTAGAGCTTGCCTCAAATATATACAATAAACTATGCAAAAAGAATGTAAAATAGAAATCAGATCATGAGCAAGCACAGCTTAGTCGGCGGAATAAATAAGAAAATCAGATCAGAAGCAAGACAACATGATATATGGCCCATGAGAAATCCCACAGAACCAAATTCAACCAAATTTTCAAATATATACAATAACACTGGCACTCACGGAGACGATTGGCGATATCTCAAAGGATTGAGTTATTCCATGGAAACATCCATGGAATTAGGTATTATATTCTACACTTAAGATTTATGTTTTATGAGTCGGCTTTGGTATAGGACGGTCCTTAGGTTAAGGTGGGGAACTGTTTCTCCTTGGATGTAAGTGTTTGACCCCTAGATGAGATGTAATTGTTTGATCTCTAGATAAGACGTAATTGTTTGGCCTTTATGATTCCCCAACATTAACATCTCTAACTTTGTGAATTCTATCACATCTGAAGGAGAGGTTATCAAATATCAACAATAAACAAAACAAACTTCAACGATATATGTACCTCTGAGATATCATTTTTTTTTAAGGTTAGCTACTTTTAAGTGCCAACTAGCAATTTCATTGATAAAAAAACGAACTTACAACGATTCAAATAACTCTAATCCTAAATCTACTATTTTATTCTCAGAAAATCCTTCAAACTACTCTAAATAACTCTAATCTTCTAATCTCACTGATATACACTCATAACTACTCTATTACCTTAATCCCTATCGCTCTCTACGAGCATACTCGCTCTTTGGACCGCCACCGCGCTCCGAAGTCCGGATCTACTTACCTACGCTCCAATCGAAATGGCGTAGAAACTCAACACTCTAAGCTCCGACAATACCGCGCTCTCGGCTCCGATCGACTCCACTCAACTCTGGTCCCTTCCCTCTCTCTCATTATCTTCTCCTCTCGAGGTAGAGGCGAGAGAGAGGGGAGACGCTTTGTCAAAAGAGAAACTTAGAAGGGGTGAGTGAGAGGCGGACTGAAAGTAGAGGCGTATTTGGGAGGAGAGGAGGCAACCGCTGCGGGCTAGGGTTTGAAATCACCTGTTTTTTCGCTTTTTATTTTTTTTGCTCTTTGAAAAGCACTGGTTTGCTTCCGCTAGAGTTCCATCTGACATTCATTGACTTGTAATACTTAAAATCTTGTTTATGTGTCTATTGCATACATTCCTCCAGATTCTGTCTGATAAAATATCTATCAACTTCCATATCTCAAAATCCTGTGCAACACGATCGTACCAAGCATATAGAAGTTGATAGATATTTTATCAGACAAAATCTGAAGGAGAAGGTCATCTGCATTCCTTTTGTGAGAACTGAGGATCAACTTGTAGACATATTGACGAAAGAGATCTCTAGCACAATCTTTCATGATTCACTTGTCAAGTTGGGCATGAAAGACATCTACATGCCAACTTGAGGGGGAGTGTCAACGTGAGCCACAAAAGATCTGAAGAGAAGTGGCGCACAAGACAACTGTGATGGTGAAGAAAGGAAACTATCTGCTGTGATATTTTATGTAATATTTCTGTAATCTTGTATTAAGGAAATATAATGTTGGAAAGAAATATTTAGGAATTAGGCGGCATATGCTTGGCTGGCATAATGCTCTATAAAATAGACAGCTAGTCATATATGTTTACTAAGCAGAAATAATTCCTCTGTAAGAGCAGATTTTTCCAATGAAATAAAACAAGGGTGGGAAGGGAGTTTCACGAGAGTTGTGTGTTATTTATTCAATTCTCATAAGTTGTCACTTGTCTTGTGTCTTACTTTGTTAAAACTATACACTGTGACTTATTCATTTCCTTAGAGGTAACAACTACAAACTACATGAACTTCATTGAGTCTTATTATAAAGTTATCATCTCTCAAACTATCTCCATCACTGCAATTCAGCATCTCGAGAGAGAGCAACCAGCTGTGAACCTTGCTAGTCCCAGAAATTAAGATCAAGTTTGCAATTGCTAGCAATAGTAATAGCCAATCAACTACTTGGATACTTGAAATCTTAAAAGATGTTGTTTCATCCGTATCTAATGTCCACAACAAAATTCTTGATACGATACAAGCACAGACGAGAATAACAAGACAAATTATTCTTCTTCCACTTCCAGCTCAATACAAGCACACATTAAATGGTCAAGATATATTAACACAAGCTTGCCCTAATTATAATTACTGATTTAACCCAGCGTTATCCTAATCGTTGCTTCCTTACCTATATATGATTCTCACAAGTTAAGTTGAAGACGTCAATGGTCTAAGTTTCTTGCTAATTCGTAAATTTTAGTTACATTATAATTAGTTATCCAATTCAAGTTCTGTGGTTGAGACTAAACTTTATTTCTTCGTGCTTTGATTTCTGTCGGTAAACAACATCAAAGAGCAATTGATAATAAATTAAACAAACTGAAAAAGAATAAAAGGAAACCTCCAGGCATAAAAATTCCATATATAATGTACAAAGAGTCATGCCAATATATAAATAAAGTAGGATTAGGATAATATATATCACATGAATTGCTTGCATGACTCACAACATACGAGAGCCCCCTGTTTTAACAATAAATAAATACTCTTTAGATTTTTATATTAATCATCTATCCTGAGATGGAGGTTATGCTTAAGGTTTGTTTTTAGGGCACAGAAATAGTTGACTTGTCGACGAGGTGACCATCAGGATGGGAATAAATTAAGACGGACCTGTCGGGGGATGAACCGCATTTTCCTCGGCAAATTAATTTGGTTGTGAAGTATAACAGTTCTATAGATGGCCTTATTTTGAACCAACAACATACAAACCAACTGGATTGTGTTTCTTTGCTTCCTTGATGGGAGTCTCACTTTCCATCGTCAGTGGGACTATGTTGCTACAATATCTTGGATACTGAAGTTTGTAGTTTACCGTATGTTAACATAGACATACTTATTATTTCTTGGATAGGGATTCATTGGTTGCAAATTATTTGAAAATTTGGTTTGTACCTTATACATATATATATGTCATAACATTTGACATACATATCACTATTAACCAATTGAGTTAATTTTTTTAATGATTAATATTTAACCATATTTGATGAAAATATTAAACCATATTTGATGAAAATATTAAATTACACGTAAATTGTATGACAATTGATACATAACCGATATAAAAATCTAATACCATTTCGGCCATAACCGATACATAACCGATACATAACCGATATAAATTACACATAATTTGCTGTTAGCAGCATTTCGGCCAGCTGCTGCCGGGGCTATATTTAGCCATACGATGTTCAAACAACAAATCCAAACTGTTAGATGTGATCTCTATATTAAAATCTACTTGAAGACCAAATTTTACATTTTTTGGAATTTTTTTACTATTTATTAAGCCACTTTGAAAATTTCAGATCACATGGTCCAGACTGTTTTTACTGTTCATCCGGATCAGTAATTTTCAAAGTGGCTTAATAAATAGTAAACAAATTCCAAAAAATATAAAATTTGGTCTCCAAGTAGATTTTAATATAGATATCACATCTAACGGTTTGGATTTGTTGTTTGAACATCGTATGACTAAATATAGCCCCAGCAGCAGCTGGCCGAAATGCTACCAGCAGCAATTTAGCCATACTCAAATATGTTACTTAACGTAATATATTCTCTGGTGAAATATCTTGCACGATACTTTTAGTATTGTGGAACGAGCTCATCGTAGTCTTATGTGTTGATTTACAAATTAAAGATGATAATCTATATTTAAATTCTGACATTTATCTTTAATATATTTTTATCGAAAATTAATCTTTCATCTCTAGTTTCTTCGGTGTACAATTAAAAAGACCCAATAGGCCTAGAGTTCGTAGCCTCTCTCTTATCTTGAAAAAAATATTGATTAATGATAACCTTAGCTGTCAAGCATCAATTTCTTGATAAGCAATTGCTAGTCTTGTCAGTTATTTCTTCATTAGTAACCTACAAGCTGATGTCATGCCACAAGCCGGTCCTGATGTCAGCACCAAAATCATAAAGTTATCTAGTTTCGAATTATATGTTGAGATTTTTTTTTTTGCTAAATTCCAAATTAGAGAATTTTAGGATCTAGTCAGTAAATTTTATCACATAATAAATCTCCGGAAACTTTGAAGGAGGGATGATATGGTGTGTGTGTGTGTGTTAATTGGGGGGCGGATGCACTCGCATTACCTATTAAGACCAACCTCTAGTCATACCATATTAGCACGTCGTGTTTGCGTCGTGCTGGTGTTGTGTTTATTCCATGCTCTATAGAACAGCCCTCCTGTCACACTCCGACAACAGGGCAGACAACCAGCCGCGCTCATTAGCGCAAGGTGATTCAATCATCAAATACAATCATATATATACATACATTACCAATGACTTTGACAAGAGCCACAATATTGCATGAATAAATTTTATTCAAATTTCAGAATTTACATGTAATTAACCAATTGAAAATAAACCTGCTACGGTATAAATTATGCAAACAAAATACAATAGCATATTTATTTGAAGCAAATAATTCACTCCGTGGCAAATCCCGCAATTCTTCAAGTTCTACATCTCGTTTCTGAATTTTGCGCTTTGTACCTGGAACCCACAAAGTGGAACGGCGAGAGATTGAAATCTCTCAGTGAGGTATTCAGTTTTAGTCGAGTTATCCACAAATCCGACCAACTGAAACTAAAACAACATCGAGCACCAAAAATATAGACTACAATAGTGATCTCAGTTTCCAATAAACTAGCTTCAAACTATAATCAGTCAACGAAAATAAATAGAACATCATTTTATGAATTACTCAAGTACGACAACAAAAATCAGCAACCCTGAGAAATAATCTATAAGAGTATAACAATCAAACATAAATAAGTTCACAATATGCAATGCTCATGTGCAATAGACTTAAAAATTCAATCCAATTTACTTGTACAACCCTATTACTTAATCATGCTTTATTCACAATTACTCTTGTCAAGTGTTCTCACCTAAACTTATGCATTTATCTCAACTCTTTAACATGAACATTAGTTCCCAAAAATGCAATGCTTATGTATCATGTCAAATGTACAGAAATTCATGGTAATTTTAATTAACAACCATATAGTTAATCACAATATATCGAGTAACCATTATGGTAATCATAATATCTTGGTCATGCGCTACAAGTATAGCGTCTACATGACCTCGGTCGTAACCATTCTGGTATTTGCAAACCCCGGTGATGCGCTATCCGAATAATGGCGCCTACATAACTGAAATTATGTGCTACCACGAAAATCAGCGCCTACATAATTTCAGTTACGCGCATACCTCGAATATGGCACCTACAGAACTTTAGTGCACACCATTGAAGTTCTGTGCTTACCCCGAATATATGGCACCTACAAAATTTCAACCCACACGATTGATATTCTGCGCTTACCCCGAATATATGGCCCCTACAGAACTTCATCCCACACAACTGAAGTTTCACGCTTACCTCGAATATGATGCCTACATGACCGTCAAGTTTCAAACATAAGGTTCAATCAAGTACATACAGGGCTCCGATCATGCGCTACCATGAATATGGCGCGTACACAATTTTTGTTATGGCCATAACCTGAAATTATGTACTTACCCTGAATACGGCGCTTACATGACTAAAGTTATGCGCTACAAGTTCAGCGCCTACATAACCGAGTCATGCGCTAACACGAAAATGATGCCTATGCAATTTCTGTTATGCGCTACAAGTTCAGCACCTACATAACCGGTGCACGCTTACCCCGAATATGGCGCCTACATGATCGTCAGGTTTCAGACTTGTGGTTCTTTAACACATTTCATTTAAACAAGTAAATAGTTCATATCATGCTATGTATCATGCATACAAGTATATCATGCAGAAGTTCTAGTTCAACTCATGTCGTATGTCATTTATACATATGCAATGCAACTCAAACACTTGATGCAAATCATGTCATGTTTCAAACCAAATTCTAAATTTGAACATCATACTTCATTTTCAGATTTTTGGTATAAAAAGATATGATCACGCATCTTGATGCTTTAATCTAAAAATATAATACTAGCACATACTACAATTTTATTTTGCCACTTATGTCACAATTAAATTCTAGAATATATGTTCATGCTCCTTATGACAACTCATGCATTCATGCTATGCAATTTAAAAGCACATTCAAGAACTTAATTACAACTAATTAGCAATCAAGCAAACAAGCAAGCAACAACAACAAGTAATGGAATTGGCAAGAAAACAACAACAATAAAAATAAGTTAGAGGAATCTGAAAATAACTCGAAACCCGCACCTTAGCAATGATGAGACAATATGATGGCGTGTTGCTGTGTTGTGGATGCATTATACGATTCTACTTGATCCAATAGCGCAAGGTTCACACCTATGTCGAATTATCAAAACCAAAATTGCTCGAAATGGTTATAAGAGAGAGTCGATCAACCTCGAGTGAATGACAGATGCTGCAAGCATCTTCTATTGGGGAATCATAAAGGCGCCAAACAATTACGTTTTATCTAGAGATCAAACAATTACATCTCATCTAGGGGTCAAACACTTACACCTGGGAAGGAGAAACAGTTCCCCACCTTAACCTAAGGACCGTCATATGCCAAAGCCGACTCATAAAACATAAATCTTAAGTGCGGAACATAATACCTGATTCCATGGATGTTTTCATGGAATAACTCAATCCTTTGAGAGATCGCCAACCGTCTCCGTGAGCGCGAGACTAGACTCTAATGGCAAGAAGCCCTTCTTGTTGTTTTGTCGTATGGTCGTAGGAATAAGTCTACCAAGACAGCAAGATATGGCCCTTGAGAAATTCTCTTCAAATTTTCTAATGAATTTCTCTTCTCTATTCTTTGATGGTGGAAGAAGAAGAGAAGTCACACAGACCTGTATTGTTCTAAAGAGAAAAACGCATTTTTAGTTTCTGTGTTTTTCTATGTTATCTTGTCTTGTGTCTTGGGGACCAATCCTTATATAGTCACCTGTCTGGTTATCTGCCAACTTGAAAAAGGTATTTTGAGCGATTGCGTCAAAAACCGTGCTGTATACATCAAAATTCGTACTGCTGCATTGATATCCGTGTGGCCCACACAATCATCTTAAATGACAGTTTTCTGAATTGCAAATCTCAAAATCAGTTCATCAATGATTTGATCTTTGCTTAAATTGTTCTACACATTTATGGACCACATCCTAATGAATATATTAATTGTCTATTACTTTATTTGATCACTTTAATTGACAACCATATATGACAGTAAACAATCCATACTTAGATTACATATATGCTCAATGTTGGCATTAAATCCAACGAGATTGGCAATAAATCCATCACATTTTATGAGCCTTAAAACTCTCTTAAAACCAAAGTATCAGTTTCCATTAAGCGGCTACCTTTGGGTAACGGGTCAATTTCTAGGGTCAAACAATTACATCTCATCTAGGGTTCAAATACTTACACCCCAGGAAAAAGGAGAAACAGTTCCTCACCTTAATCTAAGGACTGTCATATGTCAAAGCCGACTCATAAAACATAAATCTTAAGTGCATAACATAATACATGAATCCATGGATATTTTCACGGAATAACTCGATTCTTTGAGAGATCGCCAACCGTCTCCGTGAGCGCGAGACTAGACTCTAATGGCAAGAAGCCTTTCTTGTTGTTTTGTCGTATGATTGTAGGAATAAGTCTTCCAATACAGCAAGATATGGCCCTTGAAAAATCCTCTCCAAATTTCCTATTGAATTTCTCTTATCTATTCTTTGATGGTGGAAGAAGAAGAGAAGGCACACATAGCTGTATTTTTTTTAAAGAGAAAAACGTATTTTCAGTTTCTGTATTTTTTCTATGTTATCTTGTGCTTTGGGGACCAATCCTTATATAGTAACCTATATGGTTATCTTCCAATTTGAAGAAAGGTATTTTGTCCAATTGCATCAAAAACCGTGCTGTTGCATCAAAACCAGTGCAGCCACATTGATATCCGTGTGGCCACACAATCTTCTTAAATGACATTTTTCTGAATTGCAAATCTTCAGTCCATCAATGATTTGATATTTTTTGCCTAAATTGTTTTACGCATTTATGGACCACATTCTAATTAATATATTGATTGTCTATTATTTTATTTGATCACTTTAATTGATAACCATATATGACAGCAAACAATCCATAATTATATTACATATATGCTCAATGTTGACATTAAATTCAACGATGTTGACAATAAATCCCCAACATCTTCGTCTCCTTCATGTCTATGTAATTGCTTGGCAATCGGAGGAAACTAATTGGGTCCAGGCACAACAATTCAAGCAATAAGGCACCACCATCTTCTTCTCTTATCTTTCTCCTCTCTTTTCCTCTCTTATTCTGCCTTTCTAATTTTGATATTCCAAGGAAAATTAAAGGGACGATATGTGGGCTAAGGGTTGTTGGATTAATTATGAAATTACATTTGAGAGAGAAATTAGATGAGGTTAGGTGAGTGGTAGAATTGTTAATTTAGATAATTAAAGGGAAAGTGAAACTGACGGGTGTCCACATGCAATTTTTGAAAAATATTATAAGTTATCAATTATTTTTCTTTCACGAATTGGTTTATTTTCACAAAGCCCCCTGTCATGTTAAAAATAAAACATGACATTTTAGAGTCCAGGGTTTTGATGAACCAAATATTACAATTAATTTCGAAATATTTAAAAGTTAGGATGTTACAATTAATAACTTATGTAAAATTGTAATCAAATAATTGCTAAGTTGTTCATTTTTTTTTATTTACAAAACATCAAGGTGAATCCTCACATCCTTTGATATTTTCATAATTTCTAATTTTATAAATTCCTTTTTTTGTAGTATATTAATTACTAATTTTTAAATACGAAGTTTATAAATACTTTAGAGAATTACTTATGACTATTATACGTATTTCGCTTCTAGTTAGATAAATTTCCAATAGCTCAAATGCTAGTATGTTACACCTCCTACCATACACTTCGAATGATATGTACATGAACATGTCGGTACATACTGATACGTAAAACAAATTCGTGCAGTGCCATGTCTAGCCCCGTGCAACGCGTTCTTTGTTTCCAGTTATAGACCTCACGTGACCTCAAGAAATTTCTTTCGGTGCAAGTGCAGGACATAGGCCAGTTAAGATAGAGCTCGGAAACCAAGATTATTTGATGCCTTTAGGCCACATGGACAAACCATATAGTCCAAAAGGTTAGGAATTAAAAGTCTTGGGACCTTCAGGTCCAGACTCCATGACTGTTTACTTGACATGGATCACATGCAAGACTAGGAGTTTGTAGCTAGATTTAAAATTTCATATTTTGTTAGTTTGTTAAATTACCAAGTTGCAAGTATAAATAAGGCAAACTTATTAGATTGGAAAAAAATGGAACCAAGTTGCTTCTTGTTGTCCAATGTGACTAAAGTATTGTTTGGTGTTCGTATAATTAGAAAACAATGATTCTCGTTCTCATGTAGTAATGTCCACTCTCCCTCTCTTATCTCGATCATCCAAATCTGTATTTTTTGTAAATAGAGAGTTAAAATATTCGATAGTGTTTGCTGAGATAACTGAGAATGGTGGCTAAGATGAGACCTAAGGAGGTGCATCAAAGTTCGGGTAATAATATATATGGTATCATTTTGTCCAACAATATTTTGTCAGATCTTAATGGGTCAGTTATTCAAATATAACAGGCTTATTTATTGTCTGATAATCCCACTTCATGTAGGGAATAATCTCCTGTATGGTTGATAGTTAATTTCTTCACTCTATTTGATACCTTAAAAGTTGATAATGTTGGATTTATTTCATGCAATACCATACCGCAATTTATAAACCCTAGATTTGCCATGATCCTCTAGTGAACCCCTAATCTGAAATTCTAAATTACCTTGGTCCATAGCCATGATCTTCCAGAGAGACACAAGCACCGTTGATCACCGGAAGCCTTTAGATTTTCAAGTAATCCCTCTCAAGTCTGATGGAGAGAGCGAAAGAGGCGGCAGCGACAACGCTCTGTTTTGCACAAGGAGAGATACCCGATTCTAGTTCTGTACTGAAAATCCTCTTCTCTTCCACTCAATTTTTCTGTTTTTCTCTATTACAATTTTCGGTCAGTAGAGAGAATTAGAGAGAGAGACAGAGCCGTATATATCTTAATTTTGTTAATAGGCGCCACTTGGAAGGCAACCCCTATATTCAATTGAATAGGCGCAACAGAGTTTTAATTAATTAATTAATTTATCTTATTTCTCTTATTGGATATGTTGCCTATTTTCTTATTGGATCCTTAGCGGGTATGAATTTAGAACTTGTCTTATTGGGTATTTCCTTATTTACCGAACATTGCCATATTTAATTGTGTTCCCCAGGGACCAATAGCATAATTGTATTATTTATAAACTTTATATAATTTAGACCATCACTAAATCATGAAGTTATTAATACACATTCTACACATTAAAGACCCCACTTCTCATGACACATATTGAACCCGATAATACTTAATTTGATCACTTAATAACTGGTCTAATTAGATATTTGACAGTCTATTATTCAATATATATTTATATCACATATAAGCCCATATATGTTGTAATTAATTGAAATTAATTCCAACAATCTCCCATTTGGGCTATATGTGTATCCGAATAATATATATTGATAAAACCGAATTGAGTACTCAAGCTGTGCTATAATAGCCTTTTGTGTCATCAACCAATTCCGTCCATCAATCATATTCAGAAGGACTTAAGCAGTATTCATCTCTTGAATCGAAACTAAACCAACATAAATCACTGTGTAAACATAACTGAATGACATGAATCATGAATGTGATGTGTAGTTTGGAAATTACATGCAATGTGATCCACATACCTATCTCCAATTTGGTCACTTTATCTTAATTTAATTTTGAGATCAATCATAAATTCAGAGTGCATAATAAACTGAATAACTGAAAGCTGAATAACTGAAGTCTGAATAACTGCATGATACATACAAATAACAGAATATCATTTAAAAGTTAACTGCATGATATCTGTAAAAGTATATCATATAAAACATAAAACATGATACATAAAATACAAACTCCCTCTAAATCTGACAATCCTCTTTAACATATATACCCATATGAGAGACACATGCTCGTGAAACTGTTTGGGTACCAATCCCTTAGTCAGTGGATCTGCTAGCATGGAAGCTGTACTAATATGCTCAATACTTATAAGTCCACTCTGAACTCTTTCCTTCAAAGCAAGAAACTTAATGTCGATATGTTTGGATTTCGACGAGCTCCTGTTGTTGTTGGAATACAGTACTGCTGAATTATTGTCACAATGTATCTTGAGTGGCAACTTAATAGTATTCACAATACGCGGCCTAGTGACAAAATTCCTTAGCCATATTCCATGGTTCGATGCCTCGAAACACGCAATGAATTCGGCTGCCATGGTGGAAGAAGCAATCATAGTCTGTTTTGGACTCCTCCAAGAAATAGCTCCTCCAGCCAACATAAAAATATAACCAGATGTTGACTTCATTCTATTCACACAGCCCACAAAATCGAAATCAGTATATCCAATGACCTCAAGCTTATCTGATCTCCGATATGTCAGCATGTGATCCTTCATTCTTTGCAAGTATCTAAGTACCCTCTTGGTTGCTTTCCAGTGATCCATACCAGGATTACTGAGATACCGGCCTAACATTCCTGTGATGTATGCAATATCTGGACGCGTACACACCTGAGCATACATCAGACTTCCTACTACCGAAGCATATGGAATCTGGTGCATTTCTGATTTCTCAAATTCTGTCTTTGGACATTGATTGAGACTAAATTTTGTCTCCTTTTGCAACAGGGGTATTTCCTAGTTTCCAATGTTCCATACCATATCGCTTGAGAATTTTATCGATATATGCTTGTTGTGAAAGCCCAAAATACTCTTGTTTGGATTATATTTTAAGGCCTAACATATATGATGCTTCACCAAGATCTTTCATATCAAAATGCCTGAAAAGAAATCGCTTAGTTTCACGCATCAAGTTTATATCGTTACTGGCAAGCAATATGTCATCAACATATAAAACTAGAAACATAAACTTACTCTCACTGAACTTGTGATATATGCATTCATCCACCAAGTTAGGCTCAAATCCAAATGAGACAATTACTTGATGAAATTTGAAATACCACTATCGAGACGCTTGCTTGAGTCCATAGATGGATTTATTTAATTTGCAAACCATCTGCTTTGAGTTATTGTCATCACTCTCAAAGTTAGGTGGTTGCACCATATAAATGGTTTCATCAATGTCACCATTGAGAAACGCAGTCTTAACATCTATCTGGTGTAACTTAAGATCAAAATGTGTCACTAAAGCCATAATAATTCTGAAGGAATCTTTCATAGACACAGGTGAGAAAGTTTTCGTAAAGTCAATGCCTTCTTTCTGTGTAAATCCTTTAGCAACAAGCCGCGCTTTGTATCTTTCCACATTACCTTCTAAATCCTTCTTGGTCTTAAATATCCATTTTCAACCAACAGGCTTCACACCTTTAGGTAATAGGACGATATCCCAGACTTTGTTGTCATACATTGACTTTATTTCATCATTCATGGCCTCGATCCATTTCTGAGAATTCGCACTTTCCAAAGCCTGACGGAGACTGAGAGGGTCATCCTCCATCACGCCAATATCGAATTCATGTTCTTGAAGGAACACAACATAATCCTTCAATATTGCGCTTCTTCTCTCTCTGGTGGACCGCCTTAAAGGCACTGTTTCTTAAAGTTCTTGAGATGGTATAGGTTTCTCTTCAACATCAACATTGTCTTGTACTAGATTCTCTTCTATTTCTAGAGGTTCATTCACTGTAGGTTCATTCACTGTACGATCCTGAACCAATGAATCTCCAGATATTCTTTCGTCCAGCTTTTTCTCTTGTGGCCTATATGAAGGATGTGTGTTTTGAAAGTTATATTTTTAATAATAATTTATATATTGTTCATGATTTTATTACGAATGTTATTATTCATGATTCTTGAGATTTATATGTTATATCTTTGGAAGTGTTTAAGAAAATGATCTTGGTCTTGAACCATAAGACTCCTAAGATGAGAAACATTTCATCACTAAATATGTTCACAATCGTGGTAATTAAGGAGGAACATTAATTACCGAGGAAGATTGTCATGTCGATTAAAGTACATTGAAGTTCTATAAATATTGATAAAGCATTATCATTTAATAACATGAATATATAAATGTGTATTTTATATATTGAACATGACCTAAATGAATGGAACATTATATGGATTGTGTTTTGTGTCATTAATGTTTCCATTATGTCTTTAGAATCTTAGATATGAGATGTGTAGGTTTTTCACATGAGAAGTATATAATGTGATTGCTATTTAAATACTATCTTATGATAGAAATAAAATAGTAGTTCGTTGTGTACAACTTGTGCGGGAGAAATCTATATGTTAATATTATCATTGTCCCTCAATTTGAGTTATGATATTACTGGGTCCCTTGGTAAAGTGAAATTATATCGCATGCAATATAACTGATGTAGTTATAATTATAATTCACTTGAGAGACCAAGAAAAGAATATAATGCAAGAATGACACGATCCTATTTTGCATATTATTCATAATATCATGTGACAAGGATAGACACGAAATTAGTGGATTGAGTAAATGATTACTATGTCGTTTGGATAACTATAATGTAATGATAGAACTTCTTATAGTTAATAATATAAAGTTTATATTATTGCCAAGATGACATAGATCATCTGTACGGTCACACCAACTGAAGAGAAACAATAAGTATTTTATATTTCATAATGATGTATTAGATAAAATACATGAGATGAAATACTAAAATAAAATGTCATAATATGACATGCTTAGATCATAAATAAATTTGTGAAGTTATGCAAATATTATTTGGTATAATGTTTGAATGCATTATAAGAATAATAAGAATATTGCATAATTGAATAATATGATTAATATTATTTGTTCATAAATTAATTTATTAAACCAATCACAAGATGAGATTAGAGATGATAAAATAGCTAAATAAGGCTAGTGGCAATTGTGTAAATAGTTCAAACTTTACACAAATGATAGCCATAACCCCTTGCCTATTTTAAGGGGTGTAATTAAGGAAATATGTGAGAAAAAATTCTGCTCTTCTTCCTTGATCGAAATTCCTCTTGAGCAGCTCACTTTTTCTCAAGGCCAAAATACTAAGAAGGTGCTTCCTTACTTGACCGAAAATTACACATTTTTCTCTCATCTCTTCTTGTTAGGTTTAGCCACCAAGAAATCAAATAGCTTGTTGATTTGAAGATCATTAGGTGGTTGGATCTAAGCCTTGAACTTCACATCCATCTATCTAAGAGGTGTGCAAGTTCGTTGTTTAGGTTCAAGGTGAACCAAGAGGCGCTTTCGAGAAGAACACGAGATCTAGAAGGAAAACTGGCTTCTCTACATGAAGAGATTTGACAATCTCTTTAGGTAAAGGTTTTATTCTTTTTCTCTTGCAATAAATTAGATGAGATAATTTATCTTAATTTATTATACATTAATTTGTTGAAGAAAATCTTGTTCGCTTTTGTCGTAAAAATAAGATCCTTTGTGTATTGAGCCAAGTGGTGATGGGAAAATTTAAATTCTCACCACATAGACATACACGTGAAATCCCAACAGTGGTATCAGAGCAAAGGCTTGATTTTGTGACAATTAGAATATTTAATTTGTGCTAAGTTAAGTGCACAAATATTTAGTTAACTATCTTTCAAGTTTCTAGTTCATAAATCTGTCAAATTTTGGTTTTTAAGGCATTAAATCATTTTGGTAATTTTGGATCACGATTTTTGTGAATCTAAAAATTCTACATTAGTTTATGATGTAAGGATGAAGATTCTAAAATAAAACAGAAAGTTTAGATTGTTTTATTAAGGTAAACAAAAATAACAAAACGGGTACAGCGCTGGATTTTTCTGTTTCCAGTTTTCTGTTTTTGTTAAGATTCAAAATTGAATATCTAGAGTTTGGATGAATGGATTTTTGTATACAAATTATCATAGGAAAGATAATGAAGTCTAGTTTCTAGAAAACTAAATTGTGCAATACAAAAATATTACGGATTTTTCTGAAATTATAAAATTACAGAGACAACTACAATCTGTTTTCCAGAAAAGGAATCCGAGATTGAAATGTAATTTTCTCACAAACTAATAAACAATTTTTTGTATTCTTTATATTTCCAGAAAAGTGTTTAAGTCTAGTTTTCAGAAATGTATGGCTTGAACCTTAATTCGAAAAATATAATTTTTAGCATAGAAAACACTAACAGGTGCGCAGCAGACCGAAACTGGAAATTTTATGATTTTCGGTCTCATCATCTTGAAATATTAATTTTTCACAAGGGTTATTTTGAAAAATCTGTAATATTAGATCTCATTCAAATTTATGACAGATTAAGGAATAGTTAATTATGAATTAATGACATTAAAGGTCTTAATTAGTCATAATGGCAATTAAGAATGAATTAATGACATTAATAATAATTAATTGATAATAAATGACATTAATTATGAATTAATGACATTAAAGGTCTTAATTAGCCATAATGGCAATTAAGAATAAATTAATGACATTAATGATAATTAATTGACAATAAATGACATTAATGACATTTAATTAACAATGAATGACATTTAATAAATAAATGTTTATTCAACTGAAATCATTTTTAGGATTAAAATGATTTAGATGAATTAAGAAATTGAGAGATATAGGATTAACTAAATAAGATTAAATAGTGCGACAAGATTGCACATGTGTACTAATTTTGCTATGCAGGAGGATTGTGGGGGAGTATGGCTCAAGATTATCAATGCCTTGTGTGTTGTAAGTGATGTGAATGAATATTTGTAATGCGGCCTAAGGTGCCATTGAAAATTAATTAGAGTAATTAAATTATGGCAAAGTTGTTAAGTTGCCATTTATGTATTTATTCATTTATGGCTTGCATGCCATATAGGATTTAGGATTGGGAAATTCTAAATGTAATTTTCGTTTTATTTTATTTTAGAATAGCTCTAAAAATAGAATGAGAATTGGGTGGGTGCTTGTAGTTTAGAATTATATCTTTCATAAAGGTGATTGATAGAGCTACAAGAATGCAAGCGGGAGCCATACAACCCACGAAGCTTATGATTATATGAGATTGCTTAAATTGTTAAGATAGGTATTGTTGTATGAATACATAACCTACCAAATTATTAAAGTCATCATATATTTGATATGTCCATGAAAAATTTAAGAATATATTTCCTTCTCATTTTATCCACTTTAAGCTAGTAATTAGGAATAAGCATGAGTGTGATCTAAATTACTAGAAATCGTGGAACTCACATGAATTCGTTATTAGGCCATAAGTGAGTGGGAGTTGTGTGAGGCACATCTTCTCGCTCATTATGTGGAAATAACTTGTTCATGCTTGTTGACCAATAAAATGAGTTTTCTTATAACAAATCACCAAGATCTAGGCTTGGGTTTTGGGAAAAAGAGTTTTATTAAGAAATTGGATCATTCTTTCTTAATGAAAACGACAAGAGTCATAAAGTTAAGTTTTACTTAAAGGTTATGATTAGTAAATGATACTTATCTTGGACAAATATTTAGATGAGTCTATTTATTTGAAAGAGAGTCTTGTATGACTAACAAAATGGACAAACTTTAATGACAAGAGTCATAAAGTTAAGTTTTACTTAAAGGTTATGATTAGTAAATGATACTTATCTTGGACAAATATTTAGATGAGTCTATTTATTTGAAAGAGAGTCTTGTATGACTAACAAAATGGACAAACTTTAATTTTGTTAGTACAAATTTTATAAATTCATGAACACTAACATATATCCTTAAAATGAATTTTTGTACTTATGTCTTCACTTTCTAATTTTCCTGCGTCTATGGTCGACAAACATCCCCTTGCTAATGACGGGTCAAACTATTCTGATTGGATCCTCAAATTGAAATCGTATTGCGTTTGGAGGATCTTTTACACATTCTGGATGGCAAGTTCCCAGATGAGAAAGTAAAAGGGAATCCAACAGACGATGAAAAAGAGGCCCAAAAGAAATGGAATGAGCAGGACCGAGTTGTGCAGTCACTGATCTTGACCAGTATTGGAGATCAGTTGCAAAGAAAGTTCTTTGATACTCCTGCCAAGGATATTATGACACAATTGGAGAAGATGTTCACTGATAGTGCTCGCAAGGAGCGCTATAAGACCACCATCGCACTCACAAGGTGCAAGATGATGGAGGGTGAATCTGTCTCAGTACACTTCCTGAAAGTGCAGGGTTATCTGGAGAAGTTGGAGAAATTGAATTCTTCAATACCAGAGGACATTGCTGAGGATATCATTCTAGGATCACTTTCATACTCTTACAAAGAATTCGTCATGCATTATCATAGGCGTGAAAAGAGTATGACATTGAATGAGCTCCATAATGTCCTCAAGACTGCTGAGGTTGACATGGGAAAGACAAAGGAGAAATCTGTCATTGCCATTGCGTCAAAAAGCAAGAAGATTACCAAGAATAAAGGCAAAGCAAAGAGTAAGACAAGTAAGGCACATCCCTCACTCAAAGGCAAAAATGGAGGAGCTCAAGCGAGCACCTCCAAGGGAAGCAAGAAAAGAAACTCTCCTGGATCAGACACGGAGTGCTTCTATTGTCATGAGAAGGGACATTTCAAAATGAATTGCACCAAGTACAAGCGTGACTTGGATGAAGGCAAGGTTGAACGCAAGCGCCCTAAAGGTATACTTGTTATTGAACTAAATTTAAATTTAGCCACAACTATTCAAGATTGGGTAATAGATACCGGATCATGTGCTCACTTAGTTTCTAATGTGCAGGCACTAAGGGATAGGAGACCTCTCTCGAAAGGAGAGGTAGTATTGAAGGTCGGCAATGGTGCAAGTGTTTCTGCAATCACTGTGGGCACCCTTGATCTTCATTTATCTAGTGGTTTTTGTTTAAGTTTAAAGGATGTTTATCATGTTCCTTCAGTATTTCGAAACATTATATCTGTGTCCTGCTTGGATGCAGAAGGCTTTTGTTTTGTAATAAATAACTCTCGTATGGTTATTGAGAAGAATGATTTATTTTGTGCAAATGCTTTCATTTCAAATGGATTATATTTGCTTGATTTAAATGAGGATAAACATATGTTGAATATCAGTAACAAGAGACTCAAGATGTCTCAAACGAATGAGACACTCTTGTGGCACTATCACCTTGGTCACATAAATGAGAAACGCATAAAAAAATTGCAGCAAGCAAATCTTCGAGATTTACTTGATGGTGAAGCAATTGGAACATGTGAATCTTGTTTAACTGGAAAGATGACCAAATCACCATTCAAGAAGAAAGGTGAGAGATCAAGTGGCTTATTGGAATTAATACATTCTGATGTATGTGGTCCAATGAGTACTAGTGCAAGAGATGGTTATAGGTACTTCATTACCTTCATAGATGATCACAGCCGATATGGCTATGTGTATCTTATGAAGAACAAAAGTGAAACCTTAGAGAAATTCAAAGAATACAAGAATGAAATAGAGGATCAACTTGACAAGAGAATCAAAGCTCTACGAACTGATCATGGAGGAGAATACTTGAGTAATGAGTTTAACACATACTTGAAAGAGTGTGGCATTATACCACAACTCACTCCACCCGGGACACCACAGTGGAATGGTGTTTCCGAGAGGAGAAATCGAACTTTACTTGATATGTCAAACAGATCTACCTTTATATTTTTGGGGTCAAGCACTCCAAACTGCGGCTCACACACTAAACATTGTTCCATCAAAATCCGTTGAGAAAACACCATATGAGTTATGGATGGGCAAACCACCCAATATATCTTTTCTCAAAGTTTGGGGTTGTGAGGCATACGTAAAACGTATGATGTCAACAAAACTTGAACCCAAAGCGAATAAGTGCTTCTTCATTGGATACCCAAGAGAAACAAAAAGGTATAGCTTTTGGCACAAATCAATGAATACTATATTCGTTAAAAATGGTGCAACATTCTTAGAGAAGGAGTTTCTCGAAAGAGTCAAAAGCAGTGGTAGTAAGGTGACACTTGAGGAAACTCAAGAGGATCTACTAGTGGATGATCATGAGATGAATGAAGACATTCAAGATAATCATGAAATACCACACGAAGCTCCTATAATCAGTGGGAGTACTCAGACTTCCTCACTGAGTGTTCGTTTAACTCAAGATGAGTCACAAGAACATAGAGAGTTTAGAAGGTCAACAAGGGAAAGGAGAAGACCCGAATTATATGTAGGTCTTCATGAAGTCTTGGTAATGGATACCGATGATCATTTGACCTACGAAGAAGCAATGGAAAGAAAAGACTCCAAAGCATGGCAAGAAGCCATGGATCTGAAATACAATCCATGTATAACAACCAAATATGAAACTTGGTAGATCTTTCCGAAGGATCAAAAGACATTCGAAACAAATGGATTTTCAAGAGGAAGATGGATATGAATGGTAACTTGACAAAGTACAAGGCAAGACTTGTAGCAAAAGATTTTACTCAAGTTCAAGGAATTGACTATGATGAAACTTTTTCACCAGTTGTCATGTTTGAATCTATTCGAATAATGCTAGCTATTGCAACATTTCATGATTATGAAATATGGCAGTTGGATATCAAGGTTTTGAAGATTCGAAAAATAGTAGCAAAGTGTGCAAACTTCATAGAGCCATTTATGGCTTGAAGCAAGCATCAAGGAGTTGGAACAAGCGCTTTGATGAAGAGGTTAAAACCATTGGATTCATTCAAAGTAAGTAAGAACCTTGTGTATACATGAATGTTAGTGGGAGCCACATTATGTTCTTGGTCTTATATGTCGATGACATATTGCTGATAGGTAATGAAAAATCTTTGATGGAGCAAACAAAGAACTCATTGAAAACGATTTTTTCAATGAAAGACATGGGCGAGGCTCAATATATCTTAGGGATTAAGATATATAGAGATAGGTCTCGTAAGCTCATTGGTTTAAGTCAAAATGTATATATTGACAAAATCTTGGAAATGTTCCAAATGGAAAAGTCCAAGAAAGGAAATGTACCAATGAGTATGTCTGTGCATCTTAGCAAGTCGCAGTGTGCCACAACATGCAAAGACATTGAATACATGAAGAATGTTCCCTATGCTTCAGCTATAGGTTCCATCATGTATGCTATGACTAGCACAAGACCCGATGTCGCGTATGCTCTGAGCATGACAAGTCGTCATCAAGCTTCACCTGGTCCTGATCATTGGACTGCGGTCAAGAATATTCTTAGGTACCTGAAAAGGACCAAGAACAAGTTTCTTGTCTATGGTGGTCAAATTGTAAAAGGTTACACTGATGCTAGTTTTATGACAGACCCGGATGACAGAAGATCTCAGTCTGGGTACGTCTTTCTTCTGAATGGTGGAGCTGTGAGTTGGAGTAGTTGGAAGCAATCAACTACGGCTGACTCAACCACCGCAGCAGAAGTCATGGCAGCCGCAGAGGCAAGCAAAGAGGGATTTGGATAAAGAAGTTCCTTGAGGAACTAGGCATTGTTTCATCCAGCGGAGGTCCCTTGGAGTTATTTTGCGATAACAGTGCATCTATTTCGCAAATTAAGGAGCTGAAACCAAATCACAAGACAAAGTACATGGACAAAATGTACTTTGTAACAGTGATTTTATCGAAGAAGGCAAAATTTCATTGTTAAGGGTTGACACCAACAGTAACACAGCTGATCCCTTCACTAAGCCCTTATCACAAGCCAAAAGCAAAATTCATTTCGAGTCCATGGGTCTACAAGATCATGGAGAGTGGCATGAAGACTAAAAGGGAATTCTAGTTTTAGAGTTTATGCATTTATTATGTATATGAGAAACTTTAAAAACAAGTGGGAGACTGAAGGATGTGTGTTTTGAAAGTTATCTTTTTAATAATAATTTATATGTTGTTCATGATTTTATTACGAATGTTATTATTCATGTTCCTTGAGATTTATATGTTATATCTTTGGAAGTGTTCAAGAAGATGCTCTTGGTCTTGAACCATAGAACTCCAAAGATGAGAAACATTTAATCACTAAATATGTTCACAATCGTGGTAATTAAGGAGGAACATTAATTACCGAGGAAGATTGTCATGTCGATTAAAGTACATTGAAGTTCTATAAATGTTGATAAAGCATTATCATTTAATAACATGAATATATAAATGTGTATTTTATATATTGAACATGACCTAAATGAATGGAACATTATATGGATTGTGTTTTGTGTCATTAATGTTTCCATTGTGTCTTTGAAATCTTAGATATGAGATGTGTAGGTTTTTCACATGAGAAGTATATAATGTGATTGCTATTTAAATACTATCTTATGATAGAAATAAAATAATAGTTCATTGTGTACAACTTGTGCGGGAGAAATCTATATGTTAATATTATCATTGTCCCGCAATTTGAGTTATGATATTACTGGGCCCCTTGGTAAAGTGAAATTATATCGCATGCAATATAACTGATGTAGTTATAATTATAATTAACTTCAGAGACCAAGAAAAGAATATAATGCAAGAATGACACGATCATATTTTGCATATTATTCATAATATATGTGACAATGATAGACACGAAATTAGTGGATTGAGTAAATAATTACTATGTCGTTTGGATAACTATAATGTAATGATATAACCTCTTATAGTCAATAATATAAAGTTTTATATTATTGCCAAGATGACATAGATCCTCTGTACGGTCACACCAACTGAGGAGAAACAATAAGTATTTTATATTTCATAATAATGTATTAGATAAAATACATGAGATGAAATACTAAAATAAAATGTCATAATATGATTGTTGTGTATTTTGGGTATAGGAATAATTGGTCTATTTCGTACACTTCTGCTTTAAATTTATAAAACCCTAAATACACAAAGTTAGATTGAATTGCAAGCGCACAATCTATCCTTGTAGTAATTATGGGTATCGATCCAAAGATAACGGGAAACATTACTTTCTACTAAATCAATTAACTCTAAAATAGTGCAATAAGGTAAAAGGGGGGGTTTGTTGTGAAATTGGTTCTTGGGTTCAATACCCGATTGAGAGTTGAAGTCAAAACAAGACAATTTTAAACAAACAAACAAAAAGGAGTTTGTGATTCAAATGGATAAGAGTCTAGGGGCTATCGGCCTACAATCTTTTGGTCAAACCTACATTTACTTGGTATTCTAAACTCATGTTTGCAATTATGGGGTTTCTAAACGTAAATAACAAAAATGGTCACTTTCGTGAATTAATGACGTGTCTAGATAATTCGGACTTCACGGTTAAGTCCTTCACCCTATCTATCTAGACCATAAGCACAGATTAGCCTAGTTTATCCCTAAATACCAATACTTCACGGTTAAGTCCTTCATACGATATTTGGTTCAATTCTAGGTGTCCCAATCAAATAAAAGGCTTCACGGTTAAGTCATTCACCTCAATTCAACCTTTGTTCTTGTGGTTCCGGACTAAGAAATAGATTTGGTCATTTCTAATTTTAATCTTAAGGTAATTCATGTATACAATTTAGTACCATTAATTATAACTCCTAGCATCTTAAGTTGATTAGACTCAAGCGGGAAATTAACAAGCATTCAAATCGTACAAGCACATGAATTGTAAAATCAACAAGAATAAACAAACATGCAAACAATCATCATAAAGAAATTAATCCAAGTAAATATTGATTCAACACAAATTCATGTTTTTAGCCTAAGCCCCTAGAGAAGAAATCTAGCCTCTCATGGGTGAGTTAACAACCAAGAAAGTTACAAGAGAAAACATGATGAAAATAAAGTAAAACAAGTAAGAGAATATACTACACCAATCTCTTTGCTCGCTGCCTTTGATCTTCACTTTTGCTTGCTTGAGAATCCTTCAAACCTTGCTCTTAATCGCCTTTGATCACGAGGAGAAGATAGAAAATATGTAGAGAGATGTGGAAATTAAACCTAAGATGAAGGATGCCTTCTCCTGCTGCCTCCCTGCCCATATATAGCTCAATTCGTGTCTTGGGAAACAATCCCCCAATATCAGGCAGCAAATCTGAGAAGATATCATGAATTAAGGCATTAATGACATTGGTGCGGCCTTCCTGCGGTCTTCACAAATTCTGTGTGGCCTGCACAAACTGGAAGTCGGTTGGAAAATCGGCTAAGGAATGAGGAATCGTGCGGCCTTCCTGCGGCCCGCACGGCCACCCGCAGAACTTTCGGTTAAATCGATGCGGCCTGCACAAAAGTTGGTTTTCGTCTGAAAAATGGCTAAGGAAAAGGGGTCGTGCGGCCTTCACAAATTCCCTGCGGCCCGCACGAGAGCCCGCAAAACTCTCGGACAAATCCGTGCGGCCCGCACAAAATGCTGTTTTGCTCCTTTTTGCTTGATTCCTGCAAATAAGATAAAGAAAAGGCAGTAACATGGTTCTACGGTGCATTCTATACTGAACTAGACTACAATACAAGGGTTTTGGTATAGTTTAGGAGGTAAAACCTCGACCGAAGGTATATATAATTGAGGCTTATTAAAATCCCCCAAGCTTAACCTTTGCTTGCCCTCAAGCAAAAATCCAAACTTAGGTGTGTGTCCGGTTTCTAAACTAGCCAAATTCCGAGTACAACCCTAAATGCGAAAAATTTGTATGAACTTGCTATCCTTAAGAACTCGAGAAACTTTTTGGACAACAATTTTGAAATTTCCTTGATCGACTCTAATTCACATCACCAATCGACAAATCGAACCTCACATTCAAAGATGCTTTTGTATTTGTAAAAACCAACCATTGAGTTATCAATATTTCACTTTCGACCAAAAATATGCCCTCGTTTTGTGGTAATTTTTTTTTTTTTTGCCCCCCCAAGCTTGGAACAAACTTGGGTTAGAAAGTTATAAATTTCCGTGTGTTGGTATCTTGCATACATTGACTATTTCATTTCTTTTCGTTGCTACTTATGACACTATGATCTTTATCCTCAATACAAACCGGCTAGTTATAAGTAGTTAACCATACCCAACCGATTTGATTCAAAAGTGCTTTGCATGTTCTTGGTTTAACCCTTCCATGACATGAACTCACACTTGTGATGTAAACTCGGCCATTTTATCGGGCAAACTAGCGGAACAAAGTGTCAATGATTCATAACCTTAAGTACGGCATATCGCCATAACATAGGCAAGCGGAATCCGAAGTAAGTTTTCAACATTTGGACCTTTTTCATTTTTTAGTGTTGCAATAATACCATGAATACACACATCCAAACATATTCGTTCATACATATGGATATTATAATCTTTCCATCATTAAAATCCCAATTTCCCAATTAGAAAGGCATACCTAGGTTTCAAAATGCTTTTTCGCACAAACTCAAGTTTTCATTTTTCCAAAATCCGCAAACATCTCATCTTATGAAATTCTTTTAGCAATTATGAAGTTAGTTTGAATTGTTCGAAGTCATACAAACCATTTCCAAAAATTTTCAAACCAATCCCTAAATCAAGCAATCACACAAACTTATCACCTAAAATGCAAATTACACAAAGTTTTAAACATGACCTAAATGCAGATACAAATTTTGTTCCAATCCCCCCCAAGCTTAAACAAAGCATTGTCCCTAATGCAATCATTCACACAAAAAAGGGAAAAAGAAGAAAAAGAAAGAAACTCACAAGATGGTGGACGAGTCGAAGGCGAGAGAAGAGGCGGGAGCGCCTCATTGCGGTGTGGAGGATGGCCCGGAAGGTGAGAAGGCACCGGCCGGGTATTGACGAGGTGTGGAGGCATGTCTAGGTGGGAAAGAGTCTTCTCGTTGCGCTTCTTGACGGCGGCGGCGCTCGCGCGGTGGTGTGGGCGGGTCTTCGGTGGTTTCGCCGTCGGAACGCTCGAAGGCTTGTTGAGCATACCACCTTGCCATGTGGGCATCCTCCTCGGCTTGGTGGATCGGTGCGTCGTATGAGTTTACGGTGAACTGAAGGTGGTTGAGTCGATCATGACCAATTGGAGAGAGGCGGACCAGTCTTCGTTCATTCCTACCATATAATCCATGATGGCTTGGTTAGAAGGACCGGCCGGCGCGGCTTGGTTGGGCACACCTTGTTCAGCTACGGGAGGTGGTGGTGGTGGAGCGTCGGGGTGGAAGAGAACGGGCTCGTCAGTGAGACTCCATGTGGCACGCCGCCGAGGGTCAAGGACTGTGGTGAGAGGTAAGCGGTAGCCATAATTGCCGGGGCCGTCACTGATCCAAAAGTCTTGGTTGGGAGAGCGCACAATGAGCAGCATGTGCGAGAGACTTGGGATATTGAGGGTGTAAGGGGGGCTCACCGGGTGATCACACCACCACAAGAGATCTTACCATTTGGTCGGTGCTAGGTGGCTACAGCGTGAAGGTGCTTAGCGAGATAGTAGCCAAGATTTGGTTGAAGCGACATCTCATCCATATTCCTGCGCAACATACAATAAAGATAGAAATTCTAAGTTTTTTGAAAACAGGAACTTGTCTCATCCCTCCCAAAAAGTGTGAGCGCCAAAACTCGCTGAATGTAACGAGCGGGGTGCTTGATGAGGCGGACCCGTTGAGGGTTGAGACCGGTGTTGGGGTCGATGATGAAACCCTTGAAGCGGGATTCATTCATGTCTCCATGGAAGGTGCAAGTGTCATTCATGCGAGAGACATTGGTGGTGGGGAGGTTGAGAATCTCCATGAGTTCGGTGGAGGTGAGATTGAATTTTTGCCCGCCGAGTTGGAAGCTGATGATGTTGGTGGCGCGGCTGAACTCCACGGTGCCAAGGAACTCGAGAGTAAGTCCTTTGAAGGTTGGGCATGGTGTGCTAAGGAAGTCCCACAAGCCGATGCGCTCGGTGAGCATGTCGATCCATCGAGAGGCGACAACAGTGCGGTGGTAGGCTAGATGATCGAGACGCTCTTGGTGCTCGTCGCTGAGAGGGTCGGACTCAAAGCCATTGAAATAGCCTTGCAAAGGATGGGGTTTGTCCGTGTCAGGGGCACTTGTTGAGCCGGGCCCACTAGTCTCCTTGCGCCTTTTAGGGTTTCTCCGTGGAGGCATTCTGTTGAAGTGAGAGAAAAAGAGAGAATGGTGTGGTCTACACGGTACCAAGGTGTAGTCACACAAACACGAAAATAAAATTCGAAATGAAAATTGTAAGATTTTGGTGCAACAGAGGTTTGTGCGGCCTGTTCAAGATTTTGTGCGGCCCGCACAAACAGATGAGAGAAAAGTTGGCTGCGAAAATGTCAGATCTGAAATTAGAAAACCCCCAGAAATTGAAAGAAAATGACAAAAATTTGTGCGGCCTGAGAAACTCGCACAGTGACCCGCACAAAGGATGTAAAACCCAAAATCCTCTGTTTTGCTAAAAATGTCAAGTTGGCCCCAAATTGTAGTAGATCTCGCAAAAACTAACTAAAAATCCACAAAATAAAGAAAAGAACTAGAGAAACAAGAAAATAGGAGATCTAACCTTGATTTTGAGAGGTAGATCCATGTGAAGACGTGAAGAAACGGTGTAGAGGTGGAGAGACACCGGTTCGAGGAGAAGGAGGAGGAGAAGAGGTGGCGGCCTCTTGAGAGTAGGAGAGTAGCGGCAGAGAGAAGGGAAGAGGAGGTCGGCGTGGTGGTGTGCTCGAAGGGTCTACAAAAGGGAGAGAGATGGAGGCTTTAGAGAGGGAAAGATAGGGTTTGGAGAAGAAAATAGAAAGAGTGGGAGAGAAAGGAAAGACAGAGGGACGGGTTAAAGGAGAGAAAGGGTTTCCAAAAATCGCGCCCAATTAATAAGGCACCTGTTCGCTCCGTGCGGCCCGCAGAAATTAAGAGTCCTAATTTTTTTTTTTAACATACAAGCGTCGATCCCCCAAGCTTGAATTTGTGTGACCCGCATAAAAGTTAATGAACCCCGCATAGTAGGCCGCACAACTCTCGGGTAAATCGATGCGGCCCGCACAAAGTGCTGCGAAAAACGTCTTCCAAAAATCTTGGGTTGCCTCTCAAGAAGCGCTTAATTTTAAGTCGAAAGCTCGACTCCTTCCATTCTCAATTCGTAGAAGGTGGATCGGTGAGGTGCATGACCTCCTTGTCGCCAATGGCCTCATGTTGGTAGAAATGCTTGAGCCGCTGTCCATTCACCTTAAATGAGCCAGTTTTCTCGCTCCAAATCTCGATAGCTCCATGATTAAAAACTTGTTGAACTTGATAGGGGCCATTCCACCTAGATTTCAATTTTCCGGGAAAAAGACGAAGTCGGGAATTGAACAAGAGAACAGTGTCACCTACCTGGAAGTGTCGTCGCACAATGTGCTTGTCATGCCAACGCTTGGTTTTCTCTTTGTATAGTTTTGCATTTTCATAAGCGTTGAGGCCCAACTCTTCCAATTCGTGAAGATCAAGAACTCGTTTCTCGCTGGTGGCTTTCATGTCCAAGTTGAGCGTCTTAATGGCCCAATAAGCCTTGTGTTCCAATTCAACCGGCAAGTGGCACGGCTTTCCATAAACAAATTTAAAGGGGGTCATACCTATGGGAGTTTTGTAGGCCGTGCGATAAGCCCAAAGCGCTTCATCAAGCTTGAGAGACCAATCCTTGCGAGTCGAATTCACCACCTTTTGCAAAATACTTTTGATTTCCCGATTCGAAACCTCGACTTGGCCACTTGTTTGTGGGTGATATGGTGTGGCCACCTTGTGCTTGACTCCATATTTGAACAAGAGGTTATCGAATTGGCGGTTGATGAAATGAGACCCGCCATCGCTGATCACCACTCGTGGCACACCAAACCTAGGAAAAATAGTTTTTTGAAAGAGTTTTCTTACCACAGCGGAGTCGGCGGTTGGGCTTGCTATGGCCTCGACCAATTTGGAGACATAGTCGACGGCCACAAGAATGTACTTGTTGTTGCAAGAGGAAGGGAAGGGTCCCATAAAGTCGATTCTCCAAACATCGAACAACTCAACTTCGAGTATCCCATTAAGAGGCATCTCATGTTTTCGGGAAATGTTGCCGGTTCGTTCGCACTTGTCGCATCGAAGAACAAACTCTTTTGCATCCTTGAAGAGGGTGGGCCAATAAAATTTGGCTTGTAGGACCTTTGCCGTGGTTTTATTCATGGATGCATGTCTACCATAAGCGGAAGAATGGCAACATGCGAGAATTGGTTCAATCTCTTCTTTCGGCACACATCGCCGATGAATCCCATCGACACCCAATTTGAACAACAGAGGGTCATCCCAATAGTAATGCTTCACATCCGACATGAACTTTTTCCTTTGTTGGTAGGTTAGGTCCGGCGGTGTGACACCACATGCAAGAAAGTTGACAAAATCGGCATACCATGGCATTTTGGAAGTGGACACGGCATAAAGTCTTTCATCCCCAAATGAATCGTCAATAGGAAGGTCATATTTGGTATGAGTGGTTTTGAGTCGGGACAAGTGATCCGCCACGGAGTTTTCGCTACCTTTCTTGTCTCGGATTTCTAAGTCAAACTCTTCAAGAAGTAGGATCCATCGGATAAGGCGTGGCTTGGCATTTTTTTTTGTGATAAGATAGCGGATGGCGGCATGATCCGTATAGACAATCACCTTTGATCCCACCAAATAGGGCCGGAATTTGTTGATGGCGAATATCACGGCTAAGAGTTCTTTTTCGGTGGTTGTGTAGTTCAATTGTGCTTCGTCCAAAATCTTGCTTGCATAGTATATGGCGTGAGGTTTGTTGTCGATTCTTTGACCCAACACGGCTCCAACCGCATAGTCACTAGCATCACACATGATCTCGAACGGCAAATCCCAATTTGGTGGTTGAAGAATGGGAGCCGATATTAGCGCATTTTTGATCCTACAAAAAGCATCAACACAATTTTCATTAAAAATAAATTCTGCATCTTTCATAGTCAAGTTTGTCAAAGGTTTACAAATTTTTGAAAAATCTTTAATAAAACGGCGGTAAAATCCCGCATGTCCCAAGAAGCTTCGCACATCCTTCGCAGTTGTTGGATTTGTCAATTTCTCAATTACTTCCACCTTGGCCTTGTCAACCTCTAGGCCTCGTGATGAAACCACATGTCCAAGCACTACTCCTTGTTGCACCATGAAGTGGCACTTCTCCCAATTTAGGACTAAATTGACCTTTTCACATCTTTCTAAAACTTTGGTCAAGTTAGACAAACATTCATCAAAATTAGTGTCATAAACAGAAAAATCGTCCATAAAAACTTCCATAGAATTTTCAAGCAAATCAGAAAAAATTGCCATTATGGCTCTTTGGAAAGTAGCGGGAGCGTTACACAAACCGAATGGCATCCTTCGATACGCGAAAGTACCGAAGGGACATGTAAATGTGGTCTTTTCTTGGTCATCAGGGTGGATTGGTATTTGGAAGAAACCACTATAACCATCTAAATAACAAAAATGAGAATGATTAGCAAGTCTTTCAAGCATTTGATCGATGAAAGGTAGAGGAAAATGATCTTTTCGTGTTGCATTGTTGAGCTTGCGATAATCTATGCACATTCTCCATCCGGTGACCACCCTTGTTGGTATCAATTCACCATTCTTACCTTTAGTCACTGTTATTCCACTCTTTTTCGGGACCACATGAACCGGACTTACCCACTTTGAGTCGGAAATCGGGTAGATGATGCCGGCATCGAGGAGTTTGAGGATTTCTTTCTTGACCACCTCTTTGAGATTAGGGTTGAGCCTTCTTTGGGCTTCGATCGAAGGTTTGTGGTCATCCTCCATCAAGATGCGGTGCATGCAAAAGTTTAGATTGATTTGAAAACATTAAATTCCACTTTCTTATCACCAATTGAGAAAGAAATCATTCCACCTGTAACATCAATATTTGTACCTACCGTACTTAGAAAATCACGCCCAAATAAGAGGGGGGTGTGAGGATCTTCTTCCATTTCTACAACAACAAAATCAACAGGCACATAAAACTTCCCAATTTGGACAATGACATCCTCAGCAATTCCAGAAGGGTATCTTACAGATCTGTCTGCTAATTGGAGGGACATTTGAGTTTGCTTCAATTCCCCTAGACCTAGTCTATCATAGACCGACTTGGGCATCAAACAGACACTAGCACCAAGATCTAGCAAACATCGATTAAATGTGGTATCACCAATTTTGCACGGAATGGTAAAACTGATCGGATCTTTCAGTTTAGGGGGCAATTTAATTTGTTGGTTCAAAACAAGTGCCTACATTCAGCATTTAGTGCCACAGTTTCTACCTCTTCCAATTTCCTTTTGTTGGACAACAGTTCTTTCAAAAATTTTGCGTAGGATGGCATTTGAGTAATGGCTTCCGTAAAAGGAATGGTGATATTCATTTTCTTTAAATGATCCATGAATTTGGTAAATTGTTGGTCCATTTTGGTCTTAACCAACCGTTGAGGAAAGGGAACAAACCTGAGAGGAGGGACAAAATCAGAAGGTTTTACCTTTTTCGGATCAGAATTACCCGAATTTTGGTGATCTTTGAAAACTGGTGGGTCTAGCGGAAAATCTGTGCAAATCGGGGGAGTTGGCCTTGAGATCGCAGAAGGTGGTGTTGAGGCCGCAGAAGATGCTGCTTCTGTTGTTTGAGTTGCGGTGGTCGGTTGTTTGGGCGGTTCCTCTTCCGGCATTTTTGGTCCGTCGTATTGTGTGCCACTTCGGAGAATTACTGCATTCGCGTGTTCCCTCGGATTGTGCTCAATTTTTCCGAGAAGCATACCTGGAGTGCGTGCGGCAGAGGCGACTTGTTGAGCCACTTGGGCTTCAAGCAACCTAGATTGAGTTTGCATCAGGTCCATCCTGTTGTTCACGGTTCTGAGAGAATCTGAAATATCATCAAACTTCTTATTGTTGCTAATATTAATTTCCTTTTGAGAGAGCATGAACTCTTCCATCATTTTCTCTAACCTAGACAATGGTGGACCTTGACCTTGGCGGTTTTGATATTGGTTACCATTACCTTGATTTGGATTGTGATTTTGGTAATGGTTGCTATTTCCTTGGTTTGGTACCGCATTCGGGTTCGGATTTTCATTGTCATTTCTCCACCTAAAATTAGGATGGTTGTACCTCGTGGCGTGGTTGTAAGTGTTAGAGTTGTTTTGGTTGTATGAGCCATTTCTTTTGTCACCTTCATTGTAAAACAACCCATGAACTTGTTCAACTGTGTCATTACCTCCCGTGGAGTATTGACATTCAATCGTGGCATGGTCCACACCTCCACAAATACCACATGGTGAGTTTTGAACTACAGATCTTACCTGCTGCATCTTCTTCATTTGGGTTTGGAGAGATTCTACCTTTGCTTGCAAAGCAGTCACCTCATCTACCTTTAGTATACCAGCAGGTGCGTTGCTTCTCTTCACATCTCTTCCAGCAGTCCATTCGCGTTGACTTATAGCCATGTCCTCTATCATCTCCATGGCTTCTACAGAATCCTTGTTGGCTAGGTTTCCACCGGCAGCTGCATTCAGTTGAGATTTAGTAGCATATGTGCAACCTGCATAGAAAAACTGAAACAATAGCCACACATCAATACCATGGTTAGGACACAAACGCAAGAGTTCTTGCCATCTATCCCAAGCTTCGCTTAACGATTCATCATCACCTTGTTTGAAAGTGGTGATTTTTGCTCTAAAGTGTTGGGTTTTAGAAGGCGGAAAGTACTTGTCTAAAAACAATTTTTGGACTTCGGGCCAAGTTTGTGTTACCCTAGGGTTTAACAATCTTAACCAAGTCCTAGCCTCATCCCTAAGAGAAAGGTGAAAACAGTTCAATTTCAAGGCATCAAGTTGGGGTCCCCTTGGTGCAAATGTACCACAATGTTCTTCAAACATTGCCAAGTGTTGGTGAGGGTCCTCATTTAATGCACCACCAAACTGGTTTTGGCCTAACAAGTGAATTAGAGTAGGTTTGAGATCGGGGTTAGTTCCCCCATGTGCCACATAGCCAAAGCGTTGGTGAGGGTCTTGACGGTTCATGAACTCCCGCATAGGACGGCGGTCGTTCGGATTAGGCGGGGGAGGGTTGCCTCTTCCATATCCGCCATGGAATGGGTTTTCGGGAGGGGGATCATTGTCAACATTGGCGTGAGATCCGTTCTCCTCATCACCATCCAAGGGCATTCCATAAATCGGATGTTCGGCCATGTTTGACGAACTCGCCTTGTCCTTCTGGCTCTGGCTCCTAGTGGTAGGCGCCAGCGTTCAAAGCTGTGAAAAGAGAGAAGAAAAACGTGAGTCTTAAAGAAATAAAATAAAATGAAATTAAATGCAAGAAAAATTCTAGAATTAATTTTTAAAGTAAAATTAATATCTATCCGTTATCCCCGGCAACGGCGCCAAAAGCTTGTTGTGTATTTTGGGTATAGGAATAATTGGTCTATTTCGTACACTTCTGCTTTAAATTTATAAAATCCTAAATACGCAAAGTTAGATTGAATTGCAAGCGCACAATCTATCCTTGTAGTAATTATGGGTATCGATCCAAAGATAACGGGAGATATTACTTTCTACTAAATCAATTAACTCTAAAATAGTGCAATAAGGTAAAAGGGGGGGTTTGTTGTGAAATTGGTTCTTGGGTTCAATACCCGATTGAGAGTTGAAGTCAAAACAAGATAATTTTAAACAAACAAACAAAAATGAGTTTGTGATTCAAATGGATAAGAGTCTAGGGGCTATCGGCCTACAATCCTTTGGTCAAACCTACATTTACTTGGTATTCTAAACTCATGTTTGCAATTATGGGGTTTCTAAACGTAAATAACAAAAAGGGTCACTTTCGTGAATTAATGACGTGTCTAGATAATTCGGACTTCACGGTTAAGTCCTTCACCCTAGCTATCTAGACCATAAGCACATATTAGCCTAGTTTATCCCTAAATACCAATACTTCACGGTTAAGTCCTTCATACGATATTTGGTTCAATTCTAGGTGTCCCAATCAAATAAAAGGCTTCACGGTTAAGTCCTTCACCTCAATTCAACCTTTGTTCTTGTGGTTCCGGACTAAGAAATAGATTTGGTCATTTCTAATCTTAATCCTAAGGTAATTCATGTATACAATTTGGTACCATTAATTATAACTCCTAGCATCTTAAGTTGATTAGACTCAAGCGGGAAATTAACAAGCATTCAAATCGTACAAGCACATGAATTGTAAAATCAACAAGAATAAACAAACATGCAAACAATCATCATAAAGAAATTAATCCAAGTAAATATTGATTCAACACAAATTCATGTTTTTAGCCTAAGCCCCTAGAGAGGAAATCTAGCCTCTCATGGGTGAGTTAACAACCAAGAAAGTTACAAGAGAAAACATGATGAAAATAAAGTAAAACAAGTAAGAGAATAGACTACACCAATCTCTTCGCTCGCTGCCTTTGATCTTCCTTTTTGCTTGCTCGAGAATCCTTCAAACCTTGCTCTTAATCGCCTTTGATCACGAGGAGAAGATAGAAAATATGTAGAGAGATGTGGAAATTAAACCTAAGATGAAGGATGCCTTCTCCTGCTGCCTCCCTGCCCATATATAGCTCAATTCGTGTCTTGGGAAACAATCCCCCAATATCAGGCAGCAAATCTGAGAAGATATCATGAATTAAGGCATTAATGACATTGGTGCGGCCTTCCTGCGGCCTTCACAAATTCTGCGCTGCCCGCACAAACTGGAAGTCGGCTGGAAAATCAGCTAAGGAATGAGGAATCGTGCGGCCTTCCTGCGGCCCGCATGGCCACTCGCAGAACTTTCGGTTAAATCGATGCGGCCCGCACAAAAGTTGGTTTTCGTCTGAAAAATGGCAAAGGAAAAGGGGTCGTCCGGCCTTCACAAATTCCCTGCGGCCCGCACGAGAGCCCGCAAAACTCTCAGACAAATCCGTGCGGCCCGCACAGAATCCGTGCGGCCCGCACAAAATACTGTTTTGCTCCTTCTTGCTCGATTCCTGCAAATAAGATAAAGGAAATGAAGTAACATGGTTCTACGGTGCATTCTATACTGAACTAGACTACAATACAAGGGTTTTGGTATAGTTTAGGAGGTAAAACCTCGACCGAAGGTATATATAATTGAGGCTTATCAATGACATGCTTAGATCATAAATAAAGTTGTGAAGTTATGCAAATATTATTTGGTATAATGTTTGAATGCATTATAAGAATAATAAGAATATTGCATAATTGAATAATATGATTAATATTATTTGTTCATAAATTAATTTATTAAACCAATCACAAGATGAGATTAGAGATGATAAAATAGCTAAATAAGGCTAGTGGCAATTGTGTAAATAGTTCAAACTTTACACAAATGATTGTCATAACCCCTTGCCTATTTTAAGGGGTGTAATTAAGGAAATATGTGAGAAAAAATTCTGCTCTTCTTCCTTGGCCAAAATTCCTCTTGAGCAGCCACTTTTTCTCAAGGCCAAAATACTAAGAAGGTGCTTCCTTACTTGGCCGAAAATTACACATTTTTCTCTCATCTCTTCTTGTTAGGTTTAGCCACCAAGAAATCAAATAGCTTATTGATTTGAAGATCATTAGGTGGTTGGATCTAAGCCTTGAACTTCACATCCATCTATCTAAGAGGTGTGTAAGTTCGTTGTTTAGGTTCAAGGTGAACTAAGAGGCATTTTCAAGAAGAACACGAGATCTAGAAGGAAAACTGGCTTCTCTCCATCAAGAGATTTGACAATCTCTTTAGGTAAAGGTTTTATCCTTTTTCTCTTGCAACAAATTAGATGAGATAATTTATCTTAATTTAGTACACATTAGTTTGTTGAAGAAAATCTTGTTCGCTTTTGTCGTTAAAATAAGATCCTTTGTGTATTGAGCCAAGTGGTGATGGGAAAATTTTAAATTCTCACCACATAGGCATACACGTGAAATCCCAACACTATAAGGCCGAGCTTCAGCCGGACAACCCCAGATTCTAAAGTGCTGAAGACTAGGCTTTCGCCCAGCCCATAATTCATATGGAGTTTTGTTTGCTGCCTTAGTCGGTACCTGATTCAGAATATATGCTGCTGTCTTAAGTGCTTCTCCCCAAAGGTTTAATAGAAGTGAAGTATGAGAAATCATACTCCTCACCATCTCCATTAATGTTTGATTGCGCCTTTCAGCCACACCGTTCATTGCGAGCGAACCCAGCATTGTATACTGTGGCACAATTCCATTTTCCTCTAGAAATTTAGCAAAAGGCCCTATACGTTGTTCTCCTGAGCCATCATACCGACTATAGTATTCACCACCACGATCTGATCTGACGCTTTTAATCCTTTTGTTGAGTTATAACTCAACTTCAGCCTTGAATGATTTAAATGTGTCCAAAGCTTGAGCATTTTCTTTAATTAAAAATATATAACCATATCTAGAATAATCGTCAATGAAACTGATAAAATATACATGTCCATTCCTAGTAGCTGTAGGGAATGGCCCACATATATCCGTATGTATCAGTTCAAGGACGTCTGTCATACGATTGGCTGTATATTTGCGCATGCTTGTTTGTTTGCCCTTAGCACACTCAATGCACGGACCTAGATCCGACATGTCTAAGGGTCGCAGAATATCACTTTGAATAAGACGTGTAATTCTCTGCTGAGAAATATGACCTAAACGCTTATGCCAAAGTGCAGCTGAATCCTGATGTGTTAATTTCTATCTAACGTTTCGAGTTTCATTGTTCAAGGTCTCATTATAAGAAGCAATAGTATCTAAAGCATAAAGATTGTCCAAAACAGATAGAAAACCAGTACCAACCAAATTGGAGTTTTGATACAAACCAAACTTTTTATCTCCAAATGAACAAGTAAAACCTAATTTGTCCAATGTAGAAATAGAAATCAAGTTCCGCCTAAAAGACGGTACAACAAAAGTATCAAACAAATCCAAATACAAGCCAGTTTTCAAAAGTAATCTAAAATGCCCTATAGCTTCAACTTATGCCTTGTTTTCATCGCCCACATAGATGTATCTTTCACCATTACTTGGCTTTCGATAACTTCAGCAACCCTGCATAAACACAGAAATGTGAGTAGTTGCACCTGAATCTATCCACCATGTGTCTATTGAAACTGAAACTGCATTAACTTCTGTACAAACAAAAGAAAAATTAATACCTTTCTTGACACGCCATGTGTGATAATTGGTACAATCCTTCTTCACATGCCTTTCAGATCCACAGAAGAAACAACCCTTTTTCTTTTCTTTATTTGGTTCCGATCCGGTAACCGATTTCTTGTCCTTAATGGGCTTCTTCTGCGAACTTGTAGTTGCAGCATCTGAATTGGCCTTACGTTTCTGTTTCCCTTTTCCCTTAGAGGTAGAAACAATGTTTGTGCTTTCGCTCTTGTCCGACTTCAATCTCTCTTCCTCTTGAACACAGTGCGAGATGAGTTCATTAACTGTCCATGAGTCCTTCTGACAGTTGTAACTCACCTTGAACTGTCCAAATGAGGCAGGGAGAGAGTTAAGGGCCAAATACACTAGCATATCATCCGATATATCTAGCTTATGTCCCTTCAGTTTTGAAGCGGTATGCATCATTTCAAGAATGTGCTCCCTGACATTGCTCTTACCATGGTACTTCATTGTGCAGAGTTTGTTTAATAGAATGCCTATTTCAGCCTTCTCATTCCTAACAAACCTCTGCTCAAGTTTCTTAAGATAGTCTTTAGCTAGAGTGGAATCAGAAACTGGTCCCAAACTTTCAGGAATGGTCTTTTGCATGACCCGGAGACACAAGCGATTTGACCTCATCTACCGTGCATGTGTAGTTTGTTCCTTTTTAGAACTAGTTTCAACAGGCACAGTAGGTTTGGTCTCCTGCAACGCTGTGTCCAGGTCAAGGCACCCAAGGATAATCTCAAGAATATCTTTCCAATCCTTGTAATTAGAACCCGTCATAGCCGGCTGTAAGATCAGTAATTTTTGCTGAAAAATATTCACAAAGAACGAATCAAATACCGGATTATATCATATTAAAATTAAAATAAGGCATATTCCATCAACTAAGTATCTTCGAACAATAAGTGCTCTTTGAAGTCAATAATTATTCTAAGATAAATAGGTGTAGCAATTGAATATAACAGTCCATTTGATGTCAAATAGTCAACCTTCCTTTGGACCGATTAACAAATTACATCCAAAACTTAATGACTATTATCCATTCATTACCACAAGCATACACATACAATACTTTATTATTGTCTTTCCTTTGGGCCAGTCCAATAAACAAACATCATATGTATATTCACTGTGTATAAATTGGCAAATGATTAATGCCGGTATGAGAGCTTACTTTGGCAAGATGATACATTTATTAATCATTTTCCAAAATATATCTTAATCTGAAGCCTTCATAATGATTTAATATTATCCAAAGAAACATTTATCAAAATTGGGCTTAACCGAATTATTATTCTGTTCTGGTTCAGCCAAAATACCAAAATTTAGTATACCTTGATTCGGCCGAAATTAAACATCTCTGTTCTGGTTCAAAATTTATAAATAATTGTTTTAAAATAAAAATTATTTTGAAAACAATTGCGCAGCGGAAACAAACAGAAATTTTGATTCGTTTAATGATTTATAGTAAATCAATTTTGACCATGATAATTAATTGCGCAGCGGAAACAATAATTAATTGGCCAAAAAAATAATTGTACAGTTGAATACTAAAATAATGGATAGTGCCATTATTAAAACAATTGACTATAAATACTATGATAGTATACAGAAGCATTCAGACAAATCAATTGGTCATACGAATCATTAATTAATCAAAAATTGTTTGTGCAGAAAACTTTGATTTCTAAATAAAACCAAAACAGAGAGTTACGCACAATGATTCCAATACAAATCAATTTGCAGTCAACCCTTTCGGTCAAAACAGAGTAACTTGCAACCCAAAATTTTGAAATAATTAATTTCTGAAATTTAATAATTAAATTGATTATGCAGAAATTAATCGGTTCAACTAGAGTAGGATCTGATACCACTTGTTGGATTTATTTCATGCAAAATGATACCACAATTCATAAATCCTAAATTTGCCATGATCCTCCAGTGAACTCTAATCTAAAATTTTAAATTACCTTGGTCCATAGCCATGATCTTCCAGAGAGACACAATCACCGTTGATCACCGGAAACCTTTAGATTTCCAAGTAATCCCTCTCAAGTCTGATAGAGAGAGCGAGAGAGGCGGCAGCGGCAACGCTCTGTTCTGCACAAGAAGAAATACCCGATTCTAGTTCTTTACTGAAAATCCTCTTCTCTTCCTCTCAATTTTTCTGTTTTTCTCTATTACAATTTTCGGTCAGTAGAGAAAATTAGAGAGAGAGAGACAGCCGTATATATCTTATTTTTGTTAATAGGCGCCACTTAAAAGGCAACCCTTATATCCAATTGAATAGGCACAACAGAGTTTTAATTAATTAATTAATTTATCTTATTTCTCTTATTGGATCTGTAGCCTATTTTCTTATTGGATCCTTAGCGGGTATGAATTCAGAACTTGTCTTATTGGGTATTTCCTTATTTACAGAACATTGCCATATTTAATTGTGTTCCCCAGGGACCAATAGCATAATTGTATTATTACCAAACTTTATATAATTTAGACCATCACTAAATCATAAAGTTATTAATACGCATTCTACACATTAAAGGCCCCACTTCTCATAACACATATTGGATCCGATAATATTTAATTTGATCACTTCATAACGGGTCTAATTAGATATTTGACAGTCTATTATTCAATATATATTTATATACATATAAGCCCATATATGTTGTAATTAATTGAAATTAATTCCAACAGATAATATTTTGTTAATTAGATTGAGACATCATGTGTTTTGAAGCGATGTTTTATCAGCTATTAATGTAACCATACTTGAAGTTTTGAACTGTAAGTCTTATAAGCTATTAATTTATGGCACATTTAACACCCTACTAATTACTAGGGACGCTACTAAAATTGAATTAATAGTATCGTGTTTATCTATAAATAACTACTTTGTAGTAGGTTGTAGATATCGTGCGTCCGGTTGTTTATCTGATATAGAAAATATATTTTTTGGCTTGGCTCTCCGCGATTGTTTTCTCTGTTTCAGTGTGGTTTTCCTCGTACACAATATTTCTGTCATTTTGTATATTTACATCATTTGCTTGTCTGGTTTCTTGCATTAAAAAAAAAATCTATTAGTATTTTTTTAATAGGTCGAAAATCAGTACTTTTGAATGGTTCATATAATCTTTAGATAAAGTGATTTTCTGCTTATCTAAAACATAGTCCAAAAGTTTTAGAAAATGAAAAATTTGTCCTCGAAGTACATATTCATAGGAAGATCAAATTAATCGATTTGGATCGACTGTTTGGACTTTAAAATTAAAGCAGTTGATTTATAGTGCGGACCAATGTGCACTATGTATTTTATCATCTATCAATTGCTAGCAATGGTAATTGCCTATTTACTAGATACTTAGATCTTAAAAAATGTCGTTTCATCTATACCAGAAGTCCAGAAAAATAAAAATAATATTCTTGATACGATACAAGAACAGACAACAATAATAAGACACTCCTTTTTCCACTTCCAGCACAATACAAGCACATTAAAAAGCAATGAAAACAGAAAGCACATAAAATAGGATAAATTCCGAACAACACAAATACAAAATTAGCCATCTTAGGGGCAGAAGAATATATACGATTCCCGCAACACATCATGAGATGCAGTAGTTTTTTAAGGGGGGGTGCAAAATCTTTTCGAAACACCGTCCCGGCAAGGCAATTTGGTTACTTTTGAATCATCAATTTTGCCTGTGACTCCTGACACAAAAACAAAGACAAATCGAACTGTAAATAGTATTATACATTTAAAACGTTGGGTAGTTAACGAAAAACCTGACTGAGGCCTTGCAAAACCAAATCTATTGATATTTAATTTAGAACAAAGCAAAACCATTACTGGTTTCCTTTCATCTTGTTTACAATTTTATATAGTGGTTAATTACAGATAATCTGCAGTAATCAAATATAAACAATTTAACTAAACTGACAAAAACTTACCATCTGCAATGTTATTTTTGGCTTCCTTATTTTCAGACGAATGATCAGCTGCCAACTCTGGAAGTAAGCTGCCAGTCACAAGCAGGAACATTACAGCCAAGATTAGGAAGCGCTTAGGAGTCATCTCTCTCTCTTGAAAATTTGGTAGTGGCTCTCTCCCTCTTTTCACAAAGCTCACTACCAGAATTTTCGTTTGTAGCATGGGTAGCACTAGTTTGTTCCATGGGTGTTAAGGGCCCATGGAAAAGAATTGACATTTCTGATTTCGTATGCCTTTTTCATGGGGTGGCTCATGCAAAACATTACCCATGTAACTGCTTGCTGCTTATCCATGCAACTGTCTCCCATGTACCCATGTAAAAAAATTTAGGAGAGCCCGCCTCTGCCAATCCACTCAGATAGTATATTTTATTAAAGGTACATGCAAATAGTTGACCCTATGCCCATGGAAATAGATATAAAGTTGTGAGACATATTAGTAGCATGGGCTTGCGCATGCAATTGTTTTGTGGATCCTCTTTTATATTATTTAATGCTAGAGGTCCATGCTAAAACCCGGCCACCATACCCATGCTAATAGTCTGGAGAGTTCAGATCGACTATTAGCATAGGCTGCGCATGCAATTGTTTTTGTTGACCCTTTTTATATTATTTTATGCCAGAGGTCCATGTTAAAACCCAACCACCATGCCCATGCTAATAGTCTGGAGAGTTGAGATGGACTATTAGCATGGGTTGCGCATGCAATTATTTTGTTAACCCTTTTTATAATATTTTATGCTAAAGGTCCATGTTAAAACGCGGCCCACATGCCCATGGTAATAATCTAGATTGTTGAGAATTAGTAGTAGTATATCACAGCAATAAGAATTACATCAGTATATTAAAAATGGTTATTTTGCATTCGAGATTTTCCAATCTTATTTCAAAATGGTTATCTTATGTATATGAAATACCGCATTATTTTGCATTCAAGATTTCTGAAGTAATTGGTATACCTAAGTTAGTTGTTCTACTTTCCAATCTTATACAATGCTTCTCATAATGTGCTTATAATATATATTGCCGGGTAAAAATCCCAAATAAGTGGTGTTATAAAGCAACAATAATTCACATGCAACACCTATGCATAAAAAATTTGCCCAACAACATATTTTCTAACTATCTGCAGAATTATATTCTCAATTATAAAAGAGCTGAGCACTAAAAAATTAAAGAGCAAAATAATCATCCAATATATATCAACATATATACTACTCCAAACATGAGAAAGCAACAATTATATACTCAATTATAAAATATCTGAGCACTAATAAATTAAACAACAAAATAATCATCTAATATATATCAAACATATATACTACTCCAGACATGAGAAAGCTTCTTGTAAAGGTTATTACATTATGCTTGAACCCTAAATCGGCATAAAAAAAAATATATATATATATATATATATCAATGAACCCTAAATCAGCAGAAAACATGAGAAAGCTTCTTGTAAAGGTTATCAAACATATATACTACATTATACAATTTCTCAATCATCAGAAAATCAATGAACCTTAAATAGGCATAAGTGACTCTTCAGAGAAGGAAAAATAGAGATTGAGACCCACCTAGTGCAGGAGAGTCACGATGTCAGAGGCAGCAGCGGCAAGGAGAATTTATTGTGCGGCTCGAGAAAGAGATGTGGGGGGGGGGGGGGGGAGAGGGAAGAGCATGTTCCACTCCATGGATGACCACATTGTCATCATGAAGGTCAAGTGTAACCTCAACATACTCATCCTTGTCACTAAACCTAAGATGAAAATGAATAAATAGTTAAAAAAATTGTCCAGTGCACTGTTTGTCCTATGCATATTTTGCACATGAACTGTTTGGTAAAATACCCCAAAGAACTATTCATTTGTTAAGTTACATGGTCATGAAGCATGGCATTGCAAGTTGGAAAAACTTACATTTGGAGATCACTAAATTATACCGTAGTTACCACATCCAATTTTTTTTGTTAATAACAACAACTATTAGTTTTCAATTAAATTATCACTATTTGAGCTATGTGAAAATTGCAACAGCCCACAAAGTTAGGGTACAAGACTAGTAGAGCTAAAACACGGCTCAACTACATACCATAGTTAACACATCCAATTCATGGGTTTGAGAGTCACGAAGGGCTTAACCACATTCACACAAATCAGAACCGAGCCCGATATGAAACAAAAACAGCCATAGAAGGCATCACACAAAAATCAAGCAATAACCGAAAAGGGGATTTATCAATTACCCGAATACGCTAGAATCCGTAGAAGCCAGTCGGTACCAAGGTTGTGAATAGCACCTTCCGAACCCCACCTCTCGACCGTCTCTGAGTCCAAATTCACGAATCAGCAAGGCACCCTTTTGATTTTGTATTTCCAGCCTTGTCGTCTTCAAATCGCAGCCGCTTGCTTAGAGACACCTACCAACAAATTTGTATCGCCTGAAGACCATTCATCTCCCATCAGACGGCTATAATTTACAAATCTAAATTTAGGTAATAATGGTTAACTACAAGATCAAAAGTTCAAATAATTAAATAACTAGCACCCAAATATAACATAGCCTGCAAGTTGTTCGAGTAAATACCTCACTGAAAATTCAACTAACAAGAAATGTTCTAGTAAATGCACCATCTTAATGACAGTTTCTCAAATGTATTACGTGCCTATTCAAGTGTTGGCCTATTTGTGTTGATGAAATTTTGAAATAACATAGAAAGTCGGTAGATTGACCCAACTTATTTTAGTCCCATGCTATATGACTTGTATCTCACCACAGCTTAACCAATTTCAAATTCTCAACTCAAAGTGAAAAATCTTGTCAAGCAAATACTTAAACATATACAATACCTAATAGTACCAACTTGCTACAGTTTCTTATTTCTGAACAAATTTAACCAGAAGTTAAATATATGTAATGCCACATTAAGGCTGCAAGTTCAGTCACTGATATCCACAAAAACAAAGTTCATTTACCAACCAAACAAAGAAGAGAGACCTTGCTGTCACTTGCTTGGCAATTTGTGAATACTTGTTGGACTTGAATTAAGGGAATCCGTTGCTCTTCTGGCTACTAAAGGAAAAGAAAAGTAAAAGGAAGATTGTCAACTCTCAAAGATCAGGTAAGAAAATATGGAACTTGAAGGATATAATTTATACTTAGCCACTAGATAACAGTGAGGTTTTCAATTAAAAGAGGCTAATTTAAACTCAGTCACTAACACTAGTTTTAAAACCATTTTTGAATTTGAAAAAGAAAACAACAACTAAAATAAAAAGAAATAAGTGAGATTTAATTTAACAGTCGCGCTACTTTCATTTTCTTTTGCGATTAGAAGCTAATTAAAGTATAAAATGTAAATAAGAACAATCCCAAATGAAATCTTTATTTCTTTCTGATTTTGGGGAGGAGCTCACAGCAGAATAGTTGCATTGTTACAAGAAAAGAAAAAGAAAATTATAACCATCCTTGATTTAGTTGATCTAATAGTATCTAAACAAATGCTCCGAGTTTACTCTTTCCCTTCAATCTGGTTTAATTGACCTAAATATTTCTGGTGTATTGGTACTGTACAGTTTTACCTATATGAATAGTAATTCACCCAATTAAGAAATTCTCATTAATGAACCAAATCTGAACTATTTACAAAGAGAACAATTTTTTTGGTCCATTAAGCAATTACCCTATTAATTTCAGTTCGATTGTCATTCTCCTTTCAAAATTGAGCTGTCGAAAGAGCCATATCAGTGGATGCAGTACCAAATACTAATCATTTTTTTTTTCATTTCTGAATGATGATGAGAAAGTTCAATTAAAGACTTTATTGAACAAGTAAAAATATAATTTTCTGAATTTTAGTTACTTGTAATTAAAATTCAGAAAACTATTAGTAATTATTAGTAATTTTAGTTATTAGTAATGAAAAGGAAGCTAACCAAATTAAATAACTGCAAATTTGAACACAAACCGCATTCGCGTCGAGACATGGTCTAAGCTCCTCCCTTCCAACAAACTGCAGCAAAGAAAGATTCAAAATAATAGTTAATGGGTAATTCATATTTACCTAAACAAAACTGAGAATATTTTGCACATCCCTGTAAAATGAGAAATATTGTTCATATTCACACAAAATAACAAAAAGGACAAAAATTTAGGAAAAAAGGTGATTTATGCTAACTATGTATTTTTCTTTAGCTGGGTACACACAATATTTGAGTTTTGTTGGGGCATACATGAATAATATATAACTTGTTTTTATGAAATTCTTATACCGACACCATATCGGCGAAATATTTCACTCTTTTCTGTCTTTTGATGCTTCATTTGGTGTTTAGCTACCCAATTGACAGCATGCTGGGAAAGGATACTGGTACACCGGTACCCAACTATCTTACCAGCTGCTAACACAACTGTACCGATTTACTAATCAGGGTCTGGTTGAAGATTAGACCCCATTAGTCTTCTTGTTCCAGCATTACAAAATTTTAACCATAATCCCCCCTCATTAATTATTTTGTCTGACAAGAGTAGGCTTGCTAAATTGCTACTAAAGTTCCAAGCAAACCTAATTGCAACTGAAGTTCCAACTTGTGAAATTATTCTTCAGTAAAAAAAACACAAATTCGCTATTGAAGTAGCATGGCGCAAAATCAGAGAAGAGGGAAGAGAAATACCAGTTTGTGATTAGCTATTGGGGCTTCGCTTGGCTGATTGAGAGAAGAGAGGAGCGTCGCGGATCGAGAGGAGAGGAGCGTCGTGGAGAACTTGAGGCGCTGCGTGGGAGGAGAAAGCGGCGCCAGACAAGAGAAATTTCTCAGCAAAAGGAAGGGATCTGAGGCTGGACGACTCCATGGTGAGTCGGATCGGATTTGGGAAAGAGAGAGAGGACAGGAGGGGAGATCGATGTTTGGTATTAGCGGGTGAAGGGATTTGGGCGAGCACTGTAGAATGGGAGGGAAAGAGAAAAAAATGTTAGGATTTTGGCATAAATTAGCGGGAAGAGAAAATTGGAGGCTCGTTCAGATGAAAAAAAACCTAAGTCCAGAGAGGCTGAGAGGAGAAGAGGCTGGAAGACCTACCCACCAATTAATGTACTATGAGGTAATATAATATTTGTGTTCAGATTGGGGTCGTCTAAATCATAAGTATGCACGAATATTGAAGGAGTTTGTGCATCATCTAGAGTCGGATCTAAACAAAAATATTATGTTACCTCAGAGAATTGGGACTTCCTTCTCATCTCCTCTTAAATAAAGGCATCAAGACCATTCATTACCTATCGAGTGGCTCAAAGCTTGATATTTACTAATTAGGTAATGTATGTACAACAAATAATATGAAAAAATTCAAAAATAAATAAAATAAAATTATTTACATCTTATATGGCCAAATAATACTTATATATGTCATTTGTGTAGACTTTCATCAATATATGCCCCTTCAAATTTAGAAAACATTTTCGAACCGTTCATTTTCACACGGAAAATCAACGGTCGATTTGCAATGAAATCATTCCAAATTTGTTTTAAAATGATCAAGGGAGAATATTGAACGTAACCAATATAAAAGTTTAGAAATTTTATTACGTATGAGCTTCGATCCAACACAAAGTGTTTATGGCCATACGATGCTTCGATTTTTGATGAACTAGATGGATGGGTAAATAAAAACAAAATTTGATCAAACTTGGATGCAAGACAATAGATACAGTGCTCTTTAATTAAAACGGTTCAGATCGATCAACGGACGACATATTTCCGTGCGTCTTCATTAATTCACAAACCAAGAGTTTATGTTTCATGTTCATACGTTGAAGATGTGAGTCGTATATGCAACAAGCATGTCAAAACTCAAAATCATTTGATTAATCAATAAACGTGTTATAATATTAATTATTGCATAATTTCATTAATATAATTTCCATTATATAATGTTTTCTACATTTAAAGTCGAATTTTGATTAATTGACTAAATTTCATTAAATATTTTCACAAATACTAACACATTTTGAAGGAGCAAATTATGAATTAATTCTATAAAACTAATAATTATGAGTATGATTTGGTCATAAAAACCGTAAAAATTTTGAATTTTTTTTTCATATTATTTTTGTTGTACTTTTAATTTTATTTTAACTTTAGCATATATAATTGAAATTCATTCTCTGTGGGTGGCGCAAAAAAGAGGAGGGAAATGAAATTGAAATCCATTGATAATATGTACACTTCATCACAGATTATACGGCTCATATTCACAACTCTAATATGTACACTTCATCACAGATTATACGGCTCAGATTATACGGCTCATCACAGATAATATGTACACTTCATCACAGATTATACAGTGCTCTTTAATTTCAACGGTTCCGATCGACCAACGCACGATATATTTCTACGCCCCTTCACTAACTCACAAAACAAGAGTTTATATTTCATGTTGACATGAAACATAAACTCTTGTTTTGTGAGTTGTGAAGGCGTGCGGAAATTTATCGTCTGTTGGTCGATCGGAATTCGGAACCGTTGAAATTAAAGAGCACTGCATTTATTCTCTTGCAGCAAAGTTTGATCAATTTTTATTTTTATGTACCCATCCATCTAGTTGATAAAAAATTCAAGCATCGTATGGTCAGAACCACTTCGTGTTGGATCGAAGCTCATACATAATAAAACTTCTAAACTTTTATGTTGGTTTCGTTCAACGTTCTACCTTGATCATTTTAAAATAGATTTAAAATAATTTCGTTGCAAATCGACCGTTGAGTTTCCGCGTGAAAACGAACGGTCCAAATTCTTTTTCTAAATTTGAAGAGGCATATAATGATGAAAGTCTATAAAAATGATATGTATAAGTATTATTTGGTCATATAAGATGTAAAAAAAATAAAAATAAAAATTTTGTATTTTTTTCATATTTATTGCTGTACATGTTAGGTAATTAGTAAATATCAAGCTTCTAAGCCATCTGATAAGTAAAGAACGATCGTGATTTATTCATTTTGAATAGATATGGGTAGGGAGTCACTATTGTATAAGGTAACATGATATTTCTATTTAAATCCAACCCTAGATGATGCATATGCTCCTTTAATATTTGTGCGTAATAATGATCAGATGGTCCTGATCTAAACGTAAATATTATGTTACCTCAGAGTATATAAATTTGTTTTTTTCTCAAATCCCAATCTGAAGATCTCTCTTGCTTTTTTATCACTTCCCTTCCCAAAATTTCACTATCCCGCTCTCCCATTTTCACTTCCCTCCTGAAATTTCATTATCCCGCCGCTCTCCTCGTTTTATCCAAGTCCATTAGAATTTTCGTCTAGGGTTTAGTCTTCCTCTCACAGCCGCACCCAGTTACTCACCCTTTGACTCCCAACCTCAGGTCTTCGCCGATGCAAGCTGCCGTGGGATTGTCAGCACTGCCGCTTCATCATGCGGCACCGGTGACCTCTCTCCGCCGCCCCTCAGTGCCTTCGCCCTCTCTTCGCCGACGGCCGGGTTCCCTAACCGTAGTTCTCTTCGCCGACGGCCGAGTTTCCTAACCCTTGATGACTTTGTAGTACTATCTACGGGCATCTCTCAGATCTGGTTCTCGCCTAAATAATTAAACATTCTTAATTTAACAACGATTGACTAATATTAACATTTGAGTATCTTGTGATAAAAAGCTGATTTTATAAGTAAGGTTTAATTTCTCATTATGTAGCAAGTTTTTGTTTTTGCTTACAAGGTGTTCGATGGATTGCCACAAAGATTGGGTTGAGGTGCGAATTACTACAACTTTTAATCTGGTGGTGCCTTTTCTATTTATTCACTATTTTTATTTCTTATTTCTATTGAAGTGGCACACCAAGAAGCTGTTGTACTAAGGAGGCAAGAGGAGCTTATTCGTGAAGAGGAGGCTGTTGGTCTGGCTGAAAATGGGAAGCGGGACAAGAAAAAGTGTCCCAAGAAAAAATCGGTTCGCTTTTTTTTTTTCCTCTGCTTGTTAAATGCTAGATGAAGATGCCTATATTTTATTTGTTTCTTAAAATTTCAATGAAGGCCTGAGTCACTTATTTTTAATATAAAAATTTGAGCTACAAATGATCTGCTAAATTTACGAAAAATGTCCATACACTAAATGCAAACTTTAGGTCTATTTATGTCTCTCATACACTCGACACCTGATTTTGGACTATTGTAAGTGTATTACAAATTCGTTTCTTGTCTCTTTTATTATTTGGGAAGATATGCTGGAAATAACAGAATTTTCTGCTAGAGATAATATTTAGAAAGGAAAAGAGGATTTGCCAAAATGCCCCTAGGGTAAGCGGTAGTGAGATAGTAAATGAGGATTATTTGATGGTTAAGTGATTGTTTCTGTCTACAGAGCAAGCAGAAGAAAAGTGGTCGAAAAGGGAAAGACAAAGGAAAGAACAAAGATAAAATTATAGTAATAGATGATACCTTGTCAAAGCAAGAAATAACTATTGCTGAGGCTGAGAATCCGTCAGAGGCTACATCTGACTTTACCTATTTACTTATTTATTTACTGTTGTAGCGAATGGAGAAAAGTCGAGTATGATTGTAGAAGGCTCTTCAGCTTGACAATAATTTTGTCAAGGTTTAAGTCTCTATACCTTTTCTTTTTACATTTGACTTGTTATTTTAGTTAAGTTGAACTTCAACAATGACATATAGAGATTTGTTGAGCAAGCATGTGGTACATGTGAAATTTAGGACTAACATACTTTACAGCAGATGTAGATAACATAGTAACTAAAAGAAGAATTATAGTTAAATTTAGTACTTCTAACATTTGTTGCCTTCTCATAACAAGGTAATGGTACTGAGCAGCTGAAGTAGTGTGCCTAAGAAAGCTTCTGTACTTGACTGAGCTATGAATCTTCTTTTGCAAGCAAATTTGGTAATTTGGCAATTTGCCTAAGAAAGATGAAGAGTATAGCAAGTTGACTTGCATGTTATTAGGATTCAAGCTGAATTGTCCATCTTGATCTCCAAACTGGCTTTGGTACTTGATGTCTTTCCTCCTCTTTCTCTTATTCTTTATCATATCACACTAATCTATAACTTAATCTTGATGTCTAGTGTAAAATTTCTGCTAAAATTGTTTGAAATTACACATGCACCAAGAACATTGTTTGATCTGTTTTATGCAAATACCTAATTAAAATTGAAACATTCTGCTACATGACATTGTTTGATCTATACTTGCTAAAGCTCAATTCAAAATTTGTGTTAAGTGCTTGTACTTGACCCCTTTTCTGTTTTGGATTTAGCCGGGGTCGTAAATTTTATCTAAGTGAATTTGCCGAGATGTGTAAAGTTTTCACAAGATGATGCAAGAAAATATCCAACATGTTTTGTTTCAATATTTTTCTCTCAAATACTCATTATTTAATATTTTGTTTGTTATTTCATTAGGTATTTGATTGTAAAGGCTATCTTGAACGTTCTTAAATGCTGCTTCTGATGATTGGTGCTAATGGCAAATTTCATGATTATGCAACTAATTTCTTGACTCTTTATTATTTTGTAAATTTCCATTAATGGGTGGTGGATATATTTTGGGACAGGAGACAGCAAGTAGTGAAGTCGTAATGAACCAATGGTTTGGGACAGACACCTAGAACAATGGCGAGGCATTCTACTAAACCTTTTAGCATCAGTATGGTATTTTGAAGTTCTAACATGTGCAAAGCCTTGGGGGTATAATCTTTTGTAAATCTTTGTTTATGATTTAACCATGTATTTTGGATACAGGCACAAGTGTATTACATTAATGTGGTTGTTATGCTTGTCTGTTTTTGGTACAATGCATGTTTGTGTTTGTTAATGCATATTACAAGGTTTCTCCTTAAATTGCAATGTGTTGTTACTAATGCTTATTTAATTTCAAATACAAATGTTTAATGGGTGGGAATTGGCATCATACCGGGGTGGTATACTATTGGTACTGGATGGTACAATTAGAAAATTGTGATTATTTTTTCAATTTCGGATCTATTATTTACATCGCAACATCCAACCAAATAAGCACATACAAAACCCTGGCAATTACATAGGTGGGACCCACGTACCTGGCCATGCAATTAATCATGTGGGGCCCACTTTTGCTGCCCATGTAAAAAACCAGGTGGGGCCCACGGCCTCTATCCATGCAAAAAACAAGTGGGACCCACATGAATTATCCTTGGAAATACTCACGTGGGGTCCACGCTCCTATCCTTGCAAATACTCACAAGCTAGCCTTGCAAATACCAAGATGGGACCCATACTTCTATCCTTGCAAATACTCAAAGGATATCCTTGCAAATACATAGATGGGACCCACAGTCCTATCCTTGCAAATACTTAGATGGGTCCCACGTTTCTATCCTTGCAAATACTCCAGCCAGGCACCAACCTTGAAAGTTTTTACATGCGCAGTTGTTCCATGCGGGAGCGCATGCAAAAGGCCAGGAAAAGGTATTTACATGCGTGTCCATGGAAATACTGAGTATTTACAACGGGGGTATAACCATGGGTAGTATTAACATGCGTAGGCGCATGCAACAAGCGTTTTTGGGGCTTGTTGCATGCGTAGGCGCATGCAACAAGCCATTTTCAGACCCATGCTACAAACGAAAATTCTGGTAGTGCTCACGCAATATAAAATTATGTCAAATTTTGAATGAGATATTCGATGTACAACTACGTCTCTTCTGAAGTAGACGTATTTTGTTTGTGATCATGCTATCGGTAAAAAATCAAAACATAAAACCATATTAGTATCCATATCCACACAAATATACAGATATCGGATATTCATATCTAATTATAATCCGATTTTAATAAAATTGAAGGCAACGAACGACTTTGCAGCATGTTCTCTTCAGCACCGTATTTTTTTTTTAAATGTGTTTAAATTTTGGGACTAGAATAGAAAATTTTGATCTCAATGGTAAACACCAGAAAATGTGTTCTGCGGCCATGATAGATTCAGAAATATTCAGATTCGTGAGTTTTTGGTTTATTTTGTTTAAGAGAATGGTAACTTTAATAATTTCAGGTCAATTTGACGCTAAAATAGGGCCCTCAGACACATTTTTAATTTTTAAAATTATAAAAAAAATATAAAATATTAAATTGATTGGGGGTGAAATTTTAATTGTAATAATTCAGATATTTTAAAATGATCATTTATAATCTTGATTAACCGGTTAGTTAAAATTTATATATTAACAAATCAAAACAAACAATAAACTAATGTAAGTAGATAGAAAACATTATCAAGACTCTTAAACTAAATTTTTAATTGATGAAAATAATAAAATTTAATTGCATCAAGTATCTACAATTTGAATCAGACCAAAACTAATTAATGAAAATTCATGTTAAGGATTTAAAAATAAAATAACCAATTATAAAATGATAAATTATGAGAAGTAGAATTAAACATCATAACATCATTACAAGTTAATAAAACAAAACGAAAATTTAAAACTTTTGAACTTAAAAATTGATTAACGTTTAAAATGGAATAATTGTAACAAGATTTAAGAATTAATTAGGGAAGTTTAGAATGTCCACAAAATTAGTCAATGAAAAAAGGGCCCCGCCTGTCAGGTCGAAACACACGGAGACACGGAGTTTATCTAAATTTTAATATTTTGGAATTGAAACCATCTAAAAATGGATTTATATGAACATAATAGTAAAAATGTATTAACCAATACAAGGTTATTGTGATTTTTACACTAAATGAACAGAAACAATACATCTAACTTCTTTTGCAAGAAATGGCGCACTGTCACCTGTTTCCATTTTCCTATGACAAACATGATTCAAATCAGCTGAAATCCGAGATACATGAACAGTATTTCTGAAATTTTTGAAATTCCGAATCCAGCTGTTCAACTTTTTCTGTGCACGTATCTCAAAACAGTTGGTTTTTCTGTGCACGTATCTCGAAACAGTTCAATGGCTAGATTCGGAATTTCAGGAATTTCAGCATTACTGTTCATGATTTTGGATTTCAGAAGATTTGAATCCTGACAAACAAACAAAACAGGCAGTACATCAGCTTGCTTAAGGCAGTACCGAGCATAGTGACAAATCAAAAGTTCAGGTTCGGTTCGGCGAGGTCAAAAATTCGTGATTCGGGTATAATTCGGAATTGATTCAGTACAACAAGCAAAAAAAAAAAAAAAACCCAAAAAAATGGTAAAATTTTTTTTTTCGCGTTTTTATCGCGAATAATTCGTCAACTCGCGTTTTATACACGTTTTATTCGCGAATAAATCGTATTATACGTTTTTTAGCATTTTATACGGAGTTCGGTTTGGCAACGTTGAAAAAACGAATAATACGCGAATAAAACGTGAATTTCTCGCGAGTCTTGTTACTATGGTACCGAGTAGCACAATGTAAGATGCCCCCCTAAGCCTAAGTCTAACCCAGGTTGTAGCCAGAAATATATCAAGTAAAAATTATTATGGAAAAAAAATATTGGAAAAATAATAATATAAAAAATGAAATAGCAGGATTAATCATATTAGAGATTACTCACGCAGTCTATATCAGCAGACGACACTCAAGGTCTCCCCGGTCCGAGAGAGAGAGATAGAGAGAGCTATGCACCCAATTGGGCATCTCTTTTAGCAAATTGTGTCCCTCCAAATGCAATTCCAAACAGCCAAAACTAGCCCTCTGTAAACCCAATTTCCCAATTTGCCCTTTCCAATCCTCCATTCTACAAACTCTCAATGGTACAGGCATCCGAAGTATAAAAATCCCTACAAGCGACATTTTTAGCTGACATTCAGCCAATGCCAAATTTTAGCCGACATTTGACAAATTTACCCCAAAAATAAATGTGAAACAGATTTGTCATTGTTACAGTAGAAACAAGCCCCATTGTTTTGCCCGCCCATTGTGCTCAGATTGTTTCTAACAAACAATTTGTTCTTCAACTTAACCACATAAAATTTCTGATTTTTGGCAGCACCTTTCTGGTCATTTGTTAACTATTACAATGGATAACTACATCTTTCCCAAATGACGGCACCAGGAGACTTATTAATTCAAGCGTGCTTCACTTAAAACTATTCAGCAGCAATTGTTTTTTCATTAGTGGGATGTTATGGGTCAGGTTCTGGTTGAGGGGTCTCATTTTATTAAAATTTATGTAAGTCAGGCCAGGTTCAATTGCATATTTGATATTATGTGTGCTGCATCTAGGTGTATGTGCGCTGCATCTGGGTGTATTTTGGATAATTTACCCCTACAGTAGGTATGCTGGAGCATGGACCTGAGTTGTTCAGGTCCGGTCAAAAATTTGACCGTCTCAAATACTTAAATCAATTGTACTGTAAACAATACACTGTGGCTTTGTGTTCACAATTATGCCAACATGACTGACAAACAATAAAGTCAAAATTGCATTTGAAAACAAGATTAATTCACTCTAGATTTAGCATTCTCAAATACTGAATTGACTTGTAGTCATTTTAGCATGTCAGTATTAAGTGCTCTCTTTAATAGAGAAATAATGAAAAAGAAACCAAAAGGGAAAGAATAAAATAAAATACCTAAATAATAGGTAAATCAATTTGAGATATTCTTAAACCATTCCTTAGCTGAAGTTTCCAAGAAACAGCATCAGTGTAGGCTCGGTGCAACCCCGAAATGGTGTGTTCATATGGAAGAACAATCTTCTCGAGAAACTGCTTCTCATTTTGTCTTGCAAAAGAAAGAGAACCTCTTTTTGCCACTGGCAATCCTTTCGTCTCCAGAAGCTTCAGGACAAGGCTGTGGGGAATCAGCCGCTTCTCCAAGCTTAACGTGAGCAGAACTGGATTTCTGATCACATGCAACTTGTCACAGCCCGCTTCCTTTATCAGAAACTGTATTTTAGAACCCATATTCTCCTCAGTTATTGTCAATATAGTAGGGTTTGAACGTACAAGAGCGGTCACTTCGTCTTTTGAGAACCCAAGATTTTTAAAGTTATTTAGCCTGGCATCTATGATTTGCTGGTTCAAATTGCTTACAACAACTAATGCATACACAAACATTTGTGATGAACGAGCAACACCTAACTCCTCAGCTCTCTTAGCTTTCATCTTCAAAGCTTCAGTACTCGAGATGATAACTCTAGGTTGGATCTTAATCACCAGGGCAATTTGACAAAGAGATAACCCACATTGCTCTTCAAGGAAGGACAAATTGGGCACAATGACCTTTTCCAAGCTGCTATGGAGGAGAGCTGCCCGCTTTTTGAGGACCCGAGAAAGATTCTCTACCGAGCCAAGAACCCGCATCCAGAAGTCAACTTTTGACACAAAATTGAACTGAAACACCGCAGGGCTGCGGGAAACGATACATGTGATGTCTTCAATGGAGATGCCGACCTCCTGTAGCTTTGCCACATTTGGTCTCCAGATGTTCTCCACACTAGAGCAAAGGATGCGAGGGTTCCGCGACACGGAAGTTCTGATGCCAGATTCGCTGATGCCTGTTTGTCGCATGAACTGGAGCACTGCATCGGGCTTATCAGGGGTATTAAGGTGCTGGATCTTTTTGGACACCCGGATCGCCTCGTATGAAGGGAGCCCACACGATTGGATGAGGTATTCAATGGAAAAGTGAGGGTTAGGTTGTGGCGCTCGAGTGGTAGTGGTGGAGAGGAGGCGATGGATGGAAGAAGAGAATGGTGTATTAAATTGATTAAGGTGGCGAAGCCTCCTTAGAAATAGACTCAGACTCATACTCTCCCTGTCTACTCTCTACTCTCTGCTGGTTGGTTAGTTGGTCGAGAAGGAACCGAAATTTTTATTAATAGAAATAATAATAAAGTAATGTCGATATAGAAGAACGAATTCGTCGGAATTTTAAATCTAACAAAGACGTTATTTTTGGTAACGTCCAGGGGACGTTACCAACGATAACGGCCCGATTAATTAAGATGAAATCGCTAATCGCAGCTGCTAAGAAGCTGGCCGTTGAGAACGGTGACGTCCAGAAAAAAAAAAAAAAAAAAACTGTGGCCGTCGCCAACGATGACGGCCTTCAAAAAAACAAATACCCCGAGGCCGTTGTCAAAGATAACGTCCAGACTCTGGAAAAAAAAAAAAAAAATCCTGGCCGTTGCCAAAGATAACGTCGAACATTTTTTTGATACAACGCCAACATTTGTTGATTCCAAATTCAGTGAGTAAACTCAAATTGTGAAAAAAAATTTATTTAGACTATTAAACAATAATTAATTTTGAAAATCCAAACCGTTCAACATGTTCGAAATATTGAAATGTGCTTGGAGACCAAATTTTACATTTTTTGGAATTTTTTTACTATTTATTAAGCCACTTTTTCAATCGCTGATCCGGTGGTCCAGAAAATTTTACTGTTTTTTACTGTTTACCGTTGGATCAGTAATTGAAAAAGTGGCTTAATAAATAGTAAAAAAATTCCAAAAAATGTAAAATTTGGTCTCCAAGCACATTTCAATATTTAGAACATGTTGAACGGTTCGGATCGGTTGGTTGGATTTTCAAAATGCAAAAAGTAGCCCGAAGTAAAGAGGGGGTTTTACTTTGCAAAGCACCGTAGCCTTACTCTTATTATATTATTATTATTATTATTATATTATTATTATTATTATTATTAAGTAAGGATCGTCTTGTGCTTTAAATCGAAATCTTCATTTTCAAAGTTCAAACGGCCGATCCAAACCACTTAACTTGATCTTTGTATCCTTGGAGATCACATTTTATATATTTTTTAGAATATTTTATTATTTTTTGGATAAGTAAAATATTCATTGATCTAAAGATTTTGGACCACGGTAACGATCCTTACTTAATAATAATAATAATAATATAATAAGAGTAAGGCTAGGTGCTTTGCAAAGTAAAACCCCCTCTTTACTTCGGACTACTTTTTGCATTTTGAAAATCCAACCAACCGATCCGAACCATTCAACATGTTCTAAATATTGAAATGTGCTTGGAGACCAAATTTTACATTTTTTGGAATTTTTTTACTATTTATTAAGCCACTTTTTCAATTACTGATCCAACGGTAAACAGTAAAAAACAGTAAAATTTTCTGGACCACCGGATCAGCGATTGAAAAAGTGGCTTAATAAATAGTAAAAAAATTCCAAAAAATGTAAAATTTGGTCTCCAAGCACATTTCAATATTTCGAACACGTTGAACGGTTTGGATTTTCAAAATTAATTATTATTTAATAGTCTAAATAAATTTTTTTCACAATTTGAGTTTACTCACTGAATTGGAATAAAAAAATGTTGGCGTTGTATCAAAAAATGTTGGACGTTATCTTTGGCAACGGCCAGGATTTTTTTTTTTTTTCCAGAGTCTGGACGTTATCTTTGACAACGGCCTCGGGGTATTTGTTTTTTTTTGCAGGCCGTCATCGTTGGCGACGGCCACAGTTTTTTTTTTTTTTTTTTTTTTTTCTGGACGTCACCGTTCTCAACGGCCAGCTTCTTAGCAGCTGCGATTAGCGATTTCATCTTAATTAATCGGGCCATTATCGTTGGTAGTACCCACAAGGAAAAATTTCGGAGAGAAGGAAGGATTCTGTAGATGGAGGCGGCGCAGGCAGTACCCACAAGGAAAAACGACGCAGGGCTAGGTTGGGCTGGAGAAAGACGGATTGGGCCTTTATTAGGTTGGGCTACATTTTATCTCAAGTAGTTAATGCCACCAGCCCACCATCAATCAAATCAACCATTGGTTTATTAGTAGATCACATTTGATAGATCAAAAAGAATTTACATGAACTATGCACAATAAGACCCTATTCGGCGGCCTGCTAAGAAATAGGAACGGTAATAGGAATAAAAAATTTTGAACTACTTTTTACTGTTCACCGTGGGAAAAAAAAATTCACTCAAGAGTCAATTTTTTTTCCCACGGCAACAGTGCCGTTGCCGAACGGGCCCTAATAGCTCCAATTACACAAATAGCTAACATAACCAACCTGTTCACAACCTAAACCCAATAGAAATTTAACAAAAGTAATTATAAGAGATATGTACCAATTCGCCAATTTCTATAATTATCTTTTTCTTTTTTTTTTGTACCTCTTTTTTTTTTAAGTTCAGAACCTCTTCTAAATCATAATCTTCTCTCTCCATATCCGTAGCCAACCTGAACCTAATAAAAGGTTAAAAAAGTAATTATAAGAGATATGTACCAATTCATCAATTTCTATAGTTATCTTTTATTTTTTTCGGACCTGTTTTTTTTTTTTTCAAGCCCAAAACCTCTACTGAATCATAACCCTCTCTCTCCACATCTGCTGCCAGCTCCTCACACAAATCCTTGCTCCTCACTGCTAGGTCCCTTGTGTGGATGGTGACTGGCCGGATCAGAGAACCAGCGACAAGTCTATTGTGTGAGAGGGAAAAGAGAATCTGAGATAGAGGAGAGTAATTGTGGTTTGTGAGGCTGAAAGGGGAAAAAAATTGCTGAATTTTTAAAAACCAAGAGAAAACAGTAGACAAAAACCCAAGAAAAGACTGAAAGGTAAAACCCTAAACCCTCAGGTGACATTGTTTTTCCTGTGGTGCTATATCTTCCTTTTTTTTATTCAAACACCCGTAGGCATGCATGGCAATTGAAAAATAAAGTTACATCTTACATCACAAAGTGTTCTTTTCTAAAATCAACTACTCCTAATCCTAACAAACAAACAACAACTGGTACATGACATAAAGGACTGGTACCTGACCGAAAATTCAAAATTTAAACAACCTACCTACTACATCTTACAACATTATTTCAAAGTACCCAAATTTGAGCATTGTTTCCAATGTACCAAAGCATTGTAAAGGAAAATTTAAACACCTAACTTAATCTAAAATTAAACTGAATACTTGTACTGGTAAATCCTAACATGGAAGAACCCCCTGAACTGACCTGAGAGTCATTCCCTATTCTAACTACCCTTTTCCTATTGTTTACTCATTATAACCCCCCTGACTTGCTCATTTCCTAATTCGAATCCTCCTCTATATCCTAAACTTTATCATGTTTATTTGTGGTTTTAACCCTATATCTTCTCTTAATCCCTCACTTGGTAAGCCTATAAAATTGTGTCCCCTTCGCCTTGCCTTTGCTATGAGGTGTGATTAGGTGAGTGCCTTCCTCTTTTCTAATTAAAGAGAAGATTCAACCACAATTTTGAGATGTAAATCCTATTTGAGATGTAAATCCTAAAACAACTACAAATATAATCATAAACCCTAAGCCCTAAAATCATTCGTCTTTTCATAATCATAAATTACAAACCTGGAAACAATCAAAGACACAAACATTACCTCAAAATCCTAAACAATAAAATTGAAACACAATTGAATCCCTAATTTCTAAAATCAAACACAGGCTGAAATGAAGCAACCATTTAAGAAGTGTTTACACAATTGTCTTTCCTATGACGCTCGTTCTCTGCCTTGCGCTTCTCTAAATAACCATAATAATTTTCATAAATGAATACATATTCTCTGTTTTTTTTAAAGCTTCGCAGAAACTATAAAGTCTAAGAGGGGCTCGAACAAATGAATACATATTCTCTCTTCTCATTTAAGGGATAAATGTAATTAGAAGGAGAAATACGTAATTTTAATTTTTTGAATGGCATATACGAAAGTTCCCTTTTCTTTTCTTTTGTTAACTTTTGTGTTTGATCCTTCTAATTTCAAATTTTATAATGTGGTATGGAACCGTGCCAGTATAGCTAAACTTTTTTATTATTTATATCATTTTTTTTCAGATATGATAATGTAAACAAATCGTCTTCGTCGTGTTGTTATTCATTAAAAACTAGAGATAGTGATACTATTGACGATACTGTATGAGGGTTGGAGGAAGGAAGAGAGAGGGAGGTGAGAGAGAAGGCACCGTTTCTCATCAGATAAATCTCCATCAGTAGCGTTTGGCTTGTGCGTGATTTCAAGGTGGATCTCCATCAGATAGCTGAGGGAAGGCCACGGGAACGGTAATTTGCGGCAGAGTGAAAGCTTTCAAAATATGAAAGAGGTTCGCATCGGTAGGATAGGGAATGAAATTCACAGATCGGAGAGGCATCAAACTTTGCAATTCTATTTGATAGCCGATACGGAGATGCTCTAATTTGAGAGAAATCATTCAAAAAAGAAATCAAATTTGAGAGGAATACTTAGCCCGCCAAGGTTTTCAAAAAAGAAATCAAATTTCCTGCCAAGGTTTTCAAAAAAGAAATTTGAGAGAAAGAATTGTGAACATACCTATACTTCATGCTTTCTAGCAAGCAAACTCTTAATGGAAATTCATTGAAAATGTTCGGTATAAAAACATCATACAATGCCTCATCAGCTCATACAAGCTCGTACTGCACTGGCACAGCAGCACCCCATGTTCACACCGAATTGACTATTCAGCATGTCCACAGAAACATAAATACATGCGCCGCAACAAACAGTTGATTAGTTTAAACATGGCTAACTAATAAGAATCGGAATAAGAGGTGTACATGTAATTAAACACTGTAAATTTTGAAAATTGGAATATAGATCATAACATGAGTGTTAAAATTAGCACTCTGACACGTCATAGAATCATGATAGATCTAATCAAAGAAGGAATGATAAAACAAAGAAGGCAACTCATGGAGGAGGCGATATGCTGCTTTATTTCTTTCCTTAGATGGCTGAAGTTATTTCTTATTTTGTATAGATAGAGATATCTGTTAAATATAGAAAAGATAAAATTGAAAAGGTAGTAGATCCAATTGTAATTCTATAAGAGAGGCTGTATTGTAACAGCAGAAAAAGATAGAACAAGAGAAAAAATATCATTGTAATACTCAATTCAATTGATAAATAAAATCAGGGTGGGAAGGGAGTTCTTGGGAGCGTGTTGTTCTCTGTGTGCATGATTTTTGTCATGGTATCAGAGCACCAGGTTCCGAACTTGGTTTCTGACTGCTCTATATAAAGTTTTTTTTTCGTGGTACTGTTTTTTTGAAAAAATGTCAGGTTCTGAGAAGAGATCTGAACCAGAAGAACAAACCAACACCGCAACCTTGATTGAGCAAATGGCGAAGATGATGACTCAAATGGCAGCTATGCAAGCTGCTGCCATGAGTAACCCTCAACCGGTGACACACAGCGTTGCCATGACAGAGGGAGGTATGCATTCAAAGCCGATTGACGTGAAGATGGATGGCACAAACTACACCTACTGGTGTCAGGCCATAGAGATGTATGTCAAAGGTCGTGAGAGGATGAGCCACCTGACGGGTATTCCGGCACCGCCGGGTATGAATGATCCGGGGTTTCGCAAATGGGAGGTCAATGATGTGATTGTCAAGGGATGGCTCATAAACTCTCTAGAACCAAGGTTACAAAGCAAGTACATCCGTCATCCGACAGCAAGAGACGTTTGGAAGGCGCTAGAAACCACCTACTATGACGGAAGTGATGAGGTACAAGTTTTTTCACTCAACAGAAGGGTCACACGCCTTAAGCAAGAAGGGAAGAATATCGAAGAATTTTACGATGAGCTTCAAGCATTATGGCAAGAGATTGATTTTAGATGCCCAAACCCCATGGATACCCCAGGTGATATTGAGAAGTTTAATCTCTTTATTCAAAAGGCGCGAGTATATACTTTCCTCGATGGCATTGATGATCGTTTCGACGCAATTCGAGCTCAAGTTCTTCAACTCAAACCGTTTCCAACAATAGAACAGGCCTTCGGTCATGTGAGACATGAAGCAACTCGACAAGCTGTGATGATGAAAGAACACAAGGATGCCACAACAAACTCACTCGCCATGGCAACAAAGGGGTACAGATCATATGAGGTAAATCCAAACTCAACTAAAAAATCTGGGTTTACTGACAAGTCTAAGTTGAAATGCTCAAACTGTGGTGGCACGAGACATACGAGAGAAGGCTGTTTTGAGCTGATCGGTTATCCAGACTGGTGGAAAGATCCAAAAAGAAAGAAACAAGGAGATAACAGCCGAGGCCGAGCAAGCTTAGCAGTTTCCAGGGAACCTCAGCAAACAGGTGCCAAAGGGACAGACAATCTCTCTCTTGTTGACAGCAGGTGTGTAGCAGCCACTACTCAGGACCAAAGGGACCAAACTGACCATGCTCAAGCTCCAGAATCGGCACAAACATACTGTGCAACAGGTACTGATCAAGGGGAGCAAGGCAAAGGTAAATCATGTACAAAGTGTATGATTAAAAACAGTAGTAAAAATATGAATTGGGTAATTGACTCTGGGGCAACTGATCATATGACATATGAGGATGGTGAATTTAGAGAAATAAGGAAACCTCATAAAACCGGGATTATTAATGCTAATGGAGAGATGTATCCAGCAACAGGGTCAGGTGATATTCATATTTCCCCAAGGTTCACTCTCAATAATGTACTCTTAGTTCCATCTCTGTCTACAAAGTTGATGTCAATTAGTCAATTAACAAAGGACTTAAATTGTGTTGCCATTATGTATCCTAATCATTGCGAGTTTCAGGATATACTCTCGGGAGAGACGATTGGCCGTGGTACTAAAAGGAATGGACTGTATTATTTGGAAGAGTTGAAGACTGGGAGAACCTTTCTTACCTCAGAAATTGGAAATGTTCAAAGAAATAAAGTGCTTTTGTGGCATAAAAGGCTAGGTCACCCGTCTTTTGGGTATATGAAAAATATCTCTCCACATCTCTTTCTAGGTTTGAATAATGAAGATTTTATTTGCGAAACTTGTATTAAGGCCAAGAGCCATAGAACCAGTTTTGGTAATAGTTTGAATAAATGTGTTGAACCTTTTGAGCTTATTCATACTAATGTTTGGGGACCCTCCCCGGTTATTTCTAAATCTGGTGGAAAATGGTACGTTATTTTTGTTGATGATTGCACACGACTGACCTGGTTATACATACTAAAAATAAAGGATGAGGTTTATAGAATCTTTCAAAACTTTCATAAAATGATCACAACACAGTTTGGAAAAAAGATTAAAATGGTAAGAAGTGATAATGGCACGGAATATATAAACAAAGATCTACAAAGTTTTTTTTTCAGAAAATGGAATTCTCCATGAGACCTCATGTGTAGGAACTCCGCAACAGAATGGTGTGGCAGAGAGGAAGAACAGACATCTACTGGAAATAACTAGATCGCTATTATTTGAGAATAAGGTACCTGCTAGTTTTTGGGATAATGCTGTTTCTTTTGCTGTTTACCTCATGAATAGAATGCCTACTACAGCAAACAATTTCCAAACCCCCTTACAAAGTCTGTCATCACACGTTCGTATACCCTCTATCCTAAATTTACCTCCTAGAGTATTTGGTTGTAGTGTGTATGTACACATCCAGAAACATAGCCGCAACAAACTTGAATCACGTGCAGAGAAATGTGTATTTCTAGGGTGTGGACAATTTCAGAAAGGATATAAATGTTATAATACTTCTACTAGAAAGTTTTATGTGACTATGGATGTGACATTTTTAGAAAATGAGGCATATTTTAGACAAAACCAGGATCTTGCTCAGGGGGAGAGTCAGAATGACCAAGATCTCGATTTTCTGCAACTCAGCCAGCCGATTCATGCAACAAATTCAGACTTAGGTCATGACATTTCTCAGCCCGAAATTACAGAGCCAAATCAGGACCAGACTCGGCCTACATCAGATACAGAGCCAAATCAGGACCAGACTCGGCCTACATCAGGTCAACAGGAGTTTGATTCAGATGGGGGAGCTGGCCCCAATTCGGTCCAGAATGCCCCTGCCCAACTTCGAGTTTATACTCGGCGCAATACACAAACTAACCTGGAAAGAGAGGAAAATGAAACAAACCAATGGGAAGAAAGCGAGGAGAATGGAGAAGAAATAATACAGTCTATTCCTATACCGCCGGTCTCTCCTCAGAATGAACCTCAGGTACGTATCTCTGAACAAAGGTACACTCTTCCTCCCCGAATAAATCGTGGAATACCTCCAGCTCGATATGTACCAGAAGATGGTACTAATCGCAATGTGAATTACCCAATTTCGAATTACACGTGCACTACATTGCTACCAGATCCTTTAAAGGCCTTTGTAAACCAACTCTCTTCTATTACTGTACCTGAAAAAGTTGAAGATGCTATGAAAGAAAAAAAATGGATCCAGGCAATGAAAACTGAGATGAGTGCACTTGAAAAAAATTCAACTTGGGAATTAGTTGAGTTACCTGAAGACAAGCATGTTGTAGGGTGTAAATGGGTTTATTCAATTAAGTACAATGAAAAAGGGGAAGTAGAAAGATACAAAGCACGTCTTGTGGCTAAGGGTTATACTCAAACGTATGGGATTGATTTCCAAGAAACCTTTTCACCTGTGGCCAAACTAAACACGATTCGAGTTATTTTGTCTCTTGCAGCTAACTTTGATTGGCCTTTGCATCAATTTGACGTAAAAAACGCATTCCTGCATGGCGACTTGGAGGAAGAAATTTACATGGAGATTCCACCAGGGTATCTCGCGCCTGAAACAAGAAACAAGGTGTGCAAACTAAAGAAGGCTCTGTATGGACTCAAGCAGTCACCCAGAGCATGGTTTGGGAGATTTTGTAATGCTATGAGAAGCTACGGATATATACAAGGAGACTCAGATCATACCCTCTTCTTTAAAAGAGCTGAAGGTAAAATAACTATCCTTATTATTTATGTGGATGACATGATCATCACGGGAGATAATTTAGAGGAAATCAAGAGACTTGAACAAAAGTTATCTGGAGACTTTGAAATGAAAATTTTGGGGGGCTTAAAGTATTTCCTTGGGATAGAAGTGTCCCGGAACAGAAATGGTATATTCTTGTCCCAGAGAAAATATATACTGGATCTCTTAACTGAAGTTGGTATGCTTGAATGTAAGCCTGCTGATACCCCAAGCGTGAAAAATATTAAACTTGATGTAAACAGATCAAATAAGTCTGTTAACAAAGAAAGGTACCAACGGCTGGTAGGAAAGTTAATATATTTGTCACACACTCGTCCTGATATAGCTTATGCAGTTAGCATAGTTAGCCAATTCATGCATAACCCAGCAGAAGAACACATGGAGGCAGTTATGAGAATTATTAGATACCTCAAGGGAACTCCTGGACGAGGTATCAAATTCGTAAAACATGGACACACTGAAATTATAGGGTACACCGATGCAGATTGGGCAGGTAATATCATAGATCGAAAATCAACCGCTGGGTATTTCACATTTGTTGGGGGAAATCTCGTAACCTGGAGGAGTAAAAAACAAAATGTTGTGGCTCTTTCAAGTGCAGAAGCCGAATTCAGAGGAATGGTCAAAGGCGTGTGTGAGTTACTCTGGTTAAAGAAATTAGTTATTGAGCTGGGGTTTAAACCAGAAAAGGAGATGCAATTATTTTGTGACAATAAAGCTGCGATTGATATCTCACACAACCCGGTGCAACACGATAGAACTAAACACATTGAGGTAGATCGACATTTTATTAAAGAAAAATTAGATTCAAGAATTATTTCCCTGCCATTTGTAAGATCCCAGGAACAAGTGGCAGACATTCTCACCAAGGCCGTAGGAAGCAAGGAATTTGATGATGCTCTAATAAAGATCGGGATGGAAGATATTTACGTGTCCAAGTGAGGGGGAGTGTTAAAATTAGCACTCTGACACGTCATAGAATCATGATAGATCTAATCAAAGAAGGAATGATAAAACAAAGAAGGCAACTCATGGAGGAGGCGATATGCTGCTTTATTTCTTTCCTTAGATGGCTGAAGTTATTTCTTATTTTGTATAGATAGAGATATCTGTTAAATATAGAAAAGATAAAATTGAAAAGGTAGTAGATCCAATTGTAATTCTATAAGAGAGGCTGTATTGTAACAGCAGTAAAAAGATAGAACAAGAGAAAAAATATCATTGTAATACTCAATTCAATTGATAAATAAAATCAGGGTGGGAAGGGAGTTCTTGGGAGTGTTGTTCTCTGTGTGCATGATTTTTGTCAATGAGCAAACAAATTCCAATTTCCAATACTCAAAACAAATATCTCGCTAAACCTAAACCCTAGATTTCTTGCTACTGGGCATGTCATCATCATAACTGCCACCACCGCCATCGCTGATATCAACCCCATCTTTCTCGGCCTTTTTTCTGGCAAGGATTTTGTTGATCTTGTGAAGGTCGTTTGTCAGTTTCTGGTCTTTGTTTTGCTTGCGTGTCTTCCTCCCATCCTGCATTTTCACACCAAACTGAAATGCCGCTTTGGCATTGCCTCCTTCTGCTCGTTGTATGTTGCCCGCTCCTCTTCCGTCTCAAAGTCCCACCTGTGGAGACGCCCCTTGGCCTACAACAATTTGGTATATTATAAAAAGAGATACCATACATGATATTATAATAACTAATGACATTTGGCCTGTGAGCAGGTGTTTGTATTTGATAACATGGCTGACTGATCTACTTTAGTCTTCCACTAACCTGTCCGGTGCAGTAACGAAAAAGTTTTGGTCATTTTGTTATTAGTATCGGTTTATTTTCCTTGTGGTGATTCAGCTTAACACTACTTGGTCTTTACTTATCCGAAAAAGAAAGATAAGGACACACGGAAACATTTGCGCAAGCTGTATGAATGATATATTTTATGTTCCAAAAGATAAAGAAAGAGAAATCTTACTCGACCACCCATATCGATCTTAGTCAAATCAGCCTCGATCATCATCACTATCAACAACCTCATGATTGTACACCTGGTACCCAGGATAGCACTCTGAATAACTCTCTGATATGAAACTCGGATCCTTCTCTCGAATATCCTTCTCTTTCATCTGAAGTAGCTTCTCGTCGTCCCTTTTGAACACTGATCCTAGACCCTGATCCTTCTGTTCCTGGGTCATGATTTGTGGGTCCAGAGGCTCAACCGGGCCAGTTAACATATCACAACCTTGCATGCCTGGTTGGAGGTATTGCTCTGCATAACCAGCTGCTGCCAGCTGCTCAGCATACTGCTCTGAGTACTGGTAGCCAGCTGACCAATCTGCGCCTGCATAACCAGCTGCTGCCATTTGGGCCTGAGTTGCATCATAGCCTTCCTGTAAGAAAAGGGAAACTGTGAACTAAATCACAAATCAATGCAGTGTGTTTATATATGATTGGGGCAATTTTAGTTAGCTCCTCACCTAGAAATACCATGTGTACCCTCAAAGAAGAATTGTTATTATATGTAAAACAGGGAGTATCTTTCTAAAAAAGAAAATAGAAAAAGTAAATAATACCACATGAGTGAGGCGATGGTACTATGCATAGCGCGGATTGGTCCGTATTATGGATCAATATTTCCGTTTTCAAAGTCCAAACAGTTGATCTGAACCATTCAACATGATCTTCATATGAAAATGTACCTGCAGACTAAATTACACATTTTGTAGAAATTTTCTTCTCTTTTTCAGATAGATAGAAAATCACAACTTTTGAATGGTCTAGAATTTTTAGATCAAGTGATCTTCTACCTATCTAAAAATATGGTAAAAAATTCTAAAAAATGTAAAATTTGATCTACAAGTGCATTTTCATATAGAGATCATGCTTAATTGTTCAGATTGACTGTTTGGACATTAAAAACAGAAAAATTGATCCATAATATGGACTAATCCGTGCTATGCATAGTACCATAGCCTCACTCATACCACATTAACAGATAGGTTAGATACAAGTACCGTAACCCCTACAAACTAAAATAACCTCTCCTCATTCTGCCTCCAGCAAATTGCTCTTATCTCTAAATGAGAATGAAGGATGAGCAGTTTGAAACTTTGAATGATTTTTAGAAAGATATGGCATTTCCGTGGTCTAAAAGGTGCATTACTGTTGAGTATTTTAGATATAGGAATTTGGTACTCTTTTTGCCTTTAAAATTTATAAACCTTCGTACTCAAAGAATAGGTTAGTTGCAAGCGCACAACCTATCGATTGTAGTATTAAGGTGTCGATCCGCAGGGAGAAAGGGAAACACTAATTTTTAATAAAGAAAATTACTTCTAAAACAAAAGAATAAAAGTAAATGGGGGGGTTTTGTTCTAAAATCCTAAGGTTGGGTTCAATACCCGAATGAGAGGAGTTTCAAACAATAAATGTAAATAAAATAAAGGAAAGAAAGATTGGTTTGATTTCAAGTTTAAGGAGATCTAGGGGTATTCGGTCTACAATTCCTTGCTAATTCTATTTATTCGGTTTGTTTAAATTCATGTTTTATTTGATGAGGTTTCTAACCTATGTTAGCCTTTGGAACAAATATTAATACGACTACTTTGCGCTCTATGAATTAATGTGCCTCGAATTCTAGGGCTGTCACTAACCTAGAGGGATATTTAATCTCATGCTACAAAGCATATATCGATATTTGTTCTAAGGTGTCCTAATTTAGGATTTGCCTTCTCCTTTCGGTCCTTCACCAAAATCCTAACTTTAATTTCTATAGTTCCGGATTGGATATCAAAGTACGGTCGCTTCTAACCCAATCCTAAGGTGTGTCTTTATGGTTTCAATTAGTAGTCTCCTCATGACCAATGCCGGAATTTAATAAACTTAAAGCGGAAAAACACGATCAACGCGATTTCAAAACTACTTCAATTCAATAAACCCTAACCAGGTGAACTCAAAGGAACGAGTAGTAATGAAATTCATAAAGAATAAATCACAGAAATTAACAATCAAATCCGATAACACAATCATAATAAAAACAAATATCCGAATAAGATAGAATTAAACAAGTTCATGCATTGACCTAAACCCCTAGAAAGAGAACTACTCTCTCTTGGAGAGATCCATAACAAAGATTGGCAAAAACAATAAGAAATGAGATAAAGAAATGATTACACCCTTCTTTGATCTAAAACCTCGATCTTGCCGACTCCTTGCTTGAATCTTCTTCTTCTCCTTCCTTGGAAAAACTTCTAGAATTTCTGCAGGATCTCTCTCTCTCAATATATGGAATATGGGTAAAAGAATGGATGATGAGAGAGATGAAATTCTTCTCCTTTTATAGCCAAAGGCCTTGCCCAATTTAGAGGATAGTAGTGGAGTTAGTGGGTGCACTCCTCAGACTGCTATGGCTATTATTGGCCTTCTAAAAACGGGTTCCTTGGAATCCAAGAATAGAAAACCTCCTGGATTAGCGAATTTCTGGCCTGTCTGCGAGTCCAGTGCGTCCGCACTGGAGTTGGGTGCGTGTGGTCTGGGTCGCACTGGCTCCAAACCTCCTTTGGTTTCAAGTTTCCTTTTCTGGATTTTCTGCAAAATTTCATGAGTGCGTCCGCACTGGATTTTAGTGCGTCCGCACTGGCATGTTGTTTTCTGTTTTCCAAAGAATCTGAAGATTTCAAAAATAGTCTAAGTACTGAGTGCGTCCGCACTGGATGTGAGTGCGTCCGCACTGGCCTTGAACTTCTGTATTTCGGAAGATTCTGAAAGTCGCAAAAATCGGCTAAGTAGCGAATGCGTCCGCACTGGATGTTGAATGCGGACGCATTACGCTCGGACTTTTCGTCTGTGAGGTCTGCGCTGCTGGAAAATCGGCTAAGTACCCAGTGCGTCCGCACTGGGGGAGAATGCGTCCGCATTGGGCAGTTTTTCTTCATTTTGAACTGTTTCCTGCATTGAAACATCGAGCGAACGCAGTAACTTGATTCTTGGTGTATTATATTCGCTTTATATCCAAAATACAAGATATTTGGTGTTATTTTATGATAAAAACTAGACCGACGGTGTATATAAAATACACCTATCAAATACCCCCAAGCTTGAACTTTGCTTGTCCCTAAGCAACATTTAAACTTTGAAATATAATTCGATCTACAGTTCAACCCTATATCAAGTATATATCTCTCAAAAATTGAAAAACTTGTATGATCTTGCCATCCTTTAAAATCTCCATGCATATTTTCCAAATCCCTAGTTCAACCCTCGAATAATTATGATTCAACCCACAATTCGATTACTCTAACTTTTATTTCCTTAAAGGATTTGAATTTGTGAACTTCGTATACCCAAATTTAAAAGATATGCCATTTTAAATATAGAATTTTCAAATACCCCCAAGCTTGAATCAAACTTGGGTAAGAAATAATTACGGACTTCGTGTGTTGATACATGCATATTCCTTTTGTGTTGCTTTTGATTTTCTCACTTTGAACATTTTTTTTTTTCACGATTTAGCACTATTTTCCCCATCCTCATTTAAGCACCGGTTAGTTACATGTAGTTAACCGTACCCAACCGTTCTAATTCAAGGGTGCTTTGCATGCTCTTAGTCTAACCCTTCCACTAACACGAATGTCAATTTTATCGGGAGACTAGCGGAGCAAGAGTGCTAAGGACTCATAACCATAAGTACGTCATGACGCCGTAGCATAGGTCATTGGAATCTCATTTTTATTTTTCAAAATTTTTCAATTTTACCTAATTTCTCAACATATATGCGCATATCATACTCACGGATATCTCAATTTTCCCAATTTTTTTTTAAATTTCCAAATCTAAATGGCTTTTCAAATAAATTTGAATTTCTAATTTCTCATTTCCAAATACCTTTATTTCCACAAAGTTTTTCGCCGAACTATGTCGTCATTTCAAATTTATTTTAAGGGTTTTACCAAAAATTTGAAAAATTGTGCAAGAATACTTTTAAGTTTTGTCAATCACTCAAATTTATCAAAATTTTTGCCAACTTTTAACACAAATTTTTAAACATGATTTTATACTTTATGCATTTTTAGACAATAAAGTCCAATTATGCAAGACTCTATTTTTCATAACCTCGTAAAACGTCTTGACAAATTCGTAATCGCAAGCAATTAAGTTCAAAATCACAAATCCTATTCATGGTCAAGTAAAAAGCAAGGTTATAAATCCTAAAAAGTTGTCGAAAAACTGAAAAATAAACATGCATGCAGATACAATTTCTTCCCATCCCCCAAGCTTAAATAAAGCAGTGTCCTCAGTGCTAAAAATAAACTAAAAAGAGAGAAGAAACATGAACTACTTTACTGGCGTATAATGGTGGTGGTGTTGCGCGGGATCAATCCTCACCGAAAACCATGTCTTCGGCCTCGTCCTCCTCTTCTTCATTGTTGCCGGCCGCTTGTGCTTGTGCTGCCGCTTCTTGCGCTAGCCTCGCCGCTTCGCGCTCCTGCGCCATCTCGTGCTCTCTCCTTTGAGCGGCCCGTCTTTGGTACGGTGGTGTCGGTGGATCATCCTCAAAATGCGGGTTTGCGTGCATGCATCCTCGGCGGGAATAGTATGTCGCTCGAGCTGCCTCGGCCTCTACCTCATCAAACCGGCGGTCGAAGCCATCCATGCGGCCATTCATGCTATCCAAGCGACCACCAACATTGATGCTCAGGTTATTGATGGAGGTGTTCATGGTTTGCATGAAATCCCAGATTTGTTGGTTTGTTGGCATGCCTTGTGCTTGTGCGGCATCGGGTGCGGCTTGCTGAGGTGGTTGTTGTGGTTGCGGCGGCGGTGGTAGCGGTGGCTCGAGTGGCTCGTCTACAATTTTCCAAGTATCGGTGTCCAAAGGATCGATTTGAGTTTGTAGAGGCAACCGATGTCGGATGTTGTCCTTTGGGCCCAAATTGATCCAAGCATCCTCAATATCATCCCATCGGATGAGCCTCGCCCGAAAGAGACCATCGAGATCAACACGTGTGTAACCGGGCACCACATCATCACCAGTCGGTATTTGCAAGTGCCGGGCAATCTTTGTGACAATGCCTCCAATTCGGATCTTTCCACCCGGTCTCATGTTGTGCGACACATTTTGCATGTGCTTGGCTAAGTTGTACCCGATGTGCGGCATGAAATCCATTTCGCCATTGTTGCGCCGGAGCATGCAACATACATACACCATATCTCCAAGGTTGAAGACCGATGCGCTTTCTCCTCGGGCAAAGAGAGTGTGAGAGAGTACCCGCTGGAGATATCGGAGGACCCCGTCTTGGCATGTTAAGACGCGGAACTGGGCCTCGCTCATGTCATGAAAGAAGTCGAGAATGGTGCGCATCTGATCGATATTGACGGTGGGTAGATCGAGTGCGACCATGAGTTCGGTGGTGTGCAACATATGTGAGAAGCCTCCGAGGTTGAATGTTAATGTTCGTGAACCCCGGTCGAATTCGTATGAGGAGAGGAACTCGATAGTGAGGGCTTCATATGTGTTGACTTCGTCACAAAGAAATTCCCACAAGCCAAGTCGCTCGGTGAGCATTTGCACCGACTCGAGAAGTCCGAGCGTTTGGAGTGTTTCTCGGCATATCCATCTAGATGGCTCGAGGGTTCGGCGGCCCTGCAGAAGGTTGTGCCTTAACTCTTGACCTTCGTTGAGTGGCAAGGCGGGTGGATAAGGAGGTGGTCCGCGACTTCCTTGGCCCCTCTCACACCTGCGCTTATTGGCAGTTGATTTCTTCGGCATTCTAAAAAGATTGAAAGAATTAAAATTTCGAAAATTTTGATCAAATTTGGGCTGAGTGCGGACGCACTGATGGTCAGTGCGGACGCACTGGGTAAAAACAGTTCAATTTTTGGTCAATTCAGAGGGTAACTGAGCCTACTGCGGACGCACTGATGGTCAGTGCGGACGCATTGGGGACTTCACCAAAATTTCGGCAATTTTAAGGGTCGGACTGCGGACGCACTGGATCTCAGTGCGGACGCAGTGGGTACTTAACCTAAAAATTCGATATTTTCGGGGTTGGTTTGGATTTTCCCGAGCCTAGTGCGGACGCACTGGCTCTCAGTGCGACTGGCCTGGGCCGCACTGGGTACTTAGCCAAAAACCGAAAATTGGGTCTGGTTAGGTTTTCCCCCAAGCTTAGTGCGGACGCACTAAATGGCAGTGCGAGTGGGGCACTCCGCACGGGGGTCGAATTTGAACCGTTTTCACCATTTTTGGTCGATTTCTCCGATTTTGGTACCGAATTTCACAGATCTAAGTAGTAATCGACAAAATTAGAGTAAGGAGAGATCAAACCTTGTTGTAGATCGGCAAAATTTCGAGGAAAATGCGAAGAAATCCGAGTTTTAGCGAAGCGGCGCTTGAAAACGGTTTAGAGAAGTTGGGTTTTCGGTTTTGAAGAGGGAAAGAGAGAGAAATGAAGAGAGAAGTGGTAGAGAGAGAGAGGAGAGGGAGGATTTTGAAAGAAAAACGAAGATTTTCGGGTTTTGGGAGAGAAAAATCGAGTTTTGGAGTTTTAAAACCGAAAAGGCGCGAAGAAAAATGAAGAGGAGGGTCGGTTTAAGAAGGAGAAGAAACCCGAGTGCGGACGCACTGGGACACAGTGCGGGTGGTCATCCGCACCGACACAAAAAATTCGAATTTCCCGATTTTTCCGAAAAAATTGAAAATTAAATTTAGCGTACCTCGGGTGCGGACGCACTGAACCTCAGTGTGGACGCACTGTCTTCATATTCTCCCTGTTTTTGGCCAAGTAGAAAATGCGGACGCATTGGATTTTAATGCGGACGCATTGCGCTCGGTCTGGCCAATTCTGATGGTAAAACCTGTCTGAAAATTTTGTAAGTTGGTAGTGCGGACGCACTGGGCCACAGTGCGGACGCAATCAGGTCTTTTTGTATGCTTTTTCGTTTTGCAAGCCTATTAAAGTTAGGTAATCGAAATTTTTGGAAATTTAAAATTAAACTAAGTGCAGAATAATAAAGAAAAACAATAAAAAACCTTGGGTTGCCTCCCAAGAAGCGCTCAATTTTACGTCGTGAGCTCGACACGATTAGGGCTCACTATTGAGTGTGTGGATCTTCTAGGCCTATAACCTCCTTCTCGCCTTTTGGATTCGCATGGTTGAAATGTTTGAGGCGATGTCCGTTCACCTTGAATGTCCCGGTTTCTTTGCTCCATATCTCAATTGCGCCATGGTTGAATACCTTCGTTATTTCGAATGGGCCCTTCCATCTTGATCTTAACTTCCCGGGAAAGAGCCGGAGGCGTGAGTTGTACAACAAAACCGTGTCTCCTTCTTGAAAGTTGCGCTTTATGATATGCTTGTCATGCCACTTCTTTGTCTTCTCTTTGTATAGCTTAGCATTTTCATAGGAATTAAGGCGCAATTCTTCTAGCTCATGTAGGTCAAGAACCCTTTTTTCACCGGCAGCCCTCATGTCGAAATTTAGGGCCCTTATTGCCCAATACGCTTTGTGCTCGAGTTCAACCGGCAAATGGCATGGCTTTCCATAGACTAACTTGAAAGGAGTCATACCTATAGGTGTTTTGAAAGCGGTCCGATATGCCCAAAGAGCTTCATCTAGTTTGAGTGACCAATCTTTTCGTGATGTGTTCACCACCTTTTGTAGGATGCTCTTTATCTCCCGATTGGATACCTCCACTTGTCCCACTTGTTTGAGGATGGTACGGTGTGGCTACCTTATGCTTGACTCCATACTTGAATAGGAGTCCGTCTAATTGGCGGTTGATGAAATGAGAGCCACCATCGCTAATCACCACTCGAGGTACTCCAAACCTAGGAAAAATAATTCTTTGAAAAAGCTTTCTTACCACGGCGGAGTCGGCGGTTGGGCTTGCCACGGCTTCTACCCATTTTGACACATAATCGACCGCTACAAGGATGTACTTGTTGTTGCAAGAACTCGGAAAAGGTCCCATGAAGTCGACCCCCCAAACATCGAACAATTCTACCTCTAGAATTCCTTGGAGAGGCATCTCATGTCTCCTTGATATGTTCCCGGTTCTTTGGCATTTGTCGCATCTAAGCACATAGTCTTTTGCATCTTCAAAAAGCGTGGGCCAAAAGAACCCGGCTTGAAGAACCTTGGCGGCGGTTTTGTGGCTTGAAGCGTGTCCTCCATAGGGAGATGAGTGGCAACAATCGAGAATCTGTTCGGTTTCTTCGTGAGGTATACATCGCCTATGAATCCCATCTACCCCCAGCTTGAATAGTAACGGCTCATCCCAAAAATATTGCTTGACATCCCAAAGGAATTTCTTTCGTTGTTGGAATGTTAAATCTGGGCGGATGATACCGCATGCAAGGTAGTTGACGAAATCCGCATACCATGGCGCCTCTTGGTGGTTGACTGCGTATAGTTGTTCGTCTACGAACGAGTCATCTATGGGCATGTCATCTTCCTTCGTTTCGTTGGTAATGCGTGATAGATGGTCCGCCACTGAATTTTCAGTGCCTTTCTTGTCCTTGATTTCGAGGTCGAACTCTTGGAGTAGGAGTATCCATCGGATTAGGCGTGGTTTAGCATCTTTCTTGTTGAGAAGGTATCGAATCGCCGCGTGATCGGTGTACACAATCACCTTGGATCCAACCAAGTAGGATCGGAATTTGTTGATAGAGAATATCACGGCCAAGAATTCCTTTTCGGTGGTTGTGTAGTTCATTTGCGCCTCGTCTAGGACTTTGCTTGCATAATAGATCACATGTGGCTTGTTGTCGATCCTTTGCCCTAGAACGGCTCCAACGGCGAAGTCGCTTGCATCACACATTATTTCAAAGGGCACATCCCAATTAGGAGGTCGGAGAATTGGAGCTGAGATTAGCGCCTTCTTGATCCTATCAAAAGCAACAATACAAGGTTCATCAAATATAAATTCTGCATCTTTCATTGTTAAGTTAGTAAGTGGTTTGCAGATTTTTGAAAAATCCTTGATGAAACGCCGATAGAATCCCGCATGGCCCAAGAAACTCCTCACATCCTTCACACATGTTGGATATGGCAATTTTTCGATCACCTCCACCTTTGCTTGGTCGACTTCTAGGCCTTTGGAGGACACCACGTGGCCTAGAACTACCCCCGTTTGCACCATGAAATGGCATTTCTCCCAGTTTAGCACCAAATTGACCTGCTCACAACGTTCTAAAACTTTGATCAAATTAGATAAGCAATCATCAAAAGAGGTACCAAAAACTGAAAAGTCATCCATGAAAACTTCCACGGATTTTTCTAATAAATCGGAAAAAATAGCCATCATGGCTCTTTGGAATGTAGCTGGGGCATTGCATAAACCAAACGGCATCCTACGGTACGCGAATGTACCGTAAGGGCAAGTAAAGGTCGTTTTCTCTTGGTCATCGGGGTGAATAGGGATTTGAAAGAATCCACTATACCCGTCTAGATAGCAAAAATGGGAGTGATTAGCTAGCCTTTCTAGCATTTGATCCACGAATGGTAGAGGGAAGTGATCCTTCCTAGTTGCATTGTTAAGTTTGCGGTAATCGATGCACATCCTCCATCCCGTGATCACCCTTGTGGATATCATTTTGTCGCCTTCGCCCTTCACCACGGTTGTGCCTCCCTTCTTTGGTACTACATGGACCGGGCTCACCCATTTGGAATCGGAGATTGGATAGATGATGCCGGCATCAAGTAGTTTGAGGATTTCCTTCTTCACCACTTCTTTTAGATTCGGATTAAGCCTTCGTTGAGCTTCAATGGTGGGTTTGTGGTCGTCCTCCATTAGGATTCTATGCATGCAAAGGGATGGACTGATTCCGGTTAGGTCATCGATTGTGTAGCCAATTGCCTTCCGATGAAGCCTTAGCTCGTGTAAAAGCTTTTCGGTTTGTTCTTTGTTGAGCTCGGAATTGACAATCACCGGATATGTCTCGCCCTCTCCCAGGTATTCATAGCGAAGGGTGGGTGGCAGAGGCTTGAGTTCGACCTTTGGTGGTGCGGAATTGGTTGAAATTCCCTCAATTTGAGCTATTTCGGCATGAGTGCGGACGCACTGGTCGCTGGTGCGAACGCACTGAGGTTGATTTTCTGAAATCTGAAATGCATTCTGGTTGAAATTTCGCTGAGTGCGGACGCACTGAGGGTCAGTGCGGACGCACTGTGCTCGGACATTCTCGTCGTCGGCTCCAGAATGTGACTCAACAGGTGAATGCGAGTGGGGCACCCGCACTGGGAATTCAGTGCGGACGCATTGCGCTCGGATGGCTGACTCCTCAGTGCCCTCATGCTGAGTGCGGACGCACTGAGCGGCAGTGCGGACGCACTGAGGGTTATTTTCACCATTTGTGTCGTTTTCGGAGCCGGTTTCTTCAAGCATTTGGTCCAGCTGTTCATTGACCATCTCCTTCTTCATATGGGCAGCTATAATGGAATCTAAAACATCCACTCTACATATAGAATCATTATCATTTGAAGGAAATTTGATGGCATTAAACATATGAAAATTTACCTTTTCGCCCCCTATGTCAAAGGATATCTTTCCTTCTTTGACATCTATGTTTGCACCCGCTGTGGTAAGGAAGTCACGCCCCAAAAGGAGAGGGGTATGAGTATCCTCTTCCATCTCAACCACTACAAAGTCCACCGGGACAAAGTACTTACCAATCATTACAATCACATCTTCCGCAATTCCTTCGGGATATCTTACCGTCTTATCGGCTAGTTGTAATGACATCCTTGTGTCTTTCAAATCAACAAGATTTAGCCTTTGATAGACGGTTTTTGGCATGAGGCTCACACTTGCGCCTAAATCACATAGGCACCTCTTGAATTCGGTATTACCTATCATGCATGGAATCACAAAGCTTCCGGGATCCTTTAATTTTGGAGGTAGCTTGTTTAAGAAAAGAGCGCTACACTCCTCATTAAGGGATACCGTGCCCACTTCCTCAATTGTTCTTTTATTGGATAAAATTTCTTTCAAAAATTTCGCATAAGTGGGCATGTGAGTAATTGCTTCGGTGAAAGGGATGGTAATATTCAATTTCTTGAGGTGTTCTACGAATTTGGCATATTGTTGGTCAAGCTTGCTCTTAACTAACCTTTGAGGGAATGGTATGAACCTATGTGGTGGGATATACTTAGGAGTTTCATTTGGTTTTACCTTGGCCGGGTTTGATTTACCCGGTTCTTGAGATTTTTCCGATGCCGGTGCGTCCGCATTAGGAACGGTTGCGTCCGCGCTGAGAGGAGTTTGAGGTGGTTGTGCCTCATTCGGTGGTTGTTGAGACTCGTCTCCGCTGGGCATCTTTGGTCCTTCGTATTCCGTGCCGCTTCTCAAGGTTATGGCTTTTGCTTGCTCCCTTGGATTGATATCGGTTTTGCCCGGTAGAGTGCCTTGTTGACGAAATGACGAAGATGCTTGTTGTGCAATTTGATTTTCTAGCATCTTTGTCTTAGTCTCCAAGAACTCGAACCTATTGTTGAAGTTCCTCAAGGAATCCGAAATTTCGGTGTTGGTGTTCCTTTGTTGGTTCATGAACTCGTTTTGAGAGAGTACAAGTCCTTCTATCATTTTTTCTAATTTACTGTTTTGAGAAGGTCCTTGATACGAGTTTTGGTTCGACCGGTTTTGATATTGATTGGAATTACCTTGGTATTGGTTGGAGTTGTCATTGTCGGTCTTCCACTTGAAATTTGGATGGTTCCACCTTGAGTTAGGGTTGTATGTATTTGAATTATCATTTGGCCTAACCTTGTTGTAGATCGGGTCGTTCCTCTTATCACCTTGATTGTAGAACATTGCATTGGCTTGTTCGACTTCTTCTCCTTCTATGAGGACTTGGCAATCGGCGGTGATATGAGTCGCCTCTCCACAAATGCCGCATGAAGCCTTCTTTGTCACGGATTTTGCGTTTTGCATTTGCGCCATTTGATGTTGCAAGGCATCTATTTGGGCTTTCAAGGCGGTAACTTCATCGGTTTTTAGGACTCCCGGTGTGGTTTGTGTTCGTCCACCTCGTTCGGCCGTCCATTCCCTTTGGTTGATCGCCATATCCTCGATCATTAGCATGGCTTGATGGGGATCCATCTTGGACATATTACCTCCCGCGGCTGAATTCAAATGAGTCTTGGTGGCAATTGTGCAACCTGCGAAGAAGAATTGAAAAAGCAACCACATGTCAAGGCCATGGTTAGGGCATAAGCGTTGAAGCTCGGCCCATCTATCCCATGCCTCGGTCAAAGATTCTCCCTCGGCTTGCTTGAAGGTCGTGATCTTCGTTCGAAAGTGCTGGGTTTTGGATGGAGGGAAGTATTTTCCTAAGAATAACTTCTCCATGTCGTCCCATCTTCTTATGTTGTCACGATTCACGGTCCTCAGCCATGTCCTTGCGTTATCACGGAGGGATAGATGGAAGCATTTGAGCTTGAGGTTGTCGAGCTCTTCTCCTTCTCGTGCGAAGGTGCCGCAAGATTCTTCGAATACCGCCAAATGGGCATGTGGATCTTCGTTTAGGGCTCCCCCAAACTGACTTTGGCCAAGCAAGTGGATGAGAGATGGCTTGATTTCGCGTGGATCTTGGCCTTGAGGTATAAAACCGAAGCGGTGGCCTTGTTGGCGGTTATGGCCATTTCCGTTGTTTGGATTGACACCAAACAAAGGATTGTTGTTGAGAATTGGTGGAACATTGTTGTCGTGTGGATGTGGAGGCGGTGGGTTGTTGTGTGGAGGAGGAGGTGGTGGATTGTTATCGAGATCACGAAAAGCTTGGTTGATTAGACCTTCCGGAAGTTCTTCCTCAGCAAAGTTGCGTGGCATGCCGTATGGTGGATCTAGACCTGCCATTGGTTGAGGAAGAGAGAGTTCGCCGGCTTTGATCTTCGCGGTTTGGCTCCTTGTGACCGGTGCCAGTTTCAAATCTAAGAGAGAAGAGTAGAGATGAGATGTGAAAGAGAGAATAAAATAGAGAATAGTAAAGTGCAGAAAAGTAAATAAGGAAAGTAAATATTTTTTTGGATTTTTAATTTTCTGAAAAAGTAAATAAGGAAACTAAGAATTTAAAAGTACTTTCCTAAAATAAAAATTAGTATCTATCCTATTCTCCCCGGCAACGGCGCCAAAAAGCTTGTTGAGTATTTTAGATATAGGAATTTGGTACTCTTTTTGCCTTTAAAATTTATAAACCTTCGTACTCAAAGAATAGGTTAGTTGCAAGCGCACAACCTATCGATTGTAGTATTAAGGTGTCGATCCGCAGGGAGAAAGGGAAACACTAATTTTTAATAAAGAAAATTACTTCTAAAACAAAAGAATAAAAGTAAATGGGGGGGGTTTTGTTCTAAAATCCTAAGGTTGGGTTCAATACCCGAATGAGAGGAGTTTCAAACAATAAATGTAAATAAAATAAAGGAAAGAAAGATTGGTTTGATTTCAAGTTTAAGGAGATCTAGGGGTATTCGGTCTACAATTCCTTGCTAATTCTATTTATTCGGTTTGTTTAAATTCATGTTTGATTTGATGAGGTTTCTAACCTATGTTAGCCTTTGGAACAAATATTAATACGACTACTTTGCGCTCTATGAATTAATGTGCCTCGAATTCTAGGGCTGTCACTAACCTAGAGGGATATTTAATCTCATGCTACAAAGCATATATCGATATTTGTTCTAAGGTGTCCTAATTTAGGATTTGCCTTCTCCTTTCGGTCCTTCACCAAAATCCTAACTTTAATTTCTATAGTTCCGGATTGGATATCAAAGTACGGTCGCTTCTAACCCAATCCTAAGGTGTGTCTTTATGGTTTCAATTAGTAGTCTCCTCATGACCAATGCCGGAATTTAATAAACTTAAAGCGGAAAAACACGATCAACGCGATTTCAAAACTACTTCAATTCAATAAACCCTAACCAGGTGAACTCAAAGGAACGAGTACTAATGAAATTCATAAAGAATAAATCACAGAAATTAACAATCAAATCCGATAACACAATCATAATAAAAACAAATATCCGAATAAGATAGAATTAAACAAGTTCATGCATTGACCTAAACCCCTAGAAAGAGAACTACTCTCTCTTGGAGAGATCCATAACAAAGATTGGCAAAAACAATAAGAAATGAGATAAAGAAATGATTACACCCTTCTTTGATCTAAAACCTCGATCTTGCCGACTCCTTGCTTGAATCTTCTTCTTCTCCTTCCTTGGAAAACCTTCTAGAATTTCTGCAGGATCTCTCTCTCTCAATATATGGAATATGGGTAAAAGAATGGATGATGAGAGAGATGAAATTCTTCTCCTTTTATAGCCAAAGGCCTTGCCCAATTTAGAGGATAGTAGTGGAGTTAGTGGGTGCACTCCTCAGACTGCTATGGCTATTATTGGCCTTCTAAAACGGGTTCCTTGGAATCCAAGAATAGAAAACCTCCTGAATTAGCGAATTTCTGGCCTGTCTGCGAGTCCAGTGCGTCCGCACTGGAGTTGGGTGCGTGTGGTCTGGGTCGCACTGGCTCCAAACCTCCTTTGGTTTCAAGTTTCCTTTTCTGGATTTTCTGCAAAATTTCATGAGTGCGTCCGCACTGGATTTTAGTGCGTCCGCACTGGCATGTTGTTTTCTGTTTTCCAAAGAATCTGAAGATTTCAAAAATAGTCTAAGTACTGAGTGCGTCCGCACTGGATGTGAGTGCGTCCGCACTGGCCTTGAACTTCTGTATTTCGGAAGATTCTGAAAGTCGCAAAAATCGGCTAAGTAGCGAATGCGTCCGCACTGGATGTTGAATGCGGACGCATTACGCTCGGACTTTTCGTCTGTGAGGTCTGCGCTGCTGGAAAATCGGCTAAGTACCCAGTGCGTCCGCACTGGGGGAGAATGCGTCCGCATTGGGCAGTTTTTCTTCATTTTGCACTGTTTCCTGCATTGAAACATCGAGCGAACGCAGTAACTTGATTCTTGGTGTATTATATTCGCTTTATATCCAAAATACAAGATATTTGGTGTTATTTTATGATAAAAACTAGACCGACGGTGTATATAAAATACACCTATCATTACATGAGGTACATCTCAAAGGGACAAGTACCCATGATATTTCAGATATTTTGCAGCAACAGAAAATATTTAGTAGTGGAAGGTTATTCTGTGTATGTCCTAGCAGCACAGTAAACACTGAGACAAGCTAAAAACTAAGCCGCCATCAATTTCTTAACAAAACTAAATAAACTCACAGTTGGTTGCCACGTGAAAGTAGGTTCAGAAGGTGGAACAGGGCCATAGACCGTAGACCGGCTCCTCAAAATAAGACTGCCTCTCCTGGGGGCGTGGTGATTCTGTCATATCCTCTGGAACTGGGCTGCCGTTGGTTTGTTTGGTGGGAACGAGATACTCAACTCCTTCCCCTTAAAATATGTCATCATCTTCTTCTCTTGAAATTAGAGGAGATGGTTGTTTCTGTTTCTCATTTACACCAGAATTGCTTTTGCGTGGTGGTGGTGGCTGTGGTGGAAACATTTCCCTCTTTAGATGGTGCTTCGGACCAGTACTATTGGTTTTGGATTTCTCTTCTCCTTCAAGACCATTGCCAGAAGAGAAATTCACTGCCATAAGAGTATGTTTAGAGAATAAGAACATTCAGTACTATTTTATTTTATTTTTTTTCTCTTTTTGCGGATAACATTCAACATTAGTATGCTTCTCTTTAGTATTTGTTTTTTTTTTTCGAAGTGCACTGGTAGTTCCCCAATCTCAAGCAGAAACCAGAAAGGCTTCTACCCAATAGGAAAGGAGCTCGGAGGAGAGAGAATCAAATCAATTAACAAAAAAAGGCTACTGTTTCTGGCAACAATTAATTACGTGCAACACCACCCCTTCATCTCCATCATACTCTTCTTTCTCCTTTAACAAGTCCCAATTCACTGACCCCGAAAAACCCATCGATCCGCCTGACCCGTCTCACGCTCCACTCTATGACCTCCGTAGATGGCCTTCTCTCTCAGAGGTATACCAGCTATACAAACATTCTGCTGTGACATTATCATAAAATTAAGAAGAGAAGAGCAATTACACTTGATTGCATCCACAGCTAGCATATTACTTTTCTCTAGCTATCACCTTTGACCTCACTATGTGAAGTCCATTTATTTTCCAATGGTG
>JAJGRW010000413.1:70511-272829 GCA_025461045.1 Carex parvula | reverse complement strand
GAACTAATTGTCAATTATAAGAAAAAAAGCTGATTTGAAAACAGTAACTTTTATCTCATTCTCAGAATAATTGACAATAAGACACTGTAGGTAATTAATCGTTACATTGGATTTTGTAAAACAGGATCCAGTAAATGTCCAGAAATTTATATTTATGAACAGAAATAATTAAATTTGGACAATGAACTAATGAAGTATATATTATAGTTGTCAAATGTTTTTTTTTCCTGAAAACACCAAAATAACTGAGAAATAACTGAGGGTACAATGAACTTCTCCTAAATATGGGCATCACTATCACAATAGTGAGAGGATACCTAAAAACTGAGACTACTTGCTTACCTTCTCTCTCTTTATTTTTTTTTGAAAAAAAAATTGACAGAGGCTGTCAAGAATTTGCTTACCTTCTCTCTCTCTCTCTCTCTCTTTCTCCACCAAACAAATATAAGAAAAACTGAATAGTTAAATGCCTGATTTTAGCTTGCTCAATGCAACTCATGTGACAACTATAATTCACTAAAATTTGGCTCTTTTCAACCACTCGATAAACTGGTATGTATCTACCAGTTGACAATTTTGTTCTACTATTTAATTAGAATTTAATAATGATTGGATTCAGATTCCATCCAGATTATTATGTATATATGTTGTCATCGAAAAAGAATATTCAATTTAAATTACAACCTTTCACTTGTTTCGCAAATCCCACCGTACACGAAACAACTAAAGATCGTAATAAACAAGGTTACATGTCAATGACAAATGACGAAGGCGGAGAACAAGTAGCTATAAAAAAAACCTTGTCTTCTGAGCTCCATACACCATTCATTTAATATGAACTGGTAATCATTCAGCTATTTTTTATATATTTCAAATTGTGCTAGAATTTCAATTTGCATACTTAATTTATTATCAAACTTGTGGTTCTTAGTTCTTACAATAGTAATAATTTGATGTCATTTAATCATATAGTAGATCAAATGCTTATGTGTTAGGTAAAGTTCAGGATTAATTGGACATCAAATACATACAACACCAAATAAAGCTAGCTAGGCATGTTTTTCTTACGCTTTACGTGATACCTTAATGGTCCGATGACGTTTTTTTTTTATGAAATCAGCTAATTTATTCTTCTGGCGAGATATATATATGCTGAATTAATTGAAGGTATTGTATGCAGAATAAATTATATATATGCTACCATAAATATAACTGGGTAAATAGAATTCAGTAAATACAATCAGTTAGTTAAGAATTATCTGGAAGAAATGAAGAAAACCGTAATAAACGAGGTTAGCAATAAATCCAACAATATGGACATGCATGATTTGGTTCATCATGGCACATTTAATTTGAAATGCAAAGTTTACTAGTATCATTGAGAAGATGTAATACTTTATGGTAGTGCTATGTTAACAAACCTCTCATATAATTTATGGTTGTGGTTATGTTAACAAACCTCTCATTGGTGATTGATTATAATCTTCAACTTTTTTGCTCCATGTGAATATAGTATCTGCTATTGGAGGAGAGTAAATTCATGATTAGTTGGTAATGATTGTTCTGTGGTCATAGCTAACTTAAAAGGAATATTACGGACCACAAGACAGAGTTCATATATATACTTCTATAAAGATTTACTAAAGTTGACATGAATAATACATGCCAACAACTTGGTGTAATCCCACATGAACTTGGTGTTAATTACAACTTACAAGTCATTTTTTGCAAATGTTATATTGACAATGATATACTAAGAGATATATTTTATTTTTATCCCTTAAATATATATATTTAACAAAATATATATACACACTGCTAGAAAAGTTTTGGAGGTAGTATATATCGTGCATTAGGTTTACAACAAGAGAGAATGACCTCTGATTATAAAGATTGCAAGATGCATTAACTAATTAAGAGAATAATTAGTAGGTTGATTAATTAGGCATATTTGTTTCCATGTTGAACTAATTAAGGAATGAAGGAGCTGACCTCAATATTCTGCCCCCTAAATTAATAAAAAATATTGAATTAATATATGAGAAACCCGGTACTGGAATTAATATATTAAGTAAATTACAAGTAAATAATGTCATTGACATAATAGGAGAAACCACACTAGACTGCGATGTTTAAACAGATGTGAAAAGAAATATATTATGTAGATTAATAAATTTGCTTTATATAAAAATTACGAGAAGTATCCGCTAAAATATATGCATCATTGTGCTGGTATGTAAATACTGTGACACTGTTGGTAGCAGAAATTAATTCCCTGACAGCTGTGAGAACAAACATGCACATATATGGTTTTAATTGTGCACTGATGCACATGTGTCCCATCCTTTCACTGAAAGTTGGTTAATGGTTCAACAAATCAGAATACATTTCAGCTAATCAAGTGTCAGACATATTTCTCCATAGAATTATATAAAGAATAATGTATATATAGCGTCATGAGAACATGGCGCCTAGTGGATAATTTAAAATTGCATTTCTTTTTTTGGGTAGCATGTGTGCTACCACTTTAAGTATAGTATTGACTTGTTTACTTTATGGGTATTATATAGGTGTAATATTATAAGAGCCTCCCATGCAACGTCACTATACAATTACAACCTCTTCGTCTGTCACTGTGTGTGTGTGTGTGTGTGTGGTGTTGTTGTGCACTTAAGTATTTATGTCTGTTAAGAACAAGATGTATGTAACTGGGGGAACTAATTATTTTGAACAAACAAGGCTAAAAAATCTAAGTAGAAATGAGAAGACAAAACTTTGAAAAATTTCAGCATATGCAATTTAGTTAAGAAGATTACTTGTATATATATTCTAAAAGCATATTAATTTAAGTACAATTTAACGAAATGGTAGACTTGTAGCTAGAAGGTAGCTACTTTGAATTGTTTCTCTCTCCCACCTAGACAGGCTAAGGTCGTTAGTAGGTTTTACCTTCTTTATAAGCTGCAGCATTAGGAAATGATCAATATATTCCTTGAAAAGATAATTAATTAGGGAAACTAGTTAAGTGTACATTGTATTATAATCTCATGGAAGGGGCAGCTAGCTTAGGTTTATGATTAGTTTAGAATCTATTCACATGGATGATTAAGTTATAGAGTATGCTAATTGTCATATTGTTTGTCATATTATGACGATAGTTGCCATATCAATGCCGTACTTCAGCACGCAAGATTGTTGACAAGTTTATTATTATACAGCCTGTCATTATAATATAATGTTAAATGTTTAAGTCTACAGAACGATGGCACATGTCGGCTAGGAATATTTCCTGCCAAGGTTATAATTAGTTTTGTTTTGAATCCAAATGTTTTATATATACACGTTAAATACGTAACAAGAGAGTTAGTTATAGCAAGGAGTAAGATGAACGATGAGGTCAATTACAATCAATATCAAATATAGAATATATCTATAGAGAATATCAAACAAATTTTTCAGAAATATCTGCGTATAGTGCTTTCTGGCATCCATTGCCTTTTGAACCATACTTCTCTGTGCCACAAGATGCTTATTTATTTGGTGCAAATGTAGTATTGGGTGAAACTTATTTATCATTCTTCTCTGATTGTGATGCAAGGTGAGGAGCATGCAAGACGGGGAACATATGTTATTACTTTTCTAGAAGTGGTATATCAATGAAAATATGAAAATAGAGTACAGTATACTGCGCAGTAAGTTTAGGCCATTCCTACATTAATTAAGGCAGTGACATAGATAGCATAACCTGTAAATTACCCATATATGTATAAGATGAAGTTTTAGCTACCTTTTAAGTATAACTGTAGATAATCATATTGCGGGTTGGAATATTCCTGTTTGAATTAATATAATAAGTTCTAATGAACTCTGAATGAGATGGCTTGAAGGATTGGCATCAGACTTAGCTGATAATTAAGCTCGCTTAATTTATTTGGCGGTAGATATTCATTACCTCTTTGAAGAGGTCATTATACTGCCCTTGGAGGAAGTACAGCTACGCATTAAATAGAATAATAACTCGATCTAACGATCAAAGTTGTATATGAATTAATAAATTAAAAGGATGCAATCATTTTCTGGTACCAACTCTAGCAGAGATTAAGAATAGTAGTATTGATTGTTATAAAACTAGTATTAGTACAATAGCTATGAATATCACATAATGATAGTACAATAGCTATATATAACAAATAATGTTAGTACAATATATTGTTATATATAGCAAATAAAGAATTCTACAATGGAGTTAGGCTGACTATTATAAAGAGATAAAGTATTAATTCTGTATCCATAATATGTCTTTCTGTCTAACTATTCTATGAAACCTGCAATCTCCCGAAATGCCAAAATGCTCCCCTTGACTTTAGAAGAAAATCAATATAAAATGAAAGCCTCCACACTGTCAAGATCTACAGTATTTGCTGCAAAAATTAAATCCAAACAACATACAGTTGAGACAAAGAGAATAAGTATTATGTGCAAACTATAGTATGTTTTTCATTGCCTAGGCAGCATTGGTTCATCAGCAAATGTAAGTATAAGATAACCCCTTCTGTTAAGAAGCTGGTAATAAAGAACATGCAGAGTAATGATCATGTTGCCATTCAATGTAATCAATATCTTGTTAATTATAGTAAAAAATATTTTGAAGCTAAAAGCTCCCAAATACTTATAATCAGATATATTCAATAAAAACTAAAATGAATCCAAAAGATGCCATGCACATAATGGATATTACTACACCATAGCTGAACTAAAAAAATTATGTACTAACAATGATAAGAAAAAAAATTAACACTTATTTAAGCAAGCTCATATAGCCAAACATTTTCATTTGGAAAATGATAGAGCTACAATGGTCTTACTTTCAGAGAAACAAAAAAGCACTTCTAATTTTACATGTCCTTAGCTTAAGTAAGAGTAATAATTAGTAAATTAAACAATACATTGCAGCCAATCATAATTTAAATCACAAAAGATAAAAAATAATGTAAACTAGAAACTAATAAACTCACAAGTCAATTAAAATAAAAAATGTAAAACACAAACATGATCTCCCAATGTGGATGTATCAATAACCTCGCCCCAGTACCAACACATTGGAATTAAATGTTCCAATGAGGTAAATCAAGAACAATCCGAATGCTGGAAGAAAGGAATAACCTTTCTTGTAGCATTATGATGAAAGACAAGGAAACCAAGAATTAACAACACAGAGCGAAATAAATAGATATAACATTTTTACAGTGGGTTGTTTTGATACCAGAAACTTTGTAGTGATTTATCACTATTAGCTTCATACATTGTAGTTCAATCTGTCAAAAGATTGCATATATTTAGCTTTCTCATAGTAGTTTCAGATTTCAAATTACTGATTATATCAGTAAGTCAGTCATATGAAAATTTAGCATTATATGATAAGATTGATATGTATATGGAAGACAGGTCCAATTATTACCCATTCATATTTCTTAATTATACTGAGTTGGTGATGTAATTGAATTAGGTTATTGTTTAAATATAGGATATATGTATAATAAATGTGGCACAAAATAATCTATCTATTTTGAACTCATTCTTTACAAAATTTTCCAATATAATCATACAATCGAGAACATGTTGTATATTATCTTCCCATTGATAATTCCGTTATATATGTTTCCAGTTCATTTATTGCCCTTCCTTAACCATCTTTTAGTGTTCTTTCTGCTTCAAGATTTTGAGTTTTTAAAGTAATGGAATTAGACTTTGAACTGTTTTACTTATTCATATAATTGATTTCTATTACCTATAGCTCCTCATTGGCTCGGACGTCGTCATGCAAGTTACATATGGCAATTAAAAAATGAACTAATTGTTTATCACGCTAATCATTTCGGCGTAAACATTAAAAAATCATGGTGCACTTTTCAATATTTAAAATAATCAGAATAATGACGAAGGAATGTACGGCACCTATATTATTAATTGTTTTAATATAAGGTTATGTATAATCAAACAACAATATTGTACACAGAAATACGTACTAATACAATTACCTACTAATCCCAATGTAATTAAGAGTACTCCTTTTAACACTTGTCTCAGTTTCCAGGACAAATTTTAGCGCAACTCAACTAATGCATCGATATCATTTCCCAACGTGTTCTTTTTGTTGAATGAGTTAAATTCCATGCAGAACACTAATTTATCAGAATCTGTATGCAAAAGCGGCTTAAAAGTATTCATCATGATGCGACTTGCTCAACAGTAACTTATTCAATAGCCCACAATATAGGTTTACAAATTCGTTAGCACAAGACATGATGAAATGGTGAAGGACTGATTGTTATTCAGACTTTGTGCTTAAACATTAATTACTCTAAATTGTTATTGCCTGTCATAAAACATGAATATTTAGAATGATTCTTTAAAGACACATTCTCTTTATTATTCTTAACTGTTATTGTCCGAACTAAATGATATATTAAATTGAAAATGATTGCTTAAGATGACTTGATCATTGATGTCTTTATTGCATTATAGTAAAGTGTTCTTCATCTTGGAGATCAATACATTAATACATTAATGTGGATTTCCAAGGAAGTTCATAGAGAAATAAATCATGCAAAAGTGCATTATAGCAAAATTTTTTTCATAGAGGAATAAATCAATACATTAATGACTTGATCATTGATGTATTTATTGCATTATAGCAAAACTTCATCAATCCCGATAGTGAGCTCCTATGGGCCCACCAAGTCCCAGTGATGGATGTAGATATGGGTGGGACTGTAATATTTATTGTAGCCAAGAATCCCCTCCAAAACCGTTTAGCGAAGGTAACCCTAGCTTTCACTGGGAAAAACTGTACTAGAACCAACCCAGTTAAAAACTGTACCAGTACCAGAAACCTTCCGTGGACCCCAAATAATATACCTAGAATCAATACAATTTGTTTGCCGAGCGCTAACATAATTCATGTTATTTAATATGTCATTCTATCTAAACAAATTACGGCACAGTTGTGTTTCTTTAAGAAAAATAAAAACACAATAATTATCTCTATTTTTAGAGTACCCCATAAATATTATGATTTTCTGAGTATGCTGAATAGTGTACTAAGAAGCAATCTTGTGGATGCAAAAGTTAAATACGCATATCAAAATATTATTTATCGATGGGTATATTGCTAAAACGTCAAAATTACCACTTACATCATTAAGAGCATTTTTAATTCAAGTTTGGAACAAGTGACAAAATAAAAAACCACTAAAAAGTAGTTGTGAACAATGGATGTGCAACCTATTAATTACATAACTAACGGAAACATTGTCAAATTAACTGAAAAATAAAGAGAACACATGACTCTCAAGAAATCTCCCTTGCCACCCGATTTTATTTCTTTGTTTTTCTTGTATAAAATTACACGGCTGCTTCATGCTTATTTATCAATTCAGAGATATTTTGTATATCATGCTAAACATGGAAACCAATCCTTTGAATTACAAATAATCAGAAAATTATCTATTTCTGATTTCACTAGATGCATATATGATTGATATCTTTGAATATCTTCTTTCCTCCTTTTGATTAGATACAAATCTATTTCGGCTTGGTCCCCAAGTTGTCAGGAACTGAGTGTAATCTTAACACTCCTCCTCACGAGGGTACATAAATATCTACCATTCCGATCTTCTCCAGTATTTCTTCAAATGGTTTAGTTGCCACCACCTTGGTTAAAATATATGTCACTTGTTCTGTTGATCTAACAAAGGGTAGAGAAATAACGTGAGAATCAAGTTTTTCTTTAAGAAAGTGTCTGTCTATCTCTATATGTTTAGAATAGTACTACTAAACATTCTAATTACTTTTTATAAAATTAAAGTTAACAATTTTTACTGAAGCACAATTTGTGTTTGTCGCATGTGTTCATACATAAAAGTATCCTAGGTATTCTAGTTGGTCGAAATTAAACTTATAATAAGCATTTATTTTTGTTTTCATATCCGTCAATGATATTGGAATAGAAAATGCAAATCTGCTTTTTCTCATATATGTTCAAGGATTTTCTTTTGTCCATCTTCTAACATTTAAATATTTAACCTTAATTAAAATTTTGCAAAGAGAACTATTCTCTATATCTTCAGATGATTGCAGAAAATATATATTTAATTCTGATATGGATAAAATTTTCAATTAAAAATAGTCAAATGTCCTGCTTCAGTCAGAATTTTAATAAATTTGGGTTACATTTCAATTTTATTTTTTAAGAAAAAAGTACACTGACATTCCCTATCAAATTAAAGAAAATGCTCAATTCGGGAATTGTACTTCGTAACAATTACATGTGTAGCCCTACAATAATCACAGAGTGCATGTGTGCCTTCCAACAGGTATGTTGACCTAACATTTTACTTATTCTGAAATTGTAATTAATATGCAATATATTATTAAAGGAATCAGGAATCCAAAGTAACGATGACTACAAGCAAATTGAGAAATACCATGAAAAACTGATATATGGATTGATATATATATGCAGCGAATTTATTCAATAATCAACTACTTAGGTTTAACCCCCTAAAAATATAAACATTTTATACTGCATCTTATAATCCATTTGAAAATTATTAAGAGCATATATATTGTTGAATGTTCATGCCAGAAAAAAAACTTGTGGGGACAATAAAGTTATCTATAGTAGTAGAAAAGTTATTCACATCAATAATTTTTTTTAGTTCAGAAAAGATGGAGTTACTAATTAGGAAAAAAAGAAACAAAATTCAAGTGGCTTATAGACGACAGATAAAATTTCTTAAACATTTTGAGACATAAACCAAATTTTAGTTATTCAAGAAGAAATTAAATTATCATATACAATTTCGTTATTGTTCTGCCAAATGTCAACATCTACCTTTTGCATCTCAGCTTACACATAGATGAATAGTTAATTCTAATTGATTTCATAAGTAATTAATTAAATAATGAGGAAAGTTCAAAATGCATCTACTTTTTATGTTTTTTTATTGTGGCTCTACATATTTTTTAAACTGTAATATAACTTAAAAGTTTAATTTTAAATGTCAAAATAGGACTGTTTAGAGATGATCTATATATATTATTTTCTCTATGTACACATAAAATAATATTACATTTTAACTTTGTGTTGTTTGTTATCAAGAGCTTGCAAAAAATACATTGGCGTCAACAATTTCTAGACGTTAATTTTTCAACACTTATTGAATCATATAAAAACATAACCGAATAATAATATATTTTTGTGTGAATGTAGAAAAAAAATAATATTGATCACATATAACGATTTTATTTTGACGTAATTTTTAAAAAAATTGTTATTAGAAAATTAAAAAGTGAAAGTATAGTGAGAATACAAAATAGATTTCAAATCTGAAGTCTGCTCTTAAATAATTTTACCCAATTTTCCTGAATTAACTACACAGTACATCAACCCATGCATTGACACCTCTAACTCACGTGCAGCCATTGCATGGTTTGCTTTAATGCAATCAGATAGTGTTTTCTATAAATGAAACCATACACAATACTTAATGCAAGATCATACATTCTATGAAAGACAGCATCATTTCTCGTGCACATGCATGAGCATCATTTGTTTCATTGCAATAAATGCACATAACATAACATACCTTAATTATATGCCTAAACAAGATATCAGTGTTTATTGTCTTATATTCTGTTAGGTGAATAAAGAATTGCATCTAATAGATCGTGCAAAGTAGTAGGAGAGGTGGATCAATAAACAATTATTTTCAAAAGAATATGGCGTCGTGCTAAGTGCCAACAACCATGGCTTATTTAAATATCTAACTTTTTTTTTCTCTCTCTCTCTTACTTGTTTGCTGTTCGTCATTGTCATGTTTTCTTCTTTGTATCCGAGTTAATATATATAGTACTGTTTAATTCATTTCATCAACACACAAACACACACAGACACACACACTTGAACATCATTCTTTCATGGTAGGAAAACCTAGTTATATCCTAGTTATATAGCTTGCTTTGCCCACATTTTTGTCTCTCTAGCTAGCCTATATTTGGAATATATAGCTAGCTACCTAATTAATTACATTTTGGAGAATTTAAGACAGTGATATGCATGGCATATTTGCAATAATAAAAAAAAAAAAAGTATATATTCGACAAGGGAACTAACTGAGATTAATTGTCAATTATAAGACAAAAAGCTGATTTGAAAACAGTAACTTTTATCTCATTCTCAGAATAATTGACATTAAGACACTGTAGGTAATTAATCGTTACATTGGATTTTGTAAAACAGGATCCAGTAAATGTCCAGAAATTTATATTTATGAAAAGAAATAATTAAATTTGGACAATGAACTAATGAAGTATATATTATAGTTGTCAAATGTTTTTTTCCTGAAAACACCAAAAAAACTGAGAAATAACTGAGGGTACAATGAACTTCTCCTAAATATGGGCATCACTATCACAATAGTGAGAGGTTACCTAAAAACTGAGACTACTTGCTTACCTTCTCTCTCTTTATTTTTATTTTGAAAAAAAAATTGACAGAGACTGTCAAGAATTTGCTTACCTTCTCTCTCTCTCTCTTTCTCTAGTCTCCACCAAACAAATATACGAAAAACTGAATAGTTAAATGCCTGATTTTAGCTTGCTCAATGCAACTCATGTGACAACTGTAATTAACTAAAATTTGGCTCTTTTCAACCACTCGATAATTATAACTGGTAGGTATCTACCCGGTTGACCATTATGTTCTTACTATTTAATTAGAATTTAATAATGATTGGATTCAGATTCCATCCAGATTATTATTGTATGTTGTCATCGAAAAAGAATATTCAAATTTAAATTACAACCTTACACTTGTTTCGCAAATCACCGTACACGAAACAACTAAAGATCGTAATAAGCAAGGTTACATGTCAATGACAAATGACGAAGGCGGAGAACAAGTAGCTATAAAAAAAATCAACCTTGTCTTCTGAGCTCCATACACCATTCATTTAATATGAACTGGTAATCATTCAGCTATTTTTTATATATTTCAAATTGTGCTAGAATTTCAATTTGCATACTTAATTTATTATCATAACTTGTGGTTCTTAGTCCTTACAATAGTAATAATTTGATGTCATTTAATCATATAGTAGATCAAATGCTTATGTGTTAGGTAAAGTTCATGATTAATTGGACATCAAAATACATACAACACCAAATCAAGCTAGGCATGTTTTTCATTACGCTTTACGTGATACCTTAATGGATCGATGACGTTTTTTTTTATGAAATCAGCTAATTTATTCTTCTGGTGAGATATATATATGCTGAATTAATTGAAGGTATTGTATGCAGAATAAATTCTATATATGCTACCATAAATATAACTGGATAAATAGAATTCAGTAAATACCAATCAGTTAGTTAAGAATTATCTGGAAGAAATGAAGAAACCTTATTAAATATGGACATGCAAGATTTGGTTGATCATGGCACATTAAATTTTTTTTTGAGAAAAAATATGGGTCAAGCCCATATTTAATTCCATTTAATGGTAATGGCACATTAAATTTAATGTACTAGTAAACTTTGCATTTCAAATTTAATGGCACATTAAATTTGAAATGCAAAGTTTACTAGTATCATTTGAGGAGATGTAATACTTTATGGTAGCGGCTATGTTAACAAACCTCTCATATAATTTATGGTTGTGGTTATGTTAACAAACCTCTCATTGGTGATTGATTATAATCTTAAACTTTTTGCTCCATGTGAATATAGTATCTGCTATTGGAGGAGAGTAAATTCATGATTAGTTGGTAATGAGAGTTCTGCGGTCATAGCTAACTTAAAAGGAATATTACGGACCACAAGACAGAGTTCATATATATACTTCTATAAAGAATTACTAAAGTTGACATGAATAATACATGCCAACAACTTGGTGTAATCCCACATGAACTTGGTGTTAATTACAACTTACAAGCCATTTTTTGTAAATGTTATATCGACAATGATATACTAAGAGATATATTTTTATTTTTATCCCATAAATATATATATATATATAACAAAATATATATACACACTGCTAGAAAAGTTTTGGAGGTAGTATATATCGTGCATTAGGTTTACGTACAACAAGAGAGAATGACCTCTGATTATAAAGATTGCAAGATGCATTAACTAATTAAGAGAATAATTAGTAGGTTGATTAATTAGGCATATTTTGTTTCCATGTTGAACTAATTAAGGAAGAAGGAGCTGACCCCAATATTCTGCCCCCTAAATTAATAAAAAATATTGAATTAATAATGAGAAACCTGGTACTGGAATTAATATATTAAGTAAATTACAAGTAAATAATGTCATTGACATAATAGGAGAAACCACACTAGACTGCGATGTTTAAACAGATTGAAAAGAAATATATTAAGTAGATTAATAAATTTTCTTTATATAAAAATTTCGAGAAATGTCTGCTAAAATATATGCATCATTGTGCTGGTATGTAAATACTGTGACACTGTTGGTAGAAGAAATTAATTCCCTGACAGCTGTGAGAACAAACATGCACATATATGGTTTTAATTGTGCACTGATGCACATGTGTCCCATCCTTTAACTGAAAGTTGGTTAATGGCTCAACAAATCAGAAGACATTTCAGCTAATCAAGTGTCAGACATATTTCTCCATAGAATTATACAAAGAATAATGTATAGCGTGAGAACATGGCTCCTAGTGGATATTTTAAAATTGCATTTCTTTTTTGGTAGCATGTGTGCTACCACTTTAAGTATAGTATTGACTTGTTAACTTAATATTATAAGAGCCTCCATGCAACGTCACTATACAACCTCTTCGTCTGTCACTGTGTGTGGGTGTGTGTGTGTGGTGTTGTTGTGCACTTAAGTATTTATGTCGGTTAAGAACAAGCTGTATGTAACTGGGGGAAATAATTATTTTGAACAAACAAGGCTAAAAAATCTAACTAGAAATGGGAAGACAAAACTTTGAAAAATTTCAGCATAAGCAATTTAGTTAAGAAGATTACATGTATATATTATAAAAGCATATTAATTTAAGTTAAATTTAAACAAAATGGTAGACATGTAGCTAGAAGGTAGCTACTTTGAATTGCATGTCTCCCACCTAGACAGGCTAAGGTTGTTAGTAGGTTTTACCTTCTTCATAAGCTGCAGCATTAGGCAATGATATTCCTTCAAAAAGATAATTAATTAGGGGAACTAGTTAAGTGTACATCGCATCATAATCTCATGGAAGAGCAGCTAGCTTAGGTCTGATTAGTTTAGAAGCTATTCACATGGATGATTAATTGTCAATATTGTTCGTCATATGATGACGATAGTTGCCATATCAATGCGGTACTTCAGCACGCAAGATTGTTGGCAAGTTTATTTTTATACAGCCTGTCATTATAATATAATGTTTAAATGTTTAAGTCTACACAACGATGGCACATGTCGGCTAGGAATATTTCCTGCCAAGGTTATAATTAGTTTTGTTTACCCAAATTTTTTATATATACACGTTAAATATGTAACAAGATATAGCGAGGCGTAAGATGAACGATGAGGTCAATTACAATCAATATCAAATGTAGAAAATATCTATAGAGATATATAGTGCTTTCTGGCATCCATTGCCTTTTGAACCATACTTCTCTGTGCCACAAGATGATTATTTATTTGGTGCAAATGTAGTATTTTGTGAAACTTATTTGTCATTCTTCTCTGATTGTGATGCAAGGTGAGGAGCATGCTAGTTGGGGAACATATGTTATTTACTTTTGTATAAGTGGTATATCAATGAAAATATGAAAATCTAGTACAGTATACTGTGCAGTAAGTTTAGGCCATTCCTATATTAATTAAGGCAGTGACATAGATACCATAACCTGTAAATTACCCATATATGTATAAGATGAAGTTTTAGCTACCTTTTAAGTATAAGTGTAGATAATCATATTGCGGGTTGGAATATTCCTGTTTGAATTAATATAATAATTTCTAATAAACTCAGAATGAGATGGCTTGAAGGATTGGCATCATACTGCCCCTTGGAGGCAGTACAGCTTAATTTATTTGGCAATAGATATTTCATTACCTCCTCGAAGAGGTCATTATACTGCCCCTTGGAGGTAGTACAGCTTACGCATTAAAGAGAATAATAACTCGATCTAACGATCAAAGTTGTATATGCATTAATAAATTAAAAGGATAAGCCACTAACCTTCAAAAAAAAAATTAAAAGCTGATGCAATCATTTTCTGGTACCAACTCTAGCAGAGATGAAAGAATAGTAGTATTGATTGTTATAAAACTAGTATTAGTACAATAGCTATGAATATCAAATAATGATAGTACAATATATAGTCATAAATAGCAAATAAAGAATTCAACAATGGAGTTAGGCTGACTATTATAAAGAGATAAAGTACTAATTCTGTATCCATGATATCTCTTTCTGTCTAACTATTCTATGAAACCTGCAATCTCCAGATATGCCAAAATGCTCCCATTGACTTTAGAAGAAAATCAATATAAAATGAAAGCCCACCCTGTCAAGATCTACAGTATTTGCTGCAAAAATTAAATCCAAACAACATACAGTTGAGACAGAGAGAATTAATAAGTATTATATGCAAACTATAGTATGTTTTTCATTGCCTAGGCATCATTGGTTGATCAGCAAATGAAAGTATAATATAACCCCTTCTGTTAAGAAGCTGGTAACAAAGAAAAGGAACCCAGAACATGCAGAGTAATGATCATGTTGCTCATTCAATGTAATCAATATCTTGTTAATTATAGTAAAAATATTTTGAAGCTAAAAGCTCCCAAATACTTATAGTCAAAGATATTCAATAAAAACTAAAATGAATTAAAAGATGCCACGAACATAATGGATATTACTACACCATAGCTGAACTAAATTTTTTTGTACAAACAATGATAAGAAAAAAAATTAACACTTATTGAAGCAAGCTCATATGGCCAAACATTTTCATTTGGAAAATGATAGAGCTACAATGGTCTTACTTTCAGAGAAACAAAAAAGCACTTCTAACTTTACATGTCCTTAGCTTAAGTAAGAGTAATAATTAGTAAATTAAGCAATACATTGCAGCCAATCATAATTTAAATCCCAAAAGATAAAATATAATGTAAACTAAAAACTAATAAACTCACAAGTCAATTAAAATAAAAAATGTAAAACACAAACATGATCTCCCAATGTGGATGTATCAATAACCTCGCCCCAGTACCAACACATTGGAATTAAATGTTCCAATGATGTAAATCAAGAACAATCCAAATGCTGGAAGAAAGAATAACCTTTCTTGTAGCATTATGATGAAAGACAAGGAAACCAAGAATTAACAACACAGAGCCAAATAAATAGATAAAACATTTTTACAGTGGTTTGTTTTGATACCAGAAACTCTGTAGTGATTTATCACTATTAGCTTCATACATTGTAGTTCAATCTGTCAAAAGATTGCATATATTTAGCTTTCTCATAGTAGTTTCAGATTTCAAATTACAGATTATATCAGTAAGTCTGTCATATGAAAATTTAGCATTATTGATAAGATTGATATGTATATGGAAGACAGGTCCAATTATTACCCATTCATATTTCTTAATTATACTGAGTTGGTGATGTAATTGAATTAGGTTGTTGAAATATAGGATATATGTATAATAAATGAGGCACAAAAATAATCTATCTATTTTGAACTCATTCTTATTAAACTTTCCAATATAATCATACAATCGAGAACATGTTGTATAGTATCTTCCCAGTGATAATTCCTTTATATATGTTTCCAGTTCATTTATTGCTCTTCCTTAACCATCTTTTAGTGTTCTTTCTGCTTCAAGATTTTGAGTTTTTAAAGTAATGGAATTAGACTTTGAACTGTTTTACTTATTCATATAATTGATTTCTATTACCTATAGCTCCTCATTGGCTTGGACGTCGTCATGCAAGTTACATATGGCAATTAAAAAATGAACTAATTGTTTATCAAGCTAATCATTTCGGCGTAAACATAATAAAATCATGGTGCACTTTTCAATATTTAAAATAATCAGAATAATGACGAAGGCGTGTATGGCACCTATATTATTTATTGTTTTAATATAAGGTTATGTATAATCAAGCAACAATATTGTACACGCAGAAATACCTACTAATACAATTACCTACTAATCCCAATGTAATTAAGAGTACTCCTTTTAACACTTGTCTTAGTTTCCAGGACAAATTTTAGCGCAACTCAACTAATGCATCGATATCATTTCCCGACTTGTTCTTTTTGTTGAATGAGTTAAATTCCACGCTGAACGCTAATTTATCATAATCTGTATGCAAAAGCGGCTTAAAAGTATTCATCATGATGCGACTTTCTCAACAGTAACTTATTCAATAGCACACAATATAGGTTTACAAATTCGTTAGCACGCAACATGATGAAATGGTAAAGGACTGATTGTTATTCAGACTTTGTGCTTAAACATTAATAACTCTAAATTGTTATTGCGTGTCATAAAACATGAATATTTAGAATGATTCTTTAAAGACACATTCTCTTCATTATTCTTAAAAGTTATTGTCCAAACTAAATCATATATTAAATTGAAAATGATTGCTTAAGATGACTTGATCATTGATGTCTTTATTGCATTACAGTAAAGTGTTCTTCATCTAGGAGATCAATACATTAATGTGTATTTCCAAGGAAATTCATAGAGGAATAAATCATGCAAAAGTGCTTTCCTAGCTACCAAGATATATACTGGATTTTAATTATGTTATTAATTGACTTTTCTTTATCTGTTCACTAATTGATTTAGTCATCATTGCATATTGCTTAGGATAGGAGAGTTTACTTTTTTCTTAGATATTTTCATATAAGAAAATGTATCTTTTTTTTGTTTCCATTACGAGCTCTGGTGTTATGGATTGTTAAATCATTGCAAAGCCTATATAATCCAGGGTCACATTTTTCATATTTTTTTTTTGAATTGAAAATCCCTCAAACAGGGATATCAATTTAAATTTTCAGTAAACCCAGCTTTCTTTTTTTTTAAAGTCAGTTGGCAAGAAGCCTTCTAACAATATATTAATAAAAAAAGGTTATTTACAATCTCCCAAAGGGAGCATCACAATCTCCAATCGTAAACAAAACATACACTAATAAAGACTGCAAAGGAGAGGGCCTGAAATGGGTCTGCAAAATGCCCATGCAGCCATGGTAAATTTCGAAATCCCCAGAAACGATAGTTATTTGGTTTATTTTTTTTTTATCTGTGCTAGAAATAAAAATTTTGGGATCCTAGGAGTGGGTCCCACTATCCACAGCATTATAATAGCAGATATTTGGAATATTTAGAATAGTACTACAAAACATTCTAATTATTTTTTTATAAAATTAAAGTTAACATTTTTTTCTGAAGCACACTTTGTGTATGTCGCATGTGTTCATACATAAAAGTATCCTAGGTATTCTATATAGTTGGTCGAAATTAAACTTATAATAAGCATTTATTTTTGTTTTCATATCCGTCAATGATATTGGAATTGAAAATGCAAATCTGCTTTTTCTCATATATGTTAAAGGATTTTATTTTGTGCATCTTCTAACATTTAAATATTTAACCTTAATTAAAATTTTGCAAAGAGAACTATTCTCTATATATATCTTCAGAGGATTGCAGAAAATATATATTTAATTATGATATGGATAAAATTTTCAATTAAAAATAGTAAAATGTCCTACTTCAGTCAGAATTTTAATAAATTTGGGTTACATTTCAATTTTCTTTTTTAAGAAAAAAGTACACTGACATTCCCTATCAAATTAATGAAAATGCTCAATTCAGGAATTGTACTTCGTAACAATTACATGTGTAGCCCTACAATAATCACAGAGGGCATGTGTGCCTCTCAACAGGTATATATGTTGACCTAACATTTTATTTATTCTGAAATTGTAATGTGCAATATATTATTAAAAGAATCAGGAATCCAAAGTAACGATGACTACAAGCAAATTGAGAAATACCATGAAAAACTGATATATGGATTGATATATATGTAGCAACTTTATTCAATAATCAATTACGACTTAGGTTTAACCCACTGAAAATATAAACATTTTACAGGTCTCATTTTAAAGTATATACTGCATCTTAATCCATTTGAAAATTATTAGAGCATATATATTGTTGAATGTTCATGCCAGAAAAAAAACTTGTGTGGACAATAAAGTTATCTATAGTAGTTGAAAAGTTATTCACATCAATAATTTTTTTGTATTTCAGAAAATATGGAGTTACTAATTAGGAAAAAAAAAGAAAGAAAATTCAAGTGGCTTATAGACGACAGATAAAATTTCTTAAACATTTTGAGACATAAACCAAATTTTAGTTATTCAAGAAGAAATTAAATTATCATATACAATTTCGTTATTGTTCTGCCAATTGTCAACATCCACCTTTTGCATCTCACCTTCCACATAGATGAATAGTTAATTCTAATTGATTTCATAAGTAATTAATTAAATAATGAGGAAGGTTCAAAATGACTCTACTTTTTATGTTTGTATTGTGGCTCTATATATTTTTTAAACTGTAATATAACTTAAAAGGTTAATTTTAAATGTCAAAATAGGACTGTTTAGAGATGATCTATATATATTATTTTCTCTATGTACACGCAAAAGATTATTACATTTTAACTTTGTGTTGTTTGTTATCAAGAACTTGCAAAAAATACATTGGTGTCAACAATTTCTAGACGTTATTTTTTTCAACTTATTGATTCATATAAAAAACATAACCGAATAATAATATATTTTTATGTGAATGTAGAAAAAAAAATAATACTGATCACATATAACAATTTTATTTTGACGTAAGTTTTAATAATTTTGTTATTAGAAAATTAAAAAGTGAAAGTATAGTGAGAACAAAAATAAAGACATTTGAACTCTGGTCTTAAATAATTTTACCCAATTTTTCTGAATTAACTACACAGTACATCAACCCATGCATTGACACCTCTAACTCACGTGCAGCCATTGCATGGTTTGCTTTAATGCAATCAGATAGTGTTTTCTATAAATGAAACCATACACAATACTTAATGCAAGATCATAAATTCTATGAAAGACAGAGCTGGAATCTCGTGCACATGCATGAGCATCATTTGTTTCATTGCAATAAATGCACATAACATAACATACCTTAATTATATGCCTAAACAAGATATCAGTGTTTATTGTCTTATATTCTGTTAGGTGAATAAAGAATTGCATCTAATAGATCGTGCAAAGTAGTAGGAGAGGTGGATCAATAAACAATTATTTTCAAAAGAATATGGCGTCGTGATTTAAATATCTAACTTTTTTTTTTTCTCTTTCTCTCTTACTCGTTTGCTGTTCGTCAGTCTCATGTTTTCTTCTTTGTATCCGAGTTAATATATATAGTACTGTTTAATTCTTTTCATCAACATACAAACACACACTTGAACGTCATTCTTTCATGGTAGGAAAACCTAGTTATATAGCTTGCTTTGCCCGCATTTTTGTCTCTCTAGCTAGCCTATATTTGGAATATATAGCTAGCTACCTAATTAATTACATTTTGGAGAATTTAAGACAGTGATATGCATGGCATTTTGCAATAATAAAAAAAATAAGTATATGATCCACAAGGAAGCTAACTGAGATTAATTGTCAATTATAAGACAAAAGGCTGATTTGAAAACAGTAACTTTTATCTCCTTCTCAGAATAATTGACAATAAGACACTGTAGGTAATTAATCGTTGCATTGGATTTTGTAAAACAGGATCCAGTAAATGTTCAGAAATTTATATTTATGAACAGAAATAATTAAATTTGGACAATGAACTAATGAAGTATATATTATAGTTGTCAAATGTTTTTTTTTCCTGAAAACACCAAAAAAACTGAGAAATAACTGAGGGTACAATGAACTTCTCCTAAATATGGGCATCACTATCACAATAGTGAGAGGATACCAAAAAACTGAGACTACTTGCTTACCTTCTCTCTCTTTATTTTTATTTTGAAAAAAAAATTGACAGAGGCAGTCAAGAATTTGCTTACCTTCTCTCTCTCTCTCTCTCTTTCTCCACCAAACAAATATAAGAAAAACTGAATAGTTAAATGCCTGATTTAGCTTGCTCAATGCAACTCATGTGACAACTATAATTAACTAAAATTTGGCTCTTTTCAACCACTCGATAAACTGGTATGTACCTACCAGTTGACAATTTTGTTCTTACTATTTAATTAGAATTTAATAATGATTGGATTCATATTCCATCCAAATTATTACTGTATGTTGTCATCGAAAAAGAATATTCAAATTAAAATTACAACCTTTCACTTGTTTCGCAAATCCCACCGTACATGAAACAACTAAAGATCGCAATAAGCAAGGTTACATGTCAATGACAAATGACGAAGGCGTTGAACAAGTAGCTATAAAAAATACTTAATTTATTATCATAACTTGTGGTTCTTAGTTCTTACAATAGTAATAATTTGATGTCATTTAATCATATAATAGACAAATGCTTATGTGTTAGGTAAAGTTCATGATTAATTGGACATCAAAATACATACAACACCAAATCAAGCTAGGCATGTTTTTCTTTACGCTTTCTGTGATACCTTAATGGATCAATGACGTTTTTTTTAATGAAATCAGCTAATTTATTCTTCTGGTGAGATATATATATATATATATATATATATATATATATATATATATATATATGCTGAATTAATTGAAGGTATTGTATGCAGAATAAATTTTATATATGCTACCATAAATATAACTGGATAAATAGAAGTCAGTAAATACCAATCAGTTAGTTAAGAATTATCTGGAAGAAATGAAGAAACCGTATTAAATATGGACATGCATGATTTGGTTGATCATGGCACATTCAATTTGAAATGCAAAGTTTACTAGTATCATTTGATGAGGAGATGTAATACTTTATGGTAGTGGCTATGTTAACAAACCTCTCATATAATTTATGGTTGTGGTTATGTTAACAAACCTCTCATTAGTGATTGATTATAATCTTAAACTTTTTGCTCCATGTGAATATATATAGTATCTGCTATTGGAGGAGAGTAAATTCATGATTAGTTGGTAGTGATTGTTCTGTGGTCATAGCTAACTTAAACGGAATATTATGGACCACAAGACAGAGTTCATATATATATACTTCTATAAAGATTTACTAAAGTTGACATGAATAATACATGCCAACAACTTGGTGTAATCCCACATGAACTTGGTGTTAATTACAACGTACAAGCCATTTTTTGTAAATGCTATATTGACAATGACATACTAAGAGATATATTTTTGTATTTATCCCTTAACTATATATATATAACAAAATATATATACACACTGCTAGAAAAGTTTTGGAGGTAGTATATATCGTGCATTAGGTTTACAACAAGAGAGAATGACCTCTGATTATAAAGATTGCAAGATGCATTAACTAATTAAGAGAATAATTAGTAGGTTTATTAATTAGGCATATTTGTTTCCATGTTGAACTAATTAAGGAATGAAGGAGCTGACCTCAATATTCTGCCCCCTAAATTAATAAAAAGTATTGAATTAATATATGAGAAACCTGGTACTGGAATTAATATATTAAGTAAATTACAAGTAAATAATGTCATTGACATAATAGGAGAAACCACACTAGACTGCGATGTTTAAACCGATGTGAAAAGAAATATATTAAGTAGATTAATAAATTTGCTTTATATAAAAATTACGAGAAGTATCTGCTAAAATATATGCATCATTGTGCTGGTATGTAAATACTGTGACACTGTTGGTAGAAGAAATTAATTCCCTGACAGCTGTGAGAACAAACATGCACATATATGGTTTTAATTGTGCACTGATGCACATGTGTCCCATCCTTTCACTGAAAGTTGGTTAATGGTTCAACAAATCAGAATACATTTCAGCTAATCAAGTGTCAGAGATATTTCTCCATAGAATTATATAACGAATAATGTATAGCGTCATGAGAACATGGCGCCTAGTGGATAATTTAAAATTGCATTTCTTTTTTTTGGTAGCATGTGTGCTACCACTTTAAGTATATTATTGACTTGTTGACTTTATGGGTATTATATAGGTGTAATATTATAAGAGCCTCCCATGCAACGTCACTATACAATTACAACCTCTTCGTCTGTCACTGTGTGTGTGTGTGTGTGTGTGTGTGTGTGTGGTGTTGTTGTGCACTTAAGTATTTATGTCGGTTAAGAACAAGCTGTATGTAACTGGGGGGACTAATTATTTTGAACAAACAAGGCTAAAAAATCTAAGCAGAAATGAGAAGACAAAACTTTGAAAAATTTCAGCATATGCAATTTAGTTAAGAAGATTACATGTATATATATTCTAAAAGCATATTAATTTAAGTACAATTTTTTAAACGAAATGGTAGACTTGTAGCTAGAAGGTAGCTACATTGAATTGTTTCTCTCTCCCACCTAGACAGGCTAAGGTCGTTAGTAGGTTTTACCTTCTTTATAAGCTGCAGCATTAGGCAATGATCAATATATTCCTTGAAAAAGATAATTAATTAGGGAAATTAGTTAAGTGTACATTGCATTATAATCTCATGGAAGGGGCAGCTAGCTTAGGTTTATGATTAGTTTAGAAGCTATTCACATGGATGATTAATTATAGAGTATGCTAATTGTCAATATTGTTCGTCATATTATGACGATAGTTGCCATATCAATGCCGTACTTCAGCACGCAAGATGTTGACAAGTTTATTATTATACAGCCTGTCATTATAATATAATGTTTAAATGTTTAAGTCTACACAACGATGGCACATGTCGGCTAGGAATATTTCCTGCCAAGGTTATAATTAGTTTTGTTTACCCAAATTTTTTATATATACACGTTAAATACGTAACAAGAGAGTTAATTATAGCGAGGCGTAAGATGAACGATGAGGTCAATTACAATCAATATCTATAGTGATATGTAGTGCTTTCTGGCATCCATTGCCTTTTGAACCATACTTCTCTGTGCCACAAGATGCTTATTTATTTGGTGCAAATGTAGTATTTGGTGAAACTTATTTATCATTCTTCTCTGATTGTGATGCAAGGTGAGGAGCATGCTAGACGGGGAACATATGTTATTTACTTTTCTAGAAGTGGTATATCAATGAAATATGAAAATAGAGTACAGTATACTGTGCAGTAAGTTTAGGCCATTCCTATATTAATTAAGGCAGTGACATAGATACCATAAGCTGTAAATTACCCATATATGTATAAGATGAAGTTTTAGCTACCTTTCAAGTACGACTGTAGATAATCATATTTCGGGTTGGAATATTCCTGTTTGAATTAATATATTAATTTCTAATAAACTCTGAATGAGATGGCTTGATGGATTGGCATCGGACTTAGCTGATAATTAAGCTCTCTTAATTTATTTGGCAATAGATATTTCATTACCTCTTTGAAGAGGTCATTATACTGCCCCTTGGAGGCAGTACAGCTTACGCATTAAAGAGAATAATAACTTGATCTAACGATCAAAGTTGTATATGCATTTATAAATTAAAAGGATGCAATCATTTTCTGGTACCAACTCTAGCAGAGATTAAGAATAGTAGTATTGATTGTTATAAAACTAGTATTAGTACAATAGCTATGAATATCACATAATGATAGTACAATAGCTGTATATAACAAATAATGTTAGTACAATATATTGTTATATATAGCAAATAAAGAATTCTACAACTGGAGTTAGGCTGACTATTATAAAGAGATAATGTACTTATTCTGTATCCATGATATGTCTTTCTGTCTAACTATTCTATGAAACCTGCAATCTCCAGAAATGCCAAAATGCTCCCCTTGACTTTAGAAGAAAATCAATATAAAATGAAAGCCTCCACCCTGTCAAGATCTACAGTATTTGCTGCAAAAATTAAATCCAAACAACATACAGTTGAGACAAAGAGAATAAGTATTATGTGCAAACTATAGTATGTTTTTCATTGCCTAGGCATCATTGGTTGATCAGCAATTGTAAGTATAAGATAACCCCTTCTGTTAAGAAGCTGGTAATAAAGAAATGGAACCCAGAACATGCAGAGTAATGATCATGTTGCTCATTCAATGTAATCAATATCTTGTTAATTATAGTAAAAATATATTTTGAAGCTAAAAGCTCCCAAATACTTATAATCAGATATATTCAATAAAAACTAAAATGAATCCAAAAGATGCCATGCACATAATGGATATTACTACACCATAGCTGAACTAAAAAAATTATGTACTAACAATGATAAGAAAAAAAATAACACTTATTTAAGCAAGCTCATATAGCCAAACATTTTCATTTGGAAAATGATAGAGCTACAATGGTCTTACTTTCCAGAGAAACAAAAAAGCACTTCTAATTTTACATGTCCTTAGCTTAAGTAAGAGTAATAATTAGTAAATTAAACAATACATTGCAGCCAATCATAATTTAAATCACAAAAGATAAAAAATAATGTAAACTAGAAACTAATAAACTCACAAGTCAATTAAAATAAAAAATGTAAAACACAAACATGATCTCCTATGTGGATGTATCAATAACCTCGCCCCAGTACCAACACATTGGAATTAAATGTTCCAATGAGGTAAATCAAGAACAATCCGAATGCTGGAAGAAAGGAATAACCTTTCTTGTAGCATTATGATGAAAGACAAGGAAACCAAGAATTAACAACACAGAGCGAAATAAATAGATATAACATTTTTACAGTAGGTTTGTTTTGATACCAGAAACTTTGTAGTGATTTATCACTATTAGCTTCATACATTGTAGTTCAATCTGTCAAAAGATTGCATATATTTAGCTTTCTCATAGTAGTTTCAGATTTCAAATTACTGATTATATCAGTAAGTCTGTCATATGAAAATTTAGCATTATATGATAAGATTGATATGTATATGGAAGACAGGTCCAATTATTACCCATTCATATTTCTTAATTATACTGAGTTGGTGATGTAATTGAATTAGGTTATTGTTGAAATATAGGATATATGTATAATAAATGAGGCACAAAATAATCTATCTATTTTGAACTCATTCTTTACAAAATTTTCCAATATAATCATACAATCGAGAACATGTTGTATATTATCTTCCCATTGATACTTCCGTTATATATGTTTCCAGTTCATTTATTGCTCTTCCTTAACCATCTTTTAGTGTTCTTTCTACTTCAAGATTTTGAGTTTTTAAAGTAATGGAATTAGACTTTGAACTGTTTTACTTATTCATATAATTGATTTCTATTACCTATAGCTCCTCATTGGCTCGGACGTCGTCATGCAAGTTACATATGGCAATCAAAAAATGAACTAATTGTTTATCACGCTAATCATTTCGGCGTAAACATTAAAAAATCATGGTGCACTTTTCAATATTTAAAATAATCAGAATAATGACGAAGGCATGTACGGCACCTATATTATTAATTGTTTTAATATAAGGTTATGTATAAATCAAACAACAATATTGTACACAGAAATACCTACTAATACAATTACCTACTAATCCCAATGTAATTAAGAGTACTCCTTTTAACACTTGTCTCAGTTTCCAGGACAAATTTTAGCGCAACTCAACTAATGCATCGATATCATTTCCCAACGTGTTCTTTTTGTTGAATGAGTTAAATTCCACGCAGAACACTAATTTATCAGAATCTGTATGCAAAAGCGGCTTAAAAGTATTCATCATGATGCGACTTGCTCAACAGTAACTTATTCAATAGCCCACAATATAGGTTTACAAATTCGTTAGCACAAGACATGATGAAATGGTGAAGGACTGATTGTTATTCAGACTTTGTGCTTAAACATTAATTACTCTAAATTGTTATTGCCTGTCATAAAACATGAATATTTAGAATGATTCTTTAAAGACACATTCTCTTTATTATTCTTAACAGTTATTGTCCGAACTAAATGATATATTAAATTGAAAATGATTGCTTAAGATGACTTGATCATTGATGTCTTTATTGCATTATAGTAAAGTGTTCTTCATCTAGGAGATCAATACATTAATACATTAATGTGGATTTCCAAGGAAGTTCATAGAGGAATAAATCATGCAAAAGTGCATTATAGCAAAACTATATAGCGGATTTTAATTATGTTATTAATTGACTTTTCTTTATCTGTTCACTAATTGATTTAGTCATCATTGCATATTGCTTAGGATAGGAGATTACTTTTTTCTTATATTTTTATTATAGAAAAAAAAAATCTTAGATATTTTCATATAAGAAAATGTATTTTTTTTGTTTCCATTACGAGCTCTGGTGTTATGGATTGATAAATCATTGCAAAGCCTATATAATCCAAGGTCACATTTTTCATATTTTTTCTTTGAATGAAAATCCCTCAAACAGGGATATCAATTTAAATTTTCAGTAAACCCAGCTTTCTTTTTTTGAAAGTCAGTTCGCAAGAAGCCTTCTAACAATATATTAATAAAAAAGGTTATTTACAATCTCCCAAAGGGAGCATCACAATCTCCAATCGTAAACAAAACATACACTAATAAAGACTGCAAAGGAGGGGCCTGAAATGGGTCCGCAAAATGCCGGTGCAGCCTGGTAAATTTCGAAATCCCCAGAAACCTTGGTTAAAATATATGTCACTTGTTCTGTGTGATCATACAAACGGGTAGAGAAATAACATGAGGAATCAAGTTTCTCTTAATAAAGTGTCTGGTCTAGCTCTATATGGTTTAGAATAGTACTACTAAACATTCTAATTACTTTTTATAAATTAAAGTTAAACAATTTTTACTGAAGCACAATTTGTGTTTGTCGCATGTGTTCATACATACAAAGTATCCTAGGTATTCTAGTTGACGAAATTAAACTTATAATAAGCATTGTATTTTTGTTTTCATATCCGTCAATGATATTGGAATAGAAAATGCAAATCTGCTTTTTCTCATATTGTTAAAGGATTTTCTTTTGTCCATCTTCTAACATTTAACTATTTAACCTTAATAAAATTTGCAAAGAGAACGATTCTCTATATCTTCTGATGATTGCAGAAAATATATATTTAATTCTGATATGGATAAAATTTTCAATTAAAAATAGTCAAATGTCCTGCTTCAGTCAGAATTTTAATAAATTTGGGTTACATTTCAATTTTATTTTTTAAGAAAAAAGTAAACTGACATTCCCTATCAAATTAATGAAAATGCTCAATTCAGGAATTGTACTTCGTAACAATTACATATGTAGCCCTACAATAATCACAGAGTGCATGTGTGCCTTCCAACAGGTATGTTGACCTAACATTTTACTTATTCTGAAATTGTAATTAATATGCAATATATTATTAAAGGAATCAGGAATCCAAAGTAACGATGACTACAAGCAAATTGAGAAATACCATGAAAAACTGATATATGGATTGATATATATATGCAGCGAATTTATTCAATAATCAATTACTTAGGTTTAACCCCCTAAAAATATAAACATTTTATACTGCATCTTAATCCATTTGAAAATTATTAAGAGCATATATATTGTTGAATGTTCATGCCAGAAAAAAAACTTGTGGGGACAATAAAGTTATCTATAGTAGTAGAAAAGTTATTCACATCAATAATTTTTTTTAGTTCAGAAAAGATGGAGTTACTAATTAGAAAAAAAAGAAACAAAATTCAAGTGGCTTATAGATGACAGATAAAATTTCTTAAACATTTTGAGACAAACAAAATTTTAGTTATTCAAGAAGAAATTAAATTATCATATACAATTTCGTTATTGTTCTGCCAAATGTCAACATCTACCTTTTGCATCTCAGCTTACACATAGATGAATAGTTAATTCTAATTGATGTCATAAGTAATTAATTAAATAATGAGGAAAGTTCAAAATGCCTCTACTTTTTATGTTTTTATTGTGGCTCTACATATTTTTTAAACTGTAATATAACTTAAAAGATTAATTTTAAATGTCAAAATAGGACTGTTTAGAGATGATCTATATATATTATTTTCTCTATGTACACATAAAATAATATTACATTTTAACTTTGTGTTGTTTGTTATCAAGAGCTTGCAAAAAATACATTGGCGTCAACAATTTCTAGACGTTAATTTTTCAACACTTATTGAATCATATAAAAACATAACCGAATAATAATATATTTTTGTGTGAATGTAGAAAAAAAATAATATTGATCACATATAACGATTTTATTTTGACGTAAGTTTTTAAAAAAATTGTTATTAGAAAATTAAAAAGTGAAAGTATAGTGAGAATACAAAATAGATTTCAAATTTGAAGTCTGCTCTTAAATAATTTTACCCAATTTTCCTGAATTAACTACACAGTACATCACCCCATGCATTGGCACCTCTAACTCACGTGCAGCCATTGCATTGTTCGCTTTAATGCGATCAGATATTATTTTCTATAAATGAAACCATACACAATATTTAATGCAAGATATCAGTGTTTATTGTCTTATATTCTGTTAGGTGAATAAAGAATTGCATCTAATCGATCGTGCAAAGTAGTAGGACAGGTGGATCAATAAACAATTATTTTCAAAAGAATATGGCGTCGTGCGCGCTAAGTGCCAACAACCATGGCTTATTTAAATATCTAACTCTGTTTTTCTCTTTCTCTCTTACTTGTTTGCTGTTCGTCATTGTCATGTTTTCTTCTTTGTATCCGAGTTAATATATATAGTACTGTTTAATTCATTTCATCAACACACAAACACACACAGACACACACACTTGAACATCATTCTTTCATGGTAGGAAAACCTAGTTATATCCTAGTTATATAGCTTGCTTTGCCCACATTTTGTCTCTCTAGCTAGCCTATATTTGGAATATATAGCTAGCTACCTAATTAATTACATTTTGGAGAATTTAAGACAGTGATATGCATGGCATATTTGCAATAATAAAAAAAAAATAAGTATATATTCGACAAGGAAACTAACTGAGATTAATTGTCAATTATAAGACAAAAAGCTGATTTGAAAACAGTAACTTTTATCTCATTCTCAGAATAATTGACATTAAGACACTGTAGGTAATTAATCGTTACATTGGATTTTTTAAAACAGGATCCAGTAAATGTCCAGAAATTTATATTTATGAACAGAAATAATTAAATTTGGACAATGAACTAATGAAGTATATATTATAGTTGTCAAATGTTTTTTTTCCTGAAAACACCAAAAAAACTGAGAAATAACTGAGGGTACAATGAACTTCTCCTAAATATGGGCATCACTATCACAATAGTGAGAGGTTACCTAAAAACTGAGACTACTTGCTTACCTTCTCTCTCTTTATTTTTATTTTGAAAAAAAAATTGACAGAGGCTGTCAAGAATTTGCTTACCTTCTCTCTCTCTCTCTCTCTGTCTCCAGTCTCCACCAAACAAATATAAGAAAAACTGAATAGTTAAATGCCTGATTTTAGCTTGCTCAATGCAACTCATGTGACAACTATAATTAACTAAAATTTGGCTCTTTTCAACCACTCGATAATTATAACTGGTAGGTATCTACCTGGTTGACAATTTTGTTCTTACTATTTAATTAGAATTAAATAATGATTGGATTCAGATTCCACCCAGATTATTATTGTATGTTGTCATCGAAAAAGAATATTCAAATTTAAATTACAACCTTACACTTGTTTCGCAAATCACCGTACACGAAACAACTAAAGATCGTAATAAGTAAGGTTACATGTCAATGACAAATGACGAAGGCGGAGAACAAGTAGCTATAAAAAAAATCAACCTTGTCTTCTGAGCTCCATACACCATTCATTTAATATGAACTGGTAATCATTCAGCTATTTTTTATATATTTCAAATTGTGCTAGAATTTCAATTTGCATACTTAATTTATTATCAAAACTTGTGGTTCTTAGTTCTTACAATAGTAATAATTTGATGTCATTTAATCATATAGTAGATCAAATGCTTATGTGTTAGGTAAAGTTCATGATTAATTGGACATCAAAATACATAAAACACCCAATCAAGCTAGCTAGGCATGTTTTTCTTTACGCTTTACGTGATACCTTAATGGATCGATGACGTTTTTTTTATGAAATCAGCTAATTTATTCTTCTGGCGAGATATATATATGCTGAATTAATTGAAGGTATTGTATGCAGAATAAATTCTATATATGCTACCATAAATATAACTGGATAAATAGAATTCAGTAAATACCAATCAGTTAGTTAAGAATTATCTGGAAGAAATGAAGAAACCGTATTAAATATGGACATGCATGATTTGGTTGATCATGGCACATTAAATTTGAAATGCAAAGTTTACTAGTATCATTTGAGGAGATGTAATACTTTATGGTAGTGGCTATGTTAACAAACCTCTCATATAATTTATGGTTGTGGTTATGTTAACAAACCTCTCATTGGTGATTGATTATAATCTTAAACTTTTAGCTCCATGTGAATATAGTATCTGCTATTGGAGGAGAGTAAATTCATGATTAGTTGGTAATGAGAGTTCTGTGGTCATAGCTAACTTAAAAGGAATATTACGGACCACAAGACAGAGTTCATATATATACTTCTATAAAGAATTACTAAAGTTGACATGAATAATACATGCCAACAACTTGGTGTAATCCCACATGAACTTGGTGTTAATTACAACTTACAAGCCATTTTTTGTAAATGTTATATTGACAATGATATACTAAGAGATATATTTTTATTTTTATCCCTTAAATATATATATATATATATATAACAAAATATATATACGTACACACTGCTAGAAAAGTTTTGGAGGTAGTATATATCGTGCATTAGGTTTACGTACAACAAGAGAGAATGACCTCTGATTATAAAGATTGCAAGATGCATTAACTAATTAAGAGAATAATTAGTAGGTTGATTAATTAGGCATATTTTGTTTCCATGTTGAACTAATTAAGGAAGAAGGAGCTGACCCCAATATTCTGCCCCCTAAATTAATAAAAAATATTGAATTAATAATGAGAAACCTGGTACTGGAATTAATATATTAAGTAAATTACAAGTAAATAATGTCATTGACATAATAGGAGAAACCACACTAGACTGCGATGTTTAAACAGATTGAAAAGAAATATATTAAGTAGATTAATAAATTTTCTTTATATAAAAATTTCGAGAAATGTCTGCTAAAATATATGCAGCATTGTGCTGGTATGTAAATACTGTGACACTGTTGGTAGAAGAAATTAATTCCCTGACAGCTGTGAGAACAAACATGCACATATATGGTTTTAATTGTGCACTGATGCACATGTGTCCCATCCTTTAACTGAAAGTTGGTTAATGGTTCAACAAATCAGAAGACATTTCAGCTAATCAAGTGTCAGACATATTTCTCCATAGAATTATACAAAGAATAATGTATAGCGTGAGAACATGGCTCCTAGTGGATATTTTAAAATTGCATTTCTTTTTTGGTAGCATGTGTGCTACCACTTTAAGTATAGTATTGACTTGTTAACTTAATATTACAAGAGCCTCCATGCAACGTCACTATACCACCTCTTCGTCTGTCACTGTGTGTGGGTGTGTGTGTGTGGTGTTGTTGTGCACTTAAGTATTTATGTCGGTTAAGAACAAGCTGTATGTAACTGGGGGAACTAATTATTTTGAACAAACAAGGCTAAAAAATCTAACTAGAAATGGGAAGACAAAACTTTGAAAAATTTCAGCATAAGCAATTTAGTTAAGAAGATTACATGTATATATTATAAAAGCATATTAATTTAAGTTAAATTTAAACAAAATGGTAGACATGTAGCTAGAAGGTAGCTACTTTGAATTGCATGTCTCTTCCACCTAGACTGGCTAAGGTTGTTAGTAGGTTTTACCTTCTTTATAAGCTGCAGCATTAGGCAATGATATATTCCTTCAAAAAGATAATTAATTAGGGGAACTAGTTAAGTGTACATCGCATCATAATCTCATGGAAGAGCAGCTAGCTTAGGTCTGATTAGTTTAGAAGCTATTCACATGGATGATTAATTGTCAATATTGTTCGTCATATGATGACGATAGTTGCCATATCAATGCCGTACTTCAGCACGCAAGATTGTTGACAAGTTTATTTTTATACAGCCTGTCATTATAATATAATGTTTAAATGTTTAAGTCTACACAACGATGGCACATGTCGGCTAGGAATATTTCCTGCCAAAGTTATAATTAGTTTTGTTTACCCAAATTTTTTATATATACACGTTAAATACGTAACAAGATATAGCGAGGCGTAAGATGAACAATGAGGTCAATTACAATCAATATCAAATTTAGAAAATATCTATAGAGATATATAGTGCTTTCTGGCATCCATTGCCTTTTGAACCACACTTCTCTGTGCCACAAGATGATTATTTATTTGGTGCAAATGTAGTATTTTGTGAAACTTATTTATCATTCTTCTCTGATTGTGATGCAAGGTGAGGAGCATGCTAGTTGGGGAACATATGTTATTTACTTTTGTATAAGTGGTATATCAATGAAAATATGAAAACCTAGTACAGTATACTGTGCAGTAAGTTTAGGCCATTCCTATATTAATTAAGGCAGTGACATAGATACCATAACCTGTAAATTACCCATATATGTATAAGATGAAGTTTTAGCTACCTTTTAAGTATAACTGTAGATAATCATATTGCGGGTTGGAATATTCCTGTTTGAATTAATATAATAATTTCTAATAAACTCAGAATGAGATGGCTTGAAGGATTGGCATCATACTGCCCCTTGGAGGCAGTACAGCTTAATTTATTTGGCAATAGATATTTCATTACCTCCTCGAAGAGGTCATTATACTGCCCCTTGGAGGCAGTACAGCTCACGCATTAAAGAGAATAATAACTCGATCTAACGATCAAAGTTGTATATGCATTAATAAATTAAAAGGATAAGCCACTAACCTTCAAAAAAAAAAATTAAAAGCAGATGCAATCATTTTCTGGTACCAACTCTAGCAGAGATGAAAGAATAGTCCTATTGATTGTTATAAAACTAGTATTAGTACAATAGCTATGAATATCAAATAATGATAGTACAATATATAGTCATAAATAGCAAATAAAGAATTCTACAATGGAGTTAGGCTGACTATTATAAAGAGATAAAGTACTAATTCTGTATCCATGATATCTCTTTCTGTCTAACTATTCTATGAAACCTGCAATCTCCAGATATGCCAAAATGCTCCCATTGACTTTAGAAGAAAATCAATATAAAATGAAAGCCCACCCTGTCAAGATCTACAGTATTTGCTGCAAAAATTAAATCCAAACAACATACAGTTGAGACAGAGAGAATTAATAAGTATTATGTGCAAACTATAGTATGTTTTTCATTGCCTAGGCATCATTGGTTGATCAGCAAATGAAAGTATAATATAACCCCTTCTGTTAAGAAGCTGGTAATAAAGAAAAGGAACCCAGAACATGCAGAGTAATGATCATGTTGCTCATTCAATGTAATCAATATCTTGTTAATTATAGTAAAAATATTTTGAAGCTAAAAGCTCCCAAATACTTATAGTCAAAGATATTCAATAAAAACTAAAATGAATCCAAAATATGCCACGAACATAATGGATATTACTACACCATAGCTGAACTAAAATTTTTTGTACAAACAACGATAAGAAAAAAAATTAACACTTATTTAAGCAAGCTCATATAGCCAAACATTTTCATTTGGAAAATGAAAGAGCTACAATGGTCTTACTTTCAGAGAAACAAAAAAGCACTTCTAATTTTACATGTCCTTAGCTTAAGTAAGAGTAATAAATAGTAAATTAAGCAATACATTGCAGCCAATCATAATTTAAATCCCAAAAGATAAAATATAATGTAAACTAAAAACTAAAAACTAATAAACTCACAAGTCAATTAAAATAAAAAATGTAAAACACAAACATGATCTCCCAATGTGGATGTATCAATAACCTCGCCCCAGTACCAACACATTGGAATTAAATGTTCCCATGATGTAAATCAAGAACAATCCAAATGCTGGAAGAAGGAATAACATTTCTTGTAGCATTATGATGAAAGACAAGGAAACCAAGAATTAACAACACAGAGCCAAATAAATAGATAAAACATTTTTACAGTGGTTTGTTTTGATACCAGAAACTCTGTAGTGATTTATCACTATTAGCTTCATACATTGTAGTTCAATCTGTCAAAAGATTGCATATATTTAGCTTTCTCATAGTAGTTTCAGATTTCAAATTACTGATTATATCAGTAAGTCTGTCATATGAAAATTTAGCATTATTGATAAGATTGATATGTATATGGAAGACAGGTCCAATTATTACCCATTCATATTTCTTAATTATACTGAGTTGGTGATGTAATTGAATTAGGTTGTTGAAATGTAGGACATGTATAATAAATGAGGCACAAAAATAATCTATCTATTTTGAACTCATTCTTATTAAACTTTCCAATATAATCATACAATCGAGAACATGTTGTATAGTATCTTCCCATTGATAATTCCTTTACATATGTTTCCAGTTCATTTATTGCTCTTCCTTAACCATCTTTTGGTGTTCTTTCTGCTTCAAGATTTTGAGTTTTTAAAGTAATGGAATTAGACTTTGAACTGTTTTACTTATTCATATAATTGATTTCTATTACCTATAGCTCCTCATTGGCTTGGACGTCGTCATGCAAGTTACATATGGCAATTAAAAAATGAACTAATTGTTTATCAAGCTAATCATTTCGGCGTAAACATAATAAAATCATGGTGCACTTTCAATATTTTAAATAATCAGAATAATGACGAAGGCGTGTATGGCACCTATATTATTTATTGTTTTAATATAAGGTTATGTATAATCAAGCAACAATATTGTACACGCAGAAATACCTACTAATACAATTACCTACTAATCCCAATGTAATTAAGAGTACTCCTTTTAACACTTGTCTTAGTTTCCAGGACAAATTTTAGCGCAACTCAACTAATGCATCGATATCATTTCCCGACTTGTTCTTTTTGTTGAATGAGTTAAATTCCACACTGAACGCTAATTTATCATAATCTGTATGCAAAAGCGGCTTAAAAGTATTCATCATGATGCGACTTGCTCAACAGTAACTTATTCAATAGCACACAATATAGGTTTACAAATTCGTTAGCACGCAACATGATGAAATGGTAAAGGACTGATTGTTATTCAGACTTTGTGCTTAAACATTAATAATTCTAAATTGTTATTGCGTGTCATAAAACATGAATATTTAGAATGATTCTTTAAAGACACATTCTCTTTATTATTCTTAACAGTTATTGTCCAAACTAAATCATATATTAAATTGAAAATGATTGCTTAAGATGACTTGATCATTGATGTCTTTATTGCATTACAGTAAAGTGTTCTTCATCTAGGAGATCAATACATTAATGTGGATTTCCAAGGAAATTCATAGAGGAATAAATCATGCAAAAGTGCTTTCCTAGCTACCAAGATATATACTGGATTTTAATTATGTTATTAATGGACTTTTCTTTATCTGTTCACTAATTGATTTAGTCATCATTGCATATTGCTTAGGATAGGAGAGTTTACTTTTTTCTTAGATATTTTTGTTATAAGAAAAAAAAAATCTTAGATATTTTCATATAAGAAAATGTATCTTTTTTTTTGTTTCCATTACGAGCTCTGGTGTTATGGATTGTTAAATCATTGCAAAGCCTATATAATCCAAGGTCACATTTTTCATATTTTTTCTTTGAATTGAAAATCCCTCAAACAGGGATATCAATTTAAATTTTCAGTAAACCCAGCTTTCTTTTTTTTTTAAAATCAGTTGGCAAGAAGCCTTCTAACAATATATTAATAAAAAAGGTTATTTACAATCTCCCAAAGGGAGCATCACAATCTCCAATCGTAAACAAAACATACACTAATAAAGACTGCAAAGGAGAGGGCCTGAAATGGGTCTGCAAAATACCGGTGCAGCCATGGTAAATTTCGAAATCCCCAGAAACGATAGTTATTTGGTTTATTTTTTTTTTAACTGTGCTAGAAATAAAAATTTCGGGATCCTAGGAGTGGGTCCCACTATCCACAGCATTATAATAGCAGATATTTAGAATATTTAGAATAGTACTAAACATTCTAATTATTTTTTTATAAAATTAAAGTTAACATTTTTTTCTGAAGCACACTTTGTGTTGTCGCATGTGTTCATACATAAAAGTATCCTAGCTAGGTATTCTATATAGTTGGTCGAAATTAAACTTATAATAAGCATTTATTTTTGTTTTCATATCCGTCAATGATATTGGAATTGAAAATGCAAATCTGCTTTTTCTCATATATGTTAAAGGATTTTATTTTGTGCATCTTCTAACATTTAAATATTTAACCTTAATTAAAATTTTGCAAAGAGAACTATTCTCTATATATATCTTCAGATGATTGCAGAAAATATATATTTAATTCTGATATGGATAAAATTTTCAATTAAAAATAGTAAATGTCCTGCTTCAGTAAGAATTTTAATAAATTTGGGTTACATTTCAATTTTCTTTTTTAAGAAAAAAGTACACTGACATTCCCTATCAAATTAATGAAAATGCTCAATTCAGGAATTGTACTTCGTAACAATTACATGTGTAGCCCTACAATAATCACAGAGTGCATGTGTATTGTGGCTCTACTTTTTAATCAAAAGTAATTAATTAAATAATGAGGAAGGTTCAAAATGACTCTACTTTTTATGTTTGTATTGTGGCTCTATATATTTTTTAAACTGTAATATAACTTAAAAGGTTAATTTTAAATGTCAAAATAGGACTGTTTAGAGATTATCTATATATATTATTTTCTCTATGTACACGCAAAAGATTATTACATTTTAACTTTGTGTTGTTTGTTATCAAGAACTTGCAAAAAATACATTGGTGTCAACAATTTCTAGACGTTATTTTTTTCAACTTATTGATTCATAAAAAAAACATAACCGAATAATAATATATTTTTATGTGAATGTAGAAAAAAAAATAATACTGATCACATATAACGATTTTATTTTGATGTAAGTTTTAATAATTTTGTTATTAGAAAATTAAAAAGTGAAAGTATAGTGAGAACAAAAATAAAGACATTTGAACTCTGGTCTTAAATAATTTTACCCAATTTTTCTGAATTAACTACACAGTACATCAACCCATGCATTGACACCTCTAACTCACGTGCAGCCATTGCATGGTTTGCTTTAATGCAATCAGATAGTGTTTTCTATAAATGAAACCATACTTAATACTTAATGCAAGATCATACATTCTATGAAAGACATAGAGCTGGAATCTCGTGCACATGCATGAGCATCATTTGTTTCATTGCAATAAATGCACATAACATAACATACCTTAATTATATGCCTAAACAAGATATCAGTGTTTATTGTCCTATATTCTGTTAGGTGAATAAAGAATTGCATATAATAGATCGTGCAAAGTAGTAGGAGAGGTGGATCAATAAACAATTATTTTCGAAAGAATATGGCGTCGTGCTAAGTGCCAACATATATGGCTTATTTAAATATCTAACTTTTTTTTTTCTCTTTCTCTCTTACTCGTTTGCTGTTCGTCAGTGTCATGTTTTCTTCTTTGTATCCGAGTTAATATATATAGTACTGTTTAATTCATTTCATCAACACACAAACACACACACACACACACTTGAACATCATTCTTTCATGGTAGGAAAACCTAGTTATATCCTAGTTATATAGCTTGCTTTGCCCACATTTTTGTCTCTCTAGCTAGCCTATATTTGGAATATATAGCTAGCTAGCAACCTAATTAATTACATTTTGGAGAATTTAAGACAGTGATATGCATGGCACATTTGCAATAATAAAAAAAAATAAGTATATGATCGACAAGGAAACTAACTGAGATTAATTGTCAATTATAAGACAAAACGCTGATTTGAAAACAGTAACTTTTATCTCATTCTCAGAATAATGGCAATAAGACACTGTAGGTAAATAATCGTTACATTGGATTTTGTAAAACAGGATCCAGTAAATGTCCAGAAATTTATTTTTATGAACAGAAATAATTAAATTTGGACAATGAACTAATGAAGTATATATTATAGTTGTCAAATGTTTTTTTCCTGAAAACACCAAAAAAACTGAGAAATAACTGAGGGTACAATGAACTTCTCCTAAATATGGGCATCACTATCACAGTAGTGAGAGGATACCTAAAAACTGAGACTACTTGCTTACCTTCTCTCTCTTTATTTATTTTGAAAAAAAAATTGACAGAGGCTGTCAAGAATTTGCTTACCTTCTCTCTCTCTCTCTCTCTCTTTCTCCACCAAACAAATATAAGAAAAACTGAATAGTTAAATGCCGGATTTTAGCTTGCTCAATGCAACTCATGTGACAACTATAATTAACTAAAATTTGTCTCTTTTCAACCACTCGATAAACTGGTATGTATCTACCAGTTGACAATTTTGTTCTTAATTTACCTAATTTATTATCATAACTTGTGGTTCTTAGTTCTTACAATAGTAATAATTTGATGTCATTTAATCATATAATAGATCAAATGCTTATGTGTTAGGTAAAGTTCATGATTAATTGGACATCAAAATACATACAACACCAAATCAAGCTAGGTATGTTTTTCTTTACGCTTTCTTTGATACCTTAATGGATCGATGACGTTTTTTTTTTATGAAATCAGCTAATTTATTCTTCTGGTGAGATATATATATGCTGAATGAATTGAAAGTATTTTATGCAGAATAAATTCTATATATGCTACCATAAATATAACTGGATAAATAGAATTCTGTAAATACCATTCAGTTAGTTAATTAAAAATTATCTGGAATAGAAATGAAGAAACCATATTAAATATGGACATGCATGATTTGGTTGATCATGGCACATTCAATTTGAAATGCAAAGTTTACTAGTATCATTTGAGATGTAATACTTTATGGTAGTGGCTATGTTAACAAACCTCTCATATAATTTATGGTTGTGGTTGTGTTAACAAACCTCTCATTAATTAGTGATTGATTATAATCTTGAACTCTTTGCTCCATGTGAATATAGTATCTGCTATTGGAGGAGAGTAAATTCATGATTAGTTGGTAATGATTGTTCTGTGGTCATAGCTAACTTAAAAGGAATATTACGGACCACAAGACAGAGTTCATACATATACTTATATAAAATTTACTAAAGTTGACATGAATAATACATGCCAACAACTTGGTGTAATCCCACATGAACTTGGTGTTAATTACAACTTACAAGTCATTTTTTGTAAATGTTATATTGACAGTGATATACTAAGAGATATATTTTTATTTTTATCCCTTAAATATATATATATATATATATATATATATATATATATAACAAAATATATATACACACTGCTAGAAAAGTTTTGGAGGTAGTATATATCGTGCATTAGGTTTACGTACAACAAGAGAGAATGACCTCTGATTATAAAGATTGCAAGATGCATTAACTAATTAAGAGAATAATTAGTAGGTTGATTAATTAGGCATATTTGTTTCCATGTTGAACTAATTAAGGAAGAAGGAGCTGACCTCAATATTCTGCCCCCTAAATTAATAAAAAAATATTGAATTAATATATGAGAAACCTGGTACTGGAATTAATATATTAAGTAAATTACAAGTAAATAATGTCATTGACATAATAGGAGAAACCACATTAGACTGTGATTTTAAACAGATGTGAAAAGAAATATATTAAGTAGATTAATAAATTTGCTTTATATAAAAATTACGAGAAGTATCTGCTAAAATATATGCATCATTGTGCTGGTATGTAAATACTGTGACACTGTTGGTAGAAGAAATTAATTCCCTGACAGCTGTGAGAACAAGCATGCACATATATGGTTTTAATTGTGCACTGAGGCACATGTGTCCCATCCTTTCACTGAAAGTTGGTTAATGGTTCAATAAATCAGAAGACATTTCAGCTAATCAAGTGTCAGACAGAAATTTTCTAATTAATTGTTAAAACGCAGCTAATGTAGAAGAATCTATGATTAAAGGAAGAAATATTAAGAGAGTACTGTCAATAGAAGAAGTTGACCAAATTCCAGCAGCTATCTCTTCATCTTCTAACATTAAATCAAGTGAAGTCCAAAGCAAAAATGATCTTGCCAACGGTTCAATATTTGAGACGGAAAAAGAAGACGGTGTTGCAAGGAACAAGCTGCGGCTAACCCGAGATCAGGCGTCTTTTCTTGAAGAGAGCTTCAAAAAACAAAGCATCCTCAATCCGGTATGTCTATTTAATTTTTGTTTCTATAAAAGGATTGATGATCCCTGAATAAATACAACTAACACAAAGCTTGTTTAAAATTTTGCAACAACAGAAGCAGAAGCTAGTTCTTTCCAAACAGCTCAACCTTAAACCGCGGCAAGTGGAGGTTTGGTTCCAGAATAGAAGAGCCAGGTAATTAATTATTGTATTATTTTCTTAAATAATTTTAGTACTTATCAGAATATATATATATATATATATACCAATCTCTGTTATTCTAGCAAATCCAAAGATATCCAAATAAATATAGTGCCTCTGTAGTAATATGCAACATGACATGCTACACACACAAGTACACTGAAAAAAATAACTAAAACCTATACACTCTTTGCTTTTACATTATCATCAAAGAATGCCCAATTTATGAGTAGTAGTTAATCATTGCTCAGTAATTCTAATTAATAAAGAAGACAACAAGGATGAACACTTACATTGGAAATATATTTCTATAATTTTTAACCCATTTTTATACATGACTTTGATCGAAAACACAAACTAAGATTTGCCTGTTCACATCGCAAAAACAGAACAAAGCTGAAGAAAACTGAGATGGATGAGTACCTCAAAAGATGCTGCAATATGTTGACACTTGAGAATAGACGTCTTCAGAGAGAGGTGGCCGAGTTACGGATGCTCCAAAAAAAACCCCGACCCACATCCATTTTATATGCACATAAACCCTAGCTTGTGCATCTCTTGTAAGCGCGCAAATGTTTCTTCATCGGCATCTGTTGCAACGGTCACTTTCGACAATCAATCCAATTCATTTGCTTATCTTGTCTAACCGTAAACGTAAATTCGACCAGATCGTCACAGCTAGACAATAGTTGCACTTATTGTACTTTGACTCTCATCTCATCCTAAAATAATTGTATATGTCCTGATAAATTTTTTGACGTTAGGAAACCCTAACTTTCACTTAATTAATGGTTGGTATTTTAAGTAATCAATTGTAAATAAGATCCTTGAATTGGATAGCTAATGAACTAGAGTAAAAACCTGAAATTGTGCATTGTTAGAACTTAATAAAAGTTTAATTTGAGCACAGGTTTGTAAACAATAATAACCCTGTCTCAGATTATTATATGAAATTCTTTCATTCTTTGTATTTTAAATATTCATTCACAAAGGGTTTTTGTGGGAGAGATTCATGCCTCAGGAACTAAGTGACCTATTGATTTAAAAGTTAAAAAAAAAAATCCTGCACCGTAACTTAGCCTATCAACATCGGATCAGACTCTGCTGCTCTTCCAGAGAAGAGCAGGGTCCTGCTCTTCCGATCTCAACCATTCAAATTTTTTCATTCACGTATCTCAAGAAAAGAACTTTTTCATGCACAGATCTCAACGATTTTGAATAGTTGAGTCGGTTCCATCAACATCAACATCAATTGAACAATATTCCTCAAAATGAAGAATTCTTCAAATATTTAGATTAAAATGAGACGTACATATATAATTGCAGAGAGATCTAAGTGGCATTCTGTGCTGCGATTCATTCCGTTTTGACAGTAGCTTGGATCTACATCGTCTCTATTTTATACTTTTATATATATTTGAACAGGTATGATTTTGATAGGATCCTAGTAGTGGGTCCCACTATCCAGAACATTATAACAGCAGATATTTAGAATATTTAGAATTAATAGTACTACTAAACATTCTAATTATTTTTTATAAAATTAAAGTTAACATTTTTTACTGAAGCACACTTTGTGTTTGTCGCATGTGTTCATACATAAAAGTATCCTAGGTATTCTAGTTGGTCGAAATTAAACTTATAATAAGCATTTATTTTGTTTTCATATCCGTCAATGATATTGGAATTGAAAATGCAAATCTTCTTTTTCTCATATATGTTAAAGGATTTTCTTTTGTGCATCTTCTAACATTTAAATATTTAACCTTAATTAAAATTTAGCAAAGACAACTATTCTCTATATATATCTTCAGAAGATTGCAGAAAATATATATTTAATTCTGATATGGATAAAATTTTCAATTAAAAATAGTCAAATGTCCTGCTTCAGTCAGAATTTTAATAAATTTCGGTTACATTTCAATTTTCTTTTTTTAAGAAAAAAGTACACTGACATTCCCTATCAAATTAATGAAAATGCTCAATTCAGGAATTGTACTTCGTAACAATTACATGTGTAGCCCTACAATAATCACAGAGTGCATGTGTGCCTTCCAACAGGTATGTTGACCTAACAAATTATTTATTCTGAAATGGTAATGTGCAATATATTATTAAAGGAATCAGGAATCCAAAGTAACGATGACTACAAGCAAATTGAGAAATACCATTAAAAACTGATATATGGATTGATATATATGCAGCGAATTTATTCAATAATCAATTACTTAGGTTTAACCCCCTAAAAATATAAACATTTTATACTGCATCTTAATCCATTTGAAAATTATTAAGAGCATATATATTGTTGAATGTTCATGCCAGAAAAAAAACTTGTGGGGACATTAAAGTTATCTATAGTAGTAGAAAAGTTATTCACATCAATAATTTTTTTTAGTTCAGAAAATATGGAGTTACTAATTAGGAAAAAAAAGAAACAAAATTCAAGTGGCTTATAGACGACAGATAAAATTTCTTAAACATTTTGAGACATAAACCAAATTTTAGTTATTCAAGAAGAAATTAAATTATCATATACAATTTTGTTATTGTTCTGCCAAATGTCAACATCTACCTTTTGCATCTCAGCTTACACATAGATGAATAGTTAATTCTAATTGATTTCATAAGTATTTAATTAAATAATGAGGAAAGTTCAAAATGCCTCTACTTTTTATGTTTTTATTGTGGCTCTACATATTTTTTAAACTGTAATATAACTTAAAAGTTTAATTTTAAATGTCAAAATAGGATTGTTTAGAGATGATCTATATATATTATTTTCTCTATGTACACGCAAAAGATTATTACATTTTAACTTTGTGTTGTTTGTTATCAAGAGCTTGCAAAAAATACATTGGTGTCAACAATTTCTAGACGTTATTTTTTTCAACTTATTGATTCATATAAAAACATTACCGGATAATAATATATTTTTATGTGAATGTAGAAAAAAAATCATATTGATCACATATAACGATTTGATTTTGACGTAAGTTTTAAAAAATTTATTATTAGAAAATTAAAAAGTGAAAGTATAGTGAGAACACAAAATATAGTTCAAATTTGAACTCTGCTCTTAAATAATTTTACCCAATTTTCCTGAATTAACTACACAGTACATCAACCCATGCATTGGCACCTCTAACTCACGTGCAGCCATTGCATGGTTTGCTTTAATGCAATCAGATATTACTTTCTATAAATGAAACCATACACAATATTTAATGCAAGATCATACATTCTATGAAAGACATAGAGCTGGAATATCGTGCACATGCATGAGCATCATTTGTTTCATTGCAATAAATGCACATAACATAACATACCTTATATGCCTAAACAAGAGATCAGTGTTTATTGTCTTGTATTCTGTTAGGTGAATAAAGAATTGCATCTAATCGATCGTGCAAAGAAGTGGAGAGGTGGATCAATAAACAATTATTTTCAAAAGAATATGGCGTCATGCTAAGGGCCAACATATATGGCTTATTTAAATATCTAACTTTTTTTTTTCTCTCTCTCTCTTACTCGTTTGCTGTTCGTCATTGTCATGTTTTCTTCTTTGTATCCGAGTTAATATATATAGTACTGTTTAATTCATTTCATCAACACACAAACACACACACACACACACCCACACACACAGACACACACACACACTTGAACATCATTCTTTCATGGTAGGAAAACCTAGTTATATAGCTTGCTTTGCCCACATTTTTGTCTCTCTAGCTAGCCTATATTTGGAATATATAGCAAGCAACCTAATTAATTACATTTTGGAGAATTTAAGACAGTGATATGCATGGCATTTTGCAATAATAAAAAAAAATAAGTATATGATCCACAAGGAAGCTAACTGAGATTAATTGTCAATTATAAGACAAAAGGCTGGTTTGCAAACAGTAACTTTTATCTCATTCTCAGAATAATTGACAATAAGACCCTGTAGGTAATTAATCGTTGCATTGGATTTTGTAAAACAGGATCCAGTAAATGTCCAGAAATTTATATTTATGAACAGAAATAATTAAATTTGGACAATGAACTAATGAAGTATATATTATAGTTGTCAAATGTTTTTTTTTTCCTGAAAACACCAAAAAAACTGAGAAATAACTGAGGGTACAATGAACTTCTCCTAAATATGGGCATCACTATCACAATAGTGAGAGGATACCAAAAACTGAGACTACTTGCTTACCTTCTCTCTCTTTATTTTTATTTTGAAAAAAAAATTGACAGAGGCAGTCAAGAATTTGCTTACCTTCTCTCTCTCTCTCTCTCTCTTTCTCCACCAAACAAATATAAGAAAAACTGAATAGTTAAATGCCTGATTTAGCTTGCTCAATGCAACTCATGTGACAACTATAATTAACTAAAATTTGGCTCTTTTCAACCACTCGACAAACTGGTATGTACCTACCAGTTGACAATTTTGTTCTTACTATTTAATTAGAATTTAATAATTATTGGATTCATATTCCGTCCAAATTATTACTGTATGTTGTCATCGAAAAAGAATATTCAAATTAAAATTACAACCTTTCACTTGTTTCGCAAATCCCACCGTACATGAAACAACTAAAGATCGTAATAAGCAAGGTTACATGTCAATGACAAATGACGAAGGCGTTGAACAAGTAGCTATAAAAAAAACCAACCTTGTCTTCTGAGCTCCATAGACCATTCATTTAATATGAACTGGTAATAATTCAGCTATTTTTTTATATATTTCAAATTTTGCTAGAATTTCAATTTGCTATTATCATAACTTGTGGTTCTTAGTTCTTACAGCAGTAATAATTTGATGTCATTTAATCATATAAGTAGATCAAATGCTTATGTGTTAGGTAAAGTTCATGATTAATTGGACATCAAAATACATACAACACCAAATCAAGCTAGGCATGTTTTTCTTTACGCTTTACTGTGATACCTTAATGGATCGATGGCGTTTTTTTTATGAAATCAGCTAATTTATTCTTCTGGTGAGATATATATATGCTGAATTAATTGAAGGTATAGTATGCAGAATAAATTCTATATATGCTACCATAAATATAACTGGATAAATAGAATTCAGTAAATACCAATCAGTTAGTTAAGAATTATCAGGAAGAAATGAAGAAACCGTATTAGATATGGACATGCATGATTTGGTTGATCATGGCACAATCAATTTGAAATGCAAAGTTTACTAGTATCATTTGAGGAGATGTAATACTTTATGGTAGTGGCTATGTTAACAAACCTCTCATATAATTTATGGTTGTGGTTATGTTAACAAACCTCTCATTAGTGATTGATTATACTCTTAAACTTTTTGCTCCATGGGAATATAGTATCTGCTATTTGAGGAGAGTAAATTCATGATTAGTTGGTAATGAATGTTCTCTGGTCATAGCTAACTTAAAAGGAATATTACGGACCGCAAAACAGAGTTCATATATATACTTCTATAAAGATTTACTAAAGTTGACATGAATAATACATGCCAACAACTTGGTGTAATCCCACATGAACTTGGTGTTAATTACAACTTACAAGCCATTTTTTGTAAATGTTATATTGACAATGATATAGTAAGAGATATATTTTTATTTTTATCCCTTAGATATATATATATATAACAAAATATATATACACACTGCTAGAAAAGTTTTGGAGGTAGTATATATTGTGCATTAGGTTTACAACAAGAGAGAATGACCTCTGATTATAAAGATTGCAAGATGCATTAACTAATTAAGAGAATAATTAGTAGGTTGATTAATTAGGCATATTTGTTTCCATGTTGAACTAATTAAGGAATGAAGGAGCTAACCTCAATATTCTGTCCCGTAAATTAATAAAAAATATTGAATCAATATATGAGAAACCTGGTACTGGAATTAATAAATTAAGTAAATTACAAGTAAATAATGTCATTGACATAATAGGAGAAACCACACTAGACTGCAATGTTTAAACAGATGTGAAAAGAAATATATTAAGTAGATTAATAAATTTTCTTCATATAAAAATTACGAGAAGTATCTGCTAAAATATATGCATCATTGTGCTGGTATGTAAATACTGTGACACTGTTGGTAGAAGAAATTAATTCCCTGACAGCTGTGAGAACAGACATGCACATATATGGTTTTAATTGTGCACTGAGGCACATGTGCCCCATCCTTTCACTGAAAGTTGGTTAATGGTTCAACAAATCAGAAGACATTTCAGCTAATCAAGTGTCAGACATATTTCTCCATAGAATTATATAAAGAATAATGTATAGCGTGAGAATATGGCGCCTAGTGGATATTTTAAAATTGCATTTCTTTTTGGTAGCATATGTGCTACCACTTTAAGTATAGTATTGACTTGTTGGCTTTATGGGTATTATATAGGTGTAATATTATAAGAGCCTCCCATGCAACGTCACTATACAACCTCTTCGTCTGTCACTGTGTGTGTGTGTGTGTGTGTGTGTGGTGTTGTTGTGCACTTAAGTATTTATGTCGGTTAAGAACAAGCTGTATGTAACTGGGGGAACTAATTATTTTGAACAAACATGGCTAAAAAATCTAAGTAGAAATGAGAAGACAAAACTTTGAAAAATTTCAGCATATGCAATTTAGTTAAGAAGATTACATGTATATATATTCTAAAAGCATATTAATTTGAGTACAATTTAAACGAAATGGTAGACTTGTAGCTAGAAGGTAGCTACATTGAATTGTTTCTCTCTCCCACCTAGACAGGCTAAGGTCGTTAGTAGGTTTTACCTTCTTTATAAGCTGCAGCATTAGGCAATGATCAATATATTCCTTGAAAAAGATAATTAATTAGGGAAATTAGTTAAGTGTACATTGCATTATAATCTCATGGAAGGGGCAGCTAGCTTAGGTTTATGATTAGTTTAGAAGCTATTCACATGGATGATTAATTATAGAGTATGCTAATTGTCAATATTGTTCGTCATATTATGATGATAGTTACCATATCAATGCCGTATTTCAGCACGCAAGATGTTGACAAGTTTATTATTATACAGCCTGTCATTATAATATAATGTTTAGATGTTTAAGTCTACACAATGATGGCACATGTCGGCTAGGAATATTTCCTGCCAAGGTTATAATTAGTTTTGTTTACCCAAATTTTTTATATATACACGTTAAATACGTAACAAGAGAATTAGTTATAGCGAGGCGTAAGATGAACGATGAGGTCAATTACAATCAATATCAAATGTAGAAAATATCTATAGTGATATATTGTGCTTTCTGGCATCCATTGCCTTTTGAACCATACTTCTCTGTGCCACAAGATGCTTATTTATTTGGTGCAAATGTAGTATTTGGTGAAACTTATTTATCATTCTTCTCTGATTGTGATGCAAGGTGAGGAGCATGCTAGACGGGGAACATATGTTATTTACCTTTCTAGAAGTGGTATATCAATGAAATATGAAAATAGAGTACAGTATACTGTGCAGTAAGTTTAGGCCATTCCTATATTAATTAAGGCAGTGACATAGATACCATAACCTGTAAATTACCCATATATGTATAAGATGAAGTTTTAGCTACCTTTCAAGTACGACTGTAGATAATCATATTTCGGGTTGGAATATTCCTGTTTGAATTAATATATTAATTTCTAATAAACTCTGAATGAGATGGCTTGACAGATTGGCATCGGACTTAGCTGATAATTAAGCTCGCTTAATTTATTTGGCAATAGATATTTCATTACCTCTTTGAAGAGGTCATTATACTGCCCCTTGGAGGCAGTACAATCTTACACATTAAAGAGAATAATAACTTGATCTAACGATCAAAGTTGTATATGCATTTATAAATTAAAAGGATGCAATCATTTTCTGGTACCAACTCTAGCAGAGATTAAGAATAGTAGTATTGATTGTTATAAAACTAGTATTAGTACAATAGCTGTAAATATCACATAATGATAGTACAATAGCTGTATATAACAAATAATGTTAGTACAATATATTGTTATATATAGCAAATAAAGAATTCTACAATGGAGTTAGGCTGACTATTATAAAGAGATAAAGTACTAATTCTGTATCCATGATATGTCTTTCTGTCTAACTATTCTATGAAACCTGCAATCTCCAGAAATGCCAAAATGATCCCCTTGACTTTAGAAGAAAATCAATATAAAATGAAAGCCTCCACCCTGTCAAGATCTACAGTATTTGCTGCAAAAATTAAATCCAAACAACATACAGTTGAGACAAAGAGAATAAGTATTATGTGCAAACTATAGTATGTTTTTCATTGCCTAGGCAGCATTGGTTGATCAGCAAATGTAAGTATAAGATAACCCCTTCTGTTAAGAAGCTGGTAATAAAGAAATGGAACCCAGAACATGCAGAGTGATGATCATGTTGCTCATTCAATGTAATCAATATCTTGTTAATTATAGTAAAAAATATTTTGAAGCTAAAAGCTCCCAAATACTTATAATCAGATATATTCAATAAAAACTAAAATGAATCCAAAAGATGCCATGCACATAATGGATATTACTACACCATAGCTGAACTAAAAAAATTATGTACTAACAATGATAAGAAAAAAAAATTAACACTTATTTAAGCAAGCTCATATAGCCAAACATTTTCATTTGGAAAATGATAGAGCTACAATGGTCTTACTTTCAGAGAAACAAAAAAGCACTACTAATTTTACATGTCCTTAGCTTAAGTAAGAGTAATAATTAGTAAATTAAACAATACATTGCAGCCAATCATAATTTAAATCACAAAAGATAAAAAATAATGTAAACTAAAAACTAATAAACTCACAAGTCAATTAAAATAAAAAATGTAAAACACAAACATGATCTCCCATGTGGATGTATCAATAACCTCGCCCCAGTACCAACACATTGGAATTAAATGTTCCAATGAGGTAAATCAAGAAGAATCCGAATGCTGGAAGAAAGGAATAACCTTTCTTGTAGCATTATGATGAAAGACAAGGTAACCAAGAATTAACAACACAGAGCGAAATAAATAGATATAACATTTTTACAGTGGTTTGTTTTGATACCAGAAACTCTGTAGTGATTTATCACTATTAGCTTCGTACATTGTAGTTCAATCTGTCAAAAGATTGCATATATTTAGCTTTCTCATAGTAGTTTCAGATTTCAAATTACTGAATATATCAGTAAGTCTGTCATATGAAAATTTAGCATTATATGATAAGATTGATATGTATATGGAAGACAGGTCCAATTATTACCCATTCATATTTCTTAATTATACTGAGTTGGTGATGTAATTGAATTAGGTTATTGTTGAAATATATCATATATGTATAATAAATGAGGCACAAAATAATCTATCTATTTTGAACTCATTCTTTATTAAATTTTCCAATATAATCATACAATCGAGAACATGTTGTATATTATCTTCCCATTGATAAGTTATATATGTTTCCAGTTCATTTATTGCTCTTCCTTAACCATCTTTTAGTGTTCTTTCTTCAAGATTTTGAGTTTTTAAAGTAATGGAATTAGACTTTGAACTGTTTTACTTATTCATATAATTGATTTCTATTACCTATAGCTCCTCATTGGCTCGGACGTCGTCATGCAAGTTACATATGGCAATTAAAAAATGAACTAATTGTTTATCACGCTAATCATTTCGGCGTAAACATTAAAAAATCATGGTGCACTTTTCAATATTTAAAATAATCAGAATAATGACGAAGTCGTGTACGGCACCTATATTATTAATTGTTTTAATATAAGGTTATGTATAATCAAACAACAATATTGTACACAGAAATACCTACTAATACAATTACCTACTAATCCCAATGTAATTAAGAGTACTCCTTTTAACACTTGTCTCAGTTTCCAGGACAAATTTAGCGCAACTCAACTAATGCATCGATATCATTTCCCGACTTGTTCTTTTTGTTGAATGAGTTAAATTCCACGCTGAAAGCTAATTTATCAGAATCTGTATGCAAAAGCGGCTTAAAAGTATTCATCATGATGCGACTTGCTCAACAGTAACTTATTCAATAGCACACAATATAGGTTTACAAATTCGTTAGCACGCAACATGATGAAATGGTAAAGGACTGATTGTTATTCAGACTTTGTGCTTAAACATTAATAACTGTAAATTGTTATTGTCTGTCATAAAACATGAATATTTAGAATGATTCTTTAAAGACATTCTCTTTTTTATTCTTAACAGTTATTGTCCAAACTAAATCATATATTAAATTGAAAATGATTGCTTAAGATGACTTGATCATTGATGTCTTTATTGCATTATAGTAAAGTGTTCTTCATCTAGGAGATCAATACATTAATGTGGATTTCCAAGGAAATTCATAGAGGAATAAATCATGCAAAAGTGATTTTCTAGCTACCAAGATATATACTGGATTTTAATTATGTTATTAATTGACTTTTCTTTATCTGTTCACTAATTGATTTAGTCATCATTGCATATTGCTTAGGATAGGAGAGTTTACTTTTTTCTTAGATATTTTCATTATAAGAAAAAAAAAATCTTAGATATTTCATATAAGAAAATGTATCTTTTTTTTGTTTCCATTACGAGCTCTGGTGTTATGGATTGATAAATCATTGCAAAGCCTATATAATCCAAGGTCACATTTTTCATATTTTTTCTTTGAAATGAAAATAACTCAAACAGGGATATCAGTTTAAATTTTCAGTAAACCCAGCTTTCTTTTTTTTGAAAGTCAAGTTGGCAAGAAGCCTTCTAACAATATATTAATAAAAAAGGTTATTTACAATCTCCCAAAGGGAGCATCACAATCTCCAATATTACATCAACTCGTAAACAAAACATACACTAATAAAGACTGCAAAGGAGCGGGCCTGATCGTCAGTGCCCATTCGCCTTTTGACGAGTTTTCTACTAGTAGTTGGCTTCCCAGAGCAAAACTTCTTGTGCTGCTTCATCTATTAACCGATGCACTAGTTTGCATTCTTGAGAAAAAATCCTCCGATTTCTCTCTTTCCACAACGCCCAAACTCATGATGCCCATGCCCCATCCCAGCGCTTCTTCATCAAGCCCGATAGTGAGCTCCTATGGGCCCACCAAGTCCCAGTGATGGATGTAGATATGGGCGGGACTGTAATATTTATTGTAGCCAAGAATCCCCTCCAAAACCGTTTAGCGAAGGTAAACCCAGCTTTCACAGTGAAAAACTGTACTAGAACTAACCCAGTTAAAAACTGTACCAGTACCAGAAACCTTCCGTGGACCCCAAATAATATACCTAGAATCAATACAATTTGTTTGCCGAGCGCTAACATAATTCATGTTATTTAATATGTCATTCTATCTAAACAAATTACAGCACAGTTGTGTTTCTATAAGAAAAATAAAAACACAATAATTCTCTCTATTTTAAGAGTACCCCATAAATATTATGATTTTCTGAGTATGCTGAATAGTGTACTAAGAAGCAATCTTGTGGATGCAAAAGTTAAATACGCATATAAAAATATTATTTATCGATGGGTATATTGGTAAAACGTCAAAATACCACTTACATCATTAAGAGCATTTTTAATTCAAGTTTGGAACAAATGACAGAATAAAAAACCACTAAAAAGTAGTTGTGAACAATGGATGTGCAACCTATTAATTACATAACTAACGGAAACATCCATCTCACAGAATTGTTCAATTACTTGATATTCTAACCAATGCTAATTTACTGTTATGTTTTCTATTTACCAGTCTGTTACTTTTGGTTTAGGTGAATCAAATTTAACTTACTAGCTAGAAGGTGCAGCATTGTTATCTTATTGGAGTACAAAACTAAGCCGTAAAATTCAGTTTAGAAAACATGACTAGTATATTTTTTTTCGAAAATTGTAAGACTAGTGCTAAAAAGATTCAAACTATTTATTCGAAAAAAGGTTTTTTAAATAGGTTTTTTTTTTTGAAATATATTTATTCTGAAATAATTAAAACAGAGTCCCTATTAAGTTCAAAAGATCTTGAGTATGGCTGTTACTTAAAGAAGAAGCTCCATGACAAAAAACATTGGTCGATATTATATTATATAGCCCGTTGAATTAATAAAAAAATGACATGTTGTCTCTTGCTTAATTGTGCTGTCTATATATATATGTATGTACCAACTAACATGACCTCAACGTCTAACGCGCGTGTGTGTACCAGCTGACTTTCGAGCACATTAGAAAAAGGAAATATTAGAGCTTTCTTTTCGGTTCTTGTATTTCCTAATTTGGCCTATTCAATCTCCATAAAGAAGAAAGAAGAAGAAAAAGAAAAACATGGAGGATGATTTGAGCTTGAGTTTAAACCTAGGAGGGAGTTTTACTAAAAGAAAAAGAGAAAAGATTTCTGACGAGGCGGTTATAGATAATCGAGGAAAACGAGGAAAGAAAACAGAAATAGAGAAGAATTTGAATCTTATCTTTCCTTCACTGCCATCTGAGATGAAAAACAGTAAGAATTATTATGTAAATTCTGAAGTAATTATTAGTTTCAATTTCTAGGGAGCAATATATGATTTTGTTAGTAAAATATTACAAAGGTTTTTACATGTTCTGAAGTTTTTTGAATGTTCATATCAAAATAGATGACTCTGGACTTTCTACTCTTCTTTCTGAAAACCATGTCAATAGCAAACATGATTTAAATAATAAATACTGATATGATTGTGTAGAGAACATGGAATCCTTTCAAGATCAGTTTGCTCAGTCAATGGTACAAGAAAACAATAAAGCAACATCGGCACTCTCTGATAGCTCTGAGCATAGCTCGGCATCATCACAACAAGAGCAACCATCAATGAAAAACAAAACAAAAGAAAACCAAGAAAACATAGCCGATTCTCATGCAACTACAACAAGTTATTTAGGTGCGATGAACGAAGAAGAAAACATCCATGCAAGGAAGAAATTGAGGCTATCGAAAGAGCAAGCTATGTTACTTGAAAAGAATTTCAGAAAGCATGCTACACTCGACCCGGTAATTCATTAATAGTTTTACAAATCCATGTTACCAGAAGAAAAGAATAGGTCAAAAAAAAAAAATTGGACCAAATACATACATAGTGCATATAGTTTCATAATAAACTTGTATATAAGTTTTGAATGGTTTATTCTTTTTCTATTTTTTGAATCATCATGTGCAGATGCTCTCTAGGTTTAGAAAGACAAGACAGCCAAGACTTCATGTTTCTATATAAACAAACAGCAAACAGGCCTTAACCAACATTGTAATTCACTGTCAAGTGAGGCTATGGTACTAAGCATAGCACAAATTGATCCGTACTATGGATCATTATCTTTGTTTTCAAAATTCAATAGTCGATCTGAGCCGTTCAACATGATTTGCATATGAAAACGTACTTGCAAACTAAATTTATATTTTTTAGAATTTTTTTACTATTTATTTAGATAAGTAGAAAATCACTACTTTTGAATGGTCTACAATCTTTAGATCAAGTGATTTTCTACCTATCTAAAAAGATTCTAAAAAATATAAACTTTGATCTACAAGTATATTTTCATATGGAGATCATGTTGAACGGTTCATATCGATTATTTGAACTTTAAAAGTAGAGATATTGATCCATAGTATGGACCAATATGCGCTATGCACAGTACTTTAGCCTCCCTCATTCACTGCCTCTAATTTTACCTAATTTCATCTAGAACCACAACCATTCTGTATCTTCTATCAAAGAGTTCCTCTATGGTCTCAAACAGAATTTACCTAATTATGCTGCTAGGCAATAAACAAGAAGTAACAGGATAATAATAGCATTTTTTTTTCTCTATTTTGCATTTTATATGGTAACTAGAAGCTGAAGGTAACCCTGGCAAAAGAACTGAGTCTCCTGCCACGCCAAGTCGAAGTGTGGTTCCAGAACCGGAGAGCAAGGTATTAAACTTTGATTTATATATAGGTGATCACAATTTTAATTTCTGAAACAAACCATATTAGCTAAATGAAGATTGTTTTCTTCTTCCCACCCACAGATCAATATACTTGTAGCTTTTGTAGATAAAAGTATAAATCGTGCAAGATTAATTGGTTTCTTATATTTAACAGAACAAAACTCAAGCAAACAGAAATAGACTACAAGTACCTCAGGCACCAGTATCAGTTGCTGAACCAGGAGAACTATCGGTTAAAGAGAGAGGTAGCAGAGTTACGAGCCTCAAGCACGGCATATGCAAATGCAACGCACCCATTTTACAAGCACTTGCCAGTTACCGGTAACATGCCATTTTGCCCCTCTTGCGTGCACAGCAATACATTCTTTTCTGACACAACAACCGGCCTGGCAGGCCATAAGCCGGTCACATTTGCATCACTACTTTCAAAACCTCGGTTTTAACTTGCTAAAACTACTGTACAGAAGCAGATAATTGATTGTACCTTGTGTTGCAGTATGTAATTATACATACAATCTAAGCATGATAGTATGTTTTAGCATGGAAGGTATTGACTCGGATAGAATCTGTAATTAGCCTTGGGTGGTGTTCTTTGTTTTGCCTTAATGGCAGGTACTGTAATTAGTCTGTGATCGTCTCCAATGTTTTTTTTTTAAGGTTGTCGGCAAAATGCCGATCAACAGATGTATTGATTAAGAAAAATGTTATTTACACAAAATATTAACTAGTCCTCACTACTTGTGAAATAAAATGTCTATTAAAATACAGTAGACCCTCGTGTGGTCCACTACCCCAATTCTACCCCTAATCTTATGCAAAGAAACCCCAGTTGTGAATATCCATTGTCGTCTCCAATGTTACATGGATACAATCTTTAGTCTGTAGATATATTGCTTAGAACTTGTGATTATCTGTAAAAATTTGAATAGAAACCATTTGCATAGTTTTACACATTGAAACAACGGTTGATGCTACATAACTCAGTATCCTTACCAGTAGCAGGTGAACCCACAACTTTGGGTTCTTCCATGGGCACCACATGTTAATCACCAAAAGAGAAAATAACAATAATAAAATAAATGAAAAATGATCCTATTTCATCCGTCAAAAAAAGGAACAGTTTCCTTCAAATACATCAATTTCGTAATTCCACTAGAAGCACAAAAGAACTAACAACAGAGAAGACCACAATTTTCATTAGCCACACCACTTACGATATCAACTCATTTTCTAAATTGGATAACTTTATAAAGCAAATTAATTAGGATAAGCCCGTTCTTATAACTAAATTCCAAAACCAAAAACAGCACGAATCTTGTGGAAGATTAATTCTCTCCATCCCCTCTCAGTATTCTCAACCACCGTTGAATTCCCATACCTAAATAAAACATCAAATAAGAAAATTTTCAAAAAGAATATATATTTCTTTAGATTTACATGGCACTTTCACTTGGCACTTAAATTTTTTTATCAAGTGATTTTCCATCTTTCTCAAAAATGTAAAAAATGTAAAATTTGATCTGCAAGTACATTTTCATATGGAGATCACGTTGAACAGTTCAGATCAACAGTTTGGACTTTGAAAATGGAGATATTGATCCATTGTACGGACCAAACCGTGCTATGCATAGTACCATAGCCTCACTCAGTTTTCTTTTGCTTCTTTTGTTGCTTCTAATTGTTTGGATTAAGGCTTTATACATTTAAGTTCTATCCACCATCGAAATAAATAACTAAGCTAAGGTTAATCAAGAAAATAGAACTTACTTATCCTCCTCTGGTATATCAGTTTGTGTGAGATTGATTACGGTTACGCCAGGCTCAGGCTCGTCAAAAACGATTCTCACCTACAAAAATAGAATCAAGTCAACTCCCTATGATAACCGAACCACTATCATCTAACAAATTATACAGCAACTTCATGGTTCTTTGAGGCCAAAGTTCAAATTTCGTCAAGCAAGGCTTGATTCAATCATTATTTTTCTCACATAATAACAATTGAACATTTGGTTTTGTTGGCAATTCAAACTTGGTATCGTTGCCAAGGCCAACTTTGAATTGCAAATCAAATTTGCGAAGTCCCTCCTTGATTTGCAATTCAAACTTTGTCTTTGCAAATTTGATTTGAATGTTGCCAAAACAATCAAATTTCTGGTGACAAGCTTCTGCTTGCACCTTTCAAATGTGTATTGGAAAAGACCAAGTATAATAGACAAATAACAGCCTGCCATTATCTATATACTGAGATCTAGAGTATTTCCAAAGTGGTCTTAGTATGATATAAATTAAAAACAGACAATTTTGCTCTAGTCTGTGATGAAAAATAGAATCTGATATTGTCATCTTGAGCCACTATATTTAAGAAAAAAAAAATCAAAACCATCTAAACCCAGAGCATTAAAATTATTATTATAGATAATGTACACCACTTAAAATGACAACTCAAGCTCTGAAAGCCGTGCAAATACGATTTAAACTTTTTAACTCTTATATGCAAATATAATTTTATACTTTATTATATTATAAGATTAATGGAAAAATATTTTGTTGAATTATTATATCCACATCCATATCCGAAAATTAGATACGGATATCCAATATCCGAAATCCGTGCGGATACAGATACAGATATGGTTTTGAATTTTAATTATCTGCATCCAAATAGTAGATAAATACCATATAGTTTACTAAATAGTATGAAAATATTTATGTATAAATCTACGGATATCCGATATCCGATATCCGATATCCGATCCGTATCCGTATCCGAAATTAAAAGCGGATACAGATATAGTTTTACCACTATCCGATCCGTATCCGATTGGTTTGCACCCCTCTGATAGTGCACATAAATTCAACTTTTTGTTTCATTTTTTAATTTCCATTTTCCTTCAAAAACTGAGTGTTATCTCCAACTATGACTTGATGAAAATAATATATAAATTGTAACATGAAGAACCTGATGTTACTGACAAATATAAAAACATGCAAAATGCAATGTGCAAAGGAAACAATAAAATAAAACCATACCGATGAATAGAGACCGTCAGGCCAGCTCCCAGACCGCCACTTCTGCACAATAACCTTCCCTTCTTGCAACTCCTCGTGGACCCCATTGATAGACCCATCAAAAATACTAAATTGTCCCCCAACCTCTCTGCTGATCCTTGCATTACTCTGTGTAAACCCCTTCCACCTATTCTCATCCATCAAAATATCATAAAGGTCTTTGGCTCGGCAATAGAACTTCTCGGTCATGGTTATATTCTTAAACCCCTCTTTGGTTTTCTTCTTCTCCTTTTTTGCTTTCTCCTTTTGTTCTGGAGCAGGAGTGGCTGTTTCGGTTTCCGTGGTGGAGGCTGATGCGGCCTTCGGTGCAGCAGTAGAGGAAGAAGCCTTCTTGGTCTCTAGTTCGTCCTTGGCAGGTCCACCATTTGACATGGCATCAACATAGGCACGGATTTTCTCTAGGAGTATGGGTTTACCTGTCATAGAGGCCCCATCAATTTTTAGTTTACTAATTTTGCAATTTTGGTACAGACATCACAATAGGTTCTGATAATATTGGATAAAACCAGTACTGTAAAATTTTATCATTCCATATAAATGGGATAAGAAACACATAAATCAACAATGAAATTCAACTCTGTTGGCATTTCAAGATTATTATAATCTAAATTAAGTTCCAGTACTTCAATTTTTATTGTATGCTGAGAATAGAGTAAGAATCAGGCTAGTTCTATTCAGAACAGTTACTGACAAATTAGAAAACCAGGCTACTGCTGCTCAGAACCAACGTTTCTGAGAAATTTACTGGCTGATGTTTACAACCTATTCAACAAATTCCAAGTAAAAACTAGTACAAGAGAGTCAAAGATTACCCTTTGAAAGCATTGCATCCTTGATTCTTCTTCCAACAGGACCATCGTCGTCTCTAACAGAGACCTTGATTTCTGGATCCTCTCCAGCATTTTCATCAGCCAGGTACGGCACCTCAACCAAGCCCGTAACCTTCACCGCCACATCCTTGGCCTCTCCTTCCCATACAAGCTTGATCGAGAGCTCATACCCCGGTATCACCTTCCCTTTCCTGACATTCACATACGCCTCACCTTCCACCTTGTCAATGGCTTTGGTGCGGATGTACAACCCACCTTCACCGTTGAGGATCTCGAGATTGGAGAGAAGGGAAGAGAGAAGCGATCGCGACCACTCCAGGCAGTCCCGCTCCGACCAGTGCCAGTTGTGCACGTTCGTCCCGTCGGGACGGTCCTCCACGATCCAGCGCTTGTCACCCTCGCCAAGTCGCGCCATGGAAGCTACAAAGAGAAAGAGAAAATTGGATTGCACGAGAGGTGTTCGACAAAATGCTTGAGAGAGTTATTTGGGATTTAGTTCGAGATCTGGAGTTCGATAGGAGATGGATATAAAGCTGCGGCCGGCTGGGAGAGAGAGAAAGGAGAGTCCGGATCCCCTAAAGTAACCCAATTTTTGAGTTTAGACGTGTACGGTGCCTATTCGGTGGTAGCGCAGGGGGCCAGTATTATTTGTGGGGTCCAGGTTCTTTAAGATTCGTGTTAGAGCACCTTGGACGGTTTGGATCAAAACTCAAAAATTGGGTTAATGCACTGGATCTGAATTCGATGGAGGGGTTTGGGGTTTGTTCTGGATTGTTCTAGCCCGAATTATCTGGAAACTCTACTTGTATGGAAATTACGTATTTCACCCTCAATTTTATAATTATCATATTTTACCCTTTCTAAATTTAAAAAACTCTCAAATTTATTCTTTATTAAGAAAATGAAAAATACGTAAATATGTTTAATAAAAATATTTAGTCTTTCAATTGATCAGTTTTTAGAGCAAATGATTTGTTTTCTTAATTGTAAAGCTCACACAAACATAAGTCTAATGTCATTATGTATGTATTATTATTTAGATACTCACACAAATAAATAAAAATAATTTGTCCTAAAAAACCTATAGTTAGATGGAATATTTTTCTTACATATACTACATATTATTATTTTTAATAAAAGATAAGTTACTTTATAAATTTAAAATGAGTTGTAATAGAGAAGTTAATAATTGAATAAATTTGTGAGTGTTTGAAATTTAAAAGGATAAATATGATATTATGAGTTTTAGAGGAAAAAATATATAATTCAACCTTTTTAGGGGTATACATTATTTTCCATTTCTATTTATAGTATTTCTCTTTTGGAAATTTTACTTGATTAGTTGTTTTCTTTCCTTGTATTTATTTTAGATATTTTTTCCGTTTTGTTGGTAGTAAATAAAAGGTAAAGATATTGGAAGAGCTTGTTTAGTTTCACACAACGCGTATAATCAATAAAAACAAAATAAAATAGTATATAATTAATATGTTACATAAAGTTAAAATAGTTCTGTAAATATTTTTATCCTAAACCTATTTGCAGTATCTTTATTACAATCTAATTTGAAGTGCACTCCTATTACATTTATTTTAGATTTTTTTTAGTAAAGGATAGGGTTAAATCTTCATACATTTAATATAATAAAAAAAATCTGCTTATTTTTTAATCTATATTTTTTTTACATGAAAAAATTATTAACTACTAAATCATCGAATAAGTTCTACTCTGTTGTATTTTATTATGGGGGAATTTCATGTATACTCCTCAAAAAATTTAAAATTACGTATTTCCCTATCTAAATTTTAAAATTATATATTTTCCTCTCTAAACTTTCAAAACTCACATAGTTACCCATTTTATTTTCTTTTATATTAAAACTTATTTAAAATTTATAAATACCTATTTTATCCTTTATTAAAAACATAAAACAACTGTTGCTTGCTTAAGAAAATTTTCTATGAATAATACCCATTTTAAATTCATATGTAAAAATTCTGTATTTTGTTGAATTTATATCAAGTCATTAATATTTTATTATTTTCTTACAACGGGTCGAATCCGACTCGTTACATAGTACCATGAATAATGTAAAATACCAAAACCATGTTTTGTTTTGAAAACCGTTTATGTATCATGATCACTAGTCTCTCTAAATATAGAATGGCCATCCTTTCTCTGCATTTCCACCCTATCATTTGCTACACAGGCGCTTAATTGGTTATGGAAAATGTAAGAATCCAAACTCTTGTTCCATTTTTTTGATCAATTAATTTTCTTCCCAATTGTACATCTCAACACAAAAATCAACGGTTACTCTCCGGTGATCATTCGGCCGGAGTAATCGCAACGCTTATTGTATAGCAAAAATAAAAGGGAGAAGGTAAATTAGGGAAACATTGGAGGAGGATTTGTTTTGTAATTTGCTGAATTTGCAGGGCAATTTCCAAGAAAATTAGAAAAATGTTGTGTTGTGGAGGAGTAGAGGAAGATAGTTTCGGTCCTCCGGCAAACCAAGCGGCGCCGCCACCAAATTTGAATCATCATGGTGAGAGTTAATTACCACTTTTATATCCAACTGTTTTTGTTTTATCAAATTGATTCCTTTTAGTTAAGTCATTTTCATTTCTTGATGATTTCCAATTTTTTATGAAACATGAAGTTCTCTTGTACGTAGTTGGGGATTTCTTATTTTTATATTAACTTTCTGATTTTATCATGCATGAGTTGCTAACATTTTGTTAAATTGCACATTTCTTTATTATAAATCAAATAAATTCATGAACTTTTTGACTTGAGATGTTTATTTTATTATTGTCTTTTTCATGCTTTTGTTTATTAATTTAACTCTATGACATCACAATTACTGCCCTAAATTTCTCATGAAACAACAAATATTTTAGAAGCAAAACAAAAACTTGTGTGAACAAATCTTGCATAGACCTAATTAATAAGCATATTTATAAGCTCTTACTTTGACATGACAAATTAGGTAATGACAGAGGACCAAGAGGCCCCATGTCAAGCAGACCTGGCGGGCCCCCGAAGGTTGCGAATATCGAGGTTCCAGCAATGCCGTTGGCCGACCTGAAAAGTATCACCAACAATTTCGGTGACAAGGCGTTGATCGGAGAGGGATCGTATGGCCGTGTGTATCGTGCAGTTTTAAGCGATGGACAAGCCGCTGCGATAAAGAAACTCGATCCGACTGCCTCACAAGAACCCGATTCAGACTTCACAGCACAGGTCCTTTGAAAGAGCTTTGGTTGCCATTATTTTACCAATACAGTGCCATGTTTTCAGCTCAAACAATCTTATGCATTTATATGACATAAACTTGAATATGAACTTAATTTTGGTAAACAAAGTTGCTATTTTAATTGAGGAAACAATTAATCAGCAATTTCATATCAGTTCATCTGAAGAATTTAACATATAGTGATGATTCCATTTGAATAATTCAAGCTTGCATACATATCCTTACAATTTTTTTCACTTATTTTGTTACTATTAATATTTTTTTTTCTTGCAGCTAGCAATGGTCTCAAAGCTTAAGCACGAATATTTCGTCCAGCTACTCGGTTATTGCTTGGAAGACAGTAATCGAATACTCATTTATCAGTTCGCTACGTTGGGCTCCTTGCACGACACATTGCACGGTACGTTTCCTTCGTGTTCATTAAAAATTACGGTACTATACTCCACAAAAAATTAGTTTTCATTGCATTATATTGATATAGGAAGGAAAGGGGTGCAAGGTGCTGAACCAGGTCCTGTTCTGACATGGAACCAGAGAGTAAAAATAGCATATGGTGCAGCGCGTGGTCTCGAGTATTTGCACGAGAAAGTGCAACCTCCTATTGTGCATAGAGATGTCAGATCGAGCAATGTACTTCTATTCGACGAATACGAATCCAAGATGGCGGATTTTACTTTAACGAATCAGTCACCCGACACAGCCGCTCGCCTCCATTCTACAAGAGTTTTGGGAACTTTCGGTTACCATGCACCCGAGTAAGTTTTTTTCTTAAGTAAGATAATTATTAAAAATATGAATAATGTTTGCTAAGGTTATATGAGCAAAGGTAGTTATATTCATAATAGTTTTTCATGAAAATACTAACTGTATACTATTATGAAATTCTTGTTTTGCCAGATATGCCATGACAGGGCAATTGACACAGAAAAGTGATGTGTATAGTTTTGGTGTCATTTTGCTTGAGCTTCTTACTGGTAGAAAACCAGTGGATCATACTATGCCTAAAGGCCAACAAAGTCTTGTTACATGGGTAAGTAGCTATGTAATTAATTGGACAATTATTTCAATGATAATTTTTTATGATACCCTTTCCTATGAGAAATTTCAGCCTCTTTATGCATAAAAATAGTTTAACATATTTTATTTATGTTTTTGTAATGGAAAAGACAGAGAGAAACAATGTATGGAATTTATTTTGATTGCATGAAATTATTAATATTGGAACTCTATATGAAATTTATTAATTGCTTGCTAGGTACTAAACAAAATCAAATTCCTTGTCTAATATTTGTGCTTTTTTAATTAGGCAACTCCTAGATTAAGTGAAGATAAGGTAAAACAATGTATAGATCCCAAGCTTAACAATGAGTACCCTCCAAAAGCAGTGGCAAAGGTATATATAATCCATATTACATTTTAGTACTGTGAATTTTCAATAATTCCTGATTTGCATAATCCAACTAGTTGATCACATATTGTGTCATTTTTGCAATTCATCAATGCAGCTAGCAGCAGTTGCAGCACTCTGTGTTCAATATGAATCTGATTTTCGACCAAACATGACGATCGTCGTAAAGGCTCTCCAGCCGCTTCTCGTGAAGGCGACTCAAGAACAACAAACACCTAATAATTAAGCAATTCTACTTTGTTCTATCCTATGCTCTAATGCTCATATCACTAACTAATAGATCAAGAATTGCAACTAGCACAGTGTAATATATTGTTAATTAACTAAATGAGAGATCTCTTTCCATTCTCTTTTTTCTTTTTTTGTATATTTTTCTTGCTTGTCAGCAGAGATGTCATGTCGGGTTATTTTGATTAACGTTCGGGATTTTTTCGGCCATTGATCGTAGAAGTTGTACCGGGTTTGTAATTTTTTTTGTGCAATGTTAAGTATGAGGTTGATAATGGATTATTTGAGGAATTGAGGTCAAAGTTGTTGCTTGTTCAGATAAAATCTCCTTCCAATCCATCACACAATCATAACATATTAAAACAAGGGGAATTTCATGGATATCCTTCAAAATTTTGAAATTACGTATTTTTTTCTTCAAAAATTCATAACATTATTAAATACCAAAAACTGTGCCACCAATAGGAAAATAAATTATTTCCTTCCCAAACCAACTAATTAGAAGACTAAACTTTTCTCTTACATATGCTACATTTTTTTACTTTTTATATAGAGGGTAAAATTAAATTTTTTATAAATTTAAAATGAGTTTTAATGGAAGAGGCAATAAATTGGATAAATTTTGCTATTTTTAATTAGAATAATAAATATAATATTTTGATTTTTTTTAAGGAAAAATACGTAATTTCGACATTTTAGAAGGATATATGTAAAATTTCCCCTTAAATCAAATTTGTAATTTAGGAATCTAATTTAGTTGAGCTGTACTCACATTTTGTCAGCTTAAAAATCTAAAGTAAATATTGTGATGATATTTTAATAGAAAATGCCAATTTGCTTCTTTCAAATATAGTTAGTTAGGCCATCCAAACAAAGCGTTCTGGTACTAAGCTTTGCAGCCATTATTGGGCTGTGCTTGCTCTCACATTAGGCCCACTCTAACTGGGCCGAATAATTAACAGATCGAATAACCGTACTATTCGCTAGGCTAGGGTTTTATCTCCTCCCCTTATAAAAGCATCATCAGATCAAACCAAATCAAAAGAAAGCGCTCTTACAGCCGCCACCTGAAAACCTAATCAATTTCTCCTCTATTTCATAATTATTTCTGTGATTTCTGTGTTTGTGTACTGTGAAGAGCAATTTAATACCATCAAACGCTGAAGCAACTAGCGGTGTTGATAATTTCACTAATCTCTGAGTCTTTTCTCTTTTTGTATTTGATAATTGAATTTCGTTTAAATTGATTTTGTGTTTTGAAAAAGGCAATATTTAGAGTCTCTGTTGCGCTAAAATTTTCATGGCGTATCTCAGCGCTGTACGTTGCCAAGATCGATCGAGGTGAGATTCTGGCAATTGAGCCCTTTTTTCTCAGGCTCTTTTGCATTCAGATCCTCGAATATTTTATTTATTTTCTTCCATGATATTTCTTTACATTTTCTGTCGACCCTGATGTTTTCGTAATTTGCTTGATGCTGCATTTTGAAATGCTGATTACTGACGGATCTGAAATAATCTTTCGTAAGGGAATTTGATTAGGTTTGCTGTGTTGATGGCATTTCTGTGATTTCAGTTCTTAGTTTTGAATTTAATCCTAATAAAATTATTTCTGAGATCAGAAATTTAATTTCAGATAAATGGAATTGCATTAATCTAGTTTTATGTTAAATGTGTATAAAACGTAAATTGGCCTTGGTTTATGTGGCTCTTTTGCATTCTGATCCTCGATTGTTATATTATTTTTCTATGATATTTATTTACATTTTGCGTCTTGACCTGTAGGTTTCGCAATTTGGTCCCTGTTTCTTTTGAAATGCAGATTCCTTACTGATCTGAAATAACGTTTCATAAATTGGAATTTGGTTATATTTGCTTGTTGAAGGCATTTCCGAAATTAAACTCTCGAGCATATACAATATTCGTGAAGATGTTGCTATTGTGTGTATCGTATGATCTCAATTAGAGCTGAAGTACATACGTTAGGTCAATTTCTCCAACTAAAAACATCAAAATGAACAGCATTGAATCAAATTTGCATCAGAAATTTATTTAGAGCATCAAATAATAAAGGAACAATCGGGGACAATACTGAGCATCAAAACCAATATTAGAATTGGTATCAATTGGTACCAATCATGACTCTTACATAATTGACAATAAAAAAAGTTTTATTGCAGTAATCAACATTAACATTTAACTTTGATACAAATTACTTAGAATTTTGATCACCTTGTCCTATGCAAATTACTCATAATTCAAAAATTCAAAAAAAAAAAAAATTTGGTGCGCAGACAAAAAATAATTTATGTTGCGCAGATCTAGCCGCAAATCTGCGGCTCTTCACAAGTGGCAAATTCAGAATTTTGTATCAAATGGTGTGGTAAAGTGCGAATTACGAAAGTTTGAGGTGGTAATTATAAATTTCTGGTGGTTTATCTGGCTCTTTAGCATTCAGATCCTCGAATATTATATTTTTTTTTTTATGATACTTGTTACACTTTCTCTTGAACTGGACGTTTCGTAATTTGGTCACTGTTATTAATTTAAAATCTCAATTTGGGTATAGTTTATGTTATAGTTACTGTTATATGTTAGTTTTTCTTTCATCTCTTGCCATGACAAAAATGGCCAAATACCATATCAAGTGAAATAACAATTTTTTTTTAGTGTGGATATCAGCACACATTAATAATTAACTAATAAATGATATTCAATATAAACTATCATTCAGAAACAAATTTAACATTACCAGTAAGTAAAAAAACGACAAACAATATGTTATGTCCTTTAAAAATTAAAAAATAAAAATAAAAACACTCATCAGATGTGGAATTCGCCGACATTTTTATTAATATCCAAAGTTAATTACAAATTAATAAATATATCCAGAATCTCTAGGATTTTCAAAAAATGTCGAAACCGGCCATAAAAATAACCGGTTTGCTCCTCTCCATGGCTGGTTTCTGATTTTTTTTTTTTTTAAAGATACTATGGAGAACAAGATAATGAAATCTAACAATGAAAATTCCAATTTTTTATTTAAATTATTTGTTAGATTACTTCTTTTGATTTATAATTAACATATTTATACTAAAATACACTATTTGAAATTATATTGAATTACACTATATTACATTAAATTACGCTAAATTATGTTAAATTAAGCTAAAATACGGTAAATTCCAGTAAATTATTGTGTCTTCATAGTGATGTATAAATAGAAAAAAAAATTTCTCTTTTATCTTCATAGAAATTCTTTTTAATAAAGTGACAGTTACAATTTAAAGTTGGAAAAAATAATTAAAAATAATATTATATGGTTTAAATTATTTATATGAAAAATATACAATAAACTTCTATTGGACCGATTATTGTATATGAGTTCATATAAACCATACATAAATGACTAAATGCTAACAAATTACAAATACAATATATATAGACCCTTGGACTTCTACTTAGTACTTTCCAAAAATGGAATATGCAACTCATGTGATCAATATAACATATAGCATTCAATAAGATCCAATACAATATTTGCATCAAAATTATATCATTACCACTTAATAATCATGTGATCAATACAATGTTTGCTTTCAATAAGATCCAATACAATGTTTTTCATTTTTGAGCTTATGTTGTCAAAAGTCTTTGTCATGATGCAACTTGGACCCAAAATTCATCCAAACTAAGTTGGATAAGATCCAATATATGCAAAAAGGAGTGCACATGTGATTCATGACATGATGCCTTTTGACTACTAAAGGCCTCCAGTATTGCATCTCCAATAATAATACATTGAACAATATTTTTGTACATACATAATCTGAAAATATAAATTCTTCTTAAAAAAAATTTCGTCCAAAATTATAAGAAAGTATTTATACATAAAAATAAGTTGAATATGTATGGCTTAATACAAATCACTGAAAATCATTTTCGTTAAAAAAAAATTATTGCATCTTATATGAAATTTACAATGGCTCTGATACCAAATGATAGAAATTTAACAAAATCATAACGTGTTTTGCAATTAGAACACAAGGAATTCAGAATACGTAAATTCAAAATAAAATTGTAAACTGAATTTAAAACTTACAGTTTTGGAGTGACGACATCATTAAGAGGAAGCGTAAATACTGATCATCAACGGTTTTCCTCAGACGTAATGATGGAGACCTGAGGCTAATTATAAATCAAAAGAAGTAATCTAACAAATAATTTAAACAAAAAATTCGAATTTTCAGTGTTAGATTTCATTATCTTGCTCTTCATAGTGTCTCTAAAAAAAAAAAAAATCAGAAACCGGCCATTTTGTGGCCGGTTTGGACATTTTTCGAAAATCTCAGACATTCTGGGTATATTTATTAATTTGTAATTAACTTTGGATATTAATAAAAATGTCGGTGGAATTCGTATCACCTGAAGGTAACAAAATTTTTCTGTTTGGATCTGGACCGTCCATTAATTCGATCAAAATTAGCAAGACTATTAAAGTGGCCCCGTGCCTTCTACCTAGGGGTGTAAATGGATCGGATATTATCCGCATTCATCCGGATCCGAATCCGAAAAATTCCAGATTCGGATATTCGGATACGGATATTTTCGGATACGGATCCGGATTCAGATAATTTTTTACCGGATACGGATGCGGATACGGTTCTGAATATTGAATCGGATACAGATCCGGATACGGATAATTATCCGTATCCGACAACTTATTTAATTCGGATATCCGAATTTCACTCCGATATGACCCCTTCAACTGATTGCGGTTTCTGGAGACAAAAGGGTATCCGCTTGGAGACCAACAGATCCACGTCCACCGCTGTTCCCCCACGTGGTCCCTTCACTCGCGGTGCGCTTACCACCCCACTCTCCATTCCAATAAGGCAATAATCAAGTTAAAACCTTAAAAGGAAAGAAACTTATATTTGAAAACTTTACTCTTTGGAAACAGTTTAATAAAAGAGAAGTGCAGAGTCATGAACAAATTTATGATTCAAATAAAAAAAAAATTTATGAAATAATATAATATGGCAACCTGTTGAATATCCTTTCTACATTTCCTATACAATGTGCACATCAAAAATGTACTATTCATTGTTTTAACTTTTAATAGCACTTATCACTTCAAAACACATTTTTGTGCTGACTGCACCTAAATGTGTTTAATTTTTTGTCGAAAAATATTTATATTTGATTGTGTTAGAGTTTATATTTTGCATTACTAATAATAAAAACTTTAAAGGACATATTTATTGAAGTTTTAAAGTTAAACTTATTTGTGAACATTAAAAAAAGTGATAATCGCTTCAAAGTGTAGATAAAAGATGCAGAATAGGAGAATCATATTCTCTAGATACTATAGAGGTACTGTCTTTTAGAGTTAGTAGATCTAGACCATTCTTTAAACCTAACACAAATCTTAAAAAAAAACCTCTACAGTCTAAATAGGTACCGGATTGAGGACGCCAACGTGCAATAGAAGTAATTTATTTTTAATTATCCGAATTATATTCATATCCGTATTCGTATCCGTCCGATATCCTATCGGTATCCGTATCCGTTTAATATCCGATCCGTATCCGTATCCGGGACTATCCGTATTCGTATCCGTATCTGAAAAATTATAACGGATAAGAATACGGTATGACCATTATCCGATCCATATCCGACCGTTTACACCCCTACTTCTACCTCGGGCCTGATTGGCCCGGATTCTAATTGAACGGTTGTGATCCAAATAGAAATATTATGTTACCTCAGAGGATATGGAATCTCAGATGTGGTGCTTGAACATTTAATGAAAAACTTTGATAGCATTGTTATAGAATAAAAGAATGAAACTGTAATTTGTGCAAGTTCAACATGAATATTTTTTTGTATATAGGCGCTTTATTCATTTCATTTTTGGAACTAACATTTATTTGTTTATTTTATATAATTATATATGATTTACTACATAACAAATACTCTGTAACGTTTCAGAAACTTTAATTAAATAAGCAACTCTATGGCTTCATACATGGTGTTAGCCAGTGTTGTAAAATGCGGTTCATGCGGCCGCATATGCGCATGCGGTTGGCAACCGCATGAAAAATCAATATGCGGTCCCAATATGCGGTTCCGCATATGCGGCCGCATATTCGATCGCATATTACCGCATATCGCATACCGCATATACCGCATATTACCGCATATTGACTGCATATTGACCGCATATCACTGCATATCACCGCATTACCGCATACTTGTTTATATATATATCAATTCTCATTTTAAAACCCGCATATATAAGTCCGCATGAAAATCTGCATATGCAGTGGCCTTCCGCATACCGCATAGAAACCGCATTTTACAACCTTGGTGTTAGCACATGCAAAACCATTCTTCAATTAAATATATATTTAGTGTTCTCATCTAAGAACTCTTTAACAATATCACGGCACGGCATGGCTACGACCCATTCCCATAGATCATTTTCCTCCACATCATTCAGAGTTCCAGCCAATTTCATCTTTAAAACCTCCGACACATCAACTCGGTGGATGCACCACCCGTCGAGCTTTTCCAACCATCGAATCTTCTCCACTTGGCTCTCAATAAGCATGCATGTATTTACCTTTATGATATTCACTGCTTCTTCAAGCATTTTTTCCAATTCTTCATTGTCAGACCCCGCTAATGCAGCTCTAAAACACCCGTCTAACTCTGGCACCCCTATGGCGCGCTTTACTCCTCTACTATAGTCACTGTTCTCTAAATCAAACAGCGATCGTGCTTCCTCAACCAACCCTTGTTGCATCATGGAGTCAACTCGGGCTGATACAAAGCGATTTAAGACATTAGGGTTTGAATTGAGCCATATAAAGCACGATTCATGCCGTGCATCAAAGTCGAGGTTTTCAACGAGTGCCTTAATGTAGGAGTTTGATCCACCTGCAATAATAGGAAGGTGGTTGCCAGAAGCAATGGAGGAGATTGATTGTATGCAATGATGGATGAAGTCGGTAGCATGAAATTCATCGTCTGGAGGAATAAAAGCAAGCAAATGGTGCGGGGCAGACAATAGCTCCGATTCAGACACCCAGTGGCTATGACAGGGATGGCATCATAAACCTGGATTTTGTCCGAGTTGATGATCTCGCCATTGAAACATTGAGCAAGAGAGATAGCAAGTTTCGATTTGCCGGCACCAGTTGCACCGAGAACAAAGACCACCTTTATTTTGTTAGGACTGCAGATTGTTGCCATTTTTACAATTGGATTATCTGTAAATCATAGAGCTAGTTAATTTGTGTAATAACATAGTTTCACACCAACCTAATTAATCCAACATTAGCCTTAATTTTTGGTACTAAGCATGCCCCCCAACATGACAAAATTGGTCCTAAAATCTGGATATTTTAGTCTCAAATAAATGCTTAATCCAACCTAGCATAAGTAATGTCAACTTATCATATCATTAGCATTACTATTTTAGTTTGATTTTATGTACATGTCTCAAATGCTTTATCTTATTGTCTGAATAAAGTTTTATTATAATAAAGATTATATAGTTGAAATACCTGACAATCAGAGAACACTTCATTAAAAACACTAACAGAACAAAGTTAACAAGTATTATGTGAGCAGATTAATTAATTTGATTTTCCCTCCTATTACACAAAATTTGTCAGATAAAACGATTGCAAGTTATACATAAATTTTGCAGTATTTAAGAGAGAGGTCCAATTAAAGCAAAAGGGAAAGTGAAATGTTTATCTTATTTTCAATTTTTGAATTGTTTTGCTATAAATGTACATGAAGAGTTACTATGTAATGCGTCCTTTGGGAATTGACTTAACGGTATTTTACAAGTATTATATAGAGTAGATAAAATAGGAAAAAAAAATAACTAGACGTATAGCCACAGTAAAAAATTAACCGAATTTTTTTAGTTAGCATTTAAAAAAAAATACAGAGTTAGTAGACCTTTTTCAGAAATTCCAATATTGATCGGAACAAAGGTGCACCACCTCAGTGCAGCACGCAGGTATTATCTGCGCAACTAAAGGTGTGTACATGCCATACTAAGTTACCTTAGGACCTTAGGTGATGTGCAAATAATACCTGCTTTCCAGTTAAGATTAAATTTTTTAAAAAAGATATTCCAACTCTGTAATTTTTTTAAATGCTGACTAAAAAAAAATCGGAAATTTTAAAGCTCGATCGATTAAACAAACTCTTAATTATAGTTAAGCTAATGAGACTTGTAACTTCTATTGAGTAAGGATATATATTAACAACGCTTGATGCAGAGCACAAATATTTTTTTTTTTCATTTTAACTTTATTAATCAGCATTATTTATCATTATCATCTTCTATTTATCATTATCATTATCATCTTCTATTTTAACTTTATTAATCAGCATTATAAAACCATACATACCTGAAACTCTTAATTTTGTCTCTAGCAGAGAAATGGCGAACCCTTTTAAACCAAAAGTTGTTGTATTAGGTCAGGCCAGGGTAGGTACTTATAGCTATATATACGTCCATTCAAAATAAATTACTCAAAATGTGAAAACAAATGTCCATGTATCATATCATGAGAATTTAATATATCGGATTCATGTCAGGATATTCACACACACATGTATGGATAAGAATTAATTAATTTTACACGGTATTCTTTTTGACCGATTTTACATGTATGGATAAGCATTAATTAATCTTAAAAATAATTTTAACAGTTAAGCGTTATGGACAGTAAATCATACCACAGAAAAGTTTTTCGACCAAATATAAATTTAAAAAGAAAATTAAAAACTGATGCTAAGGGTTCAGAAAGGGATTTATAATTTGTATCGCATGTATAGTAAATAAATAATGTTAGAGCCTTATCATCGACTCCGACAGTACCGACCTAACACTTAAATTATTTATTAACACAAAGTATTACACCAAACTTGCCCTTTAGAAAATCAACGGTTAATTGAGTTTAATTTATAATTCTTTTACTCCATCTATTTACATGTTGATCTTCTCTTATCCATAATTGTGTGTGTGTTGGAATATCTTGATGCAGGTATTTTGTATATATATACATCTGTATATATTTACATTTACATGCAAGTTGATCTTCATTCTCTTATCCAATGATTTTTGTCATTTCAGGATAAGGATCGGTACAATGGAATGTCTAACATTATCCGTAATTTTTGAAACAAAAAAGATATTTCCTTGCTATTGTTTTTGTTTTAAACTTTTAGCATTGGGTAATTAGGACCTCATTGACTATTGTCTAGGAGTTTCTTGTGAAGGCTATAAAGTATAAGCAAAAAACACAAGTCTAATGTTTATACCAGGTACCTTTACAACAAAATTGGACTATAATTAATAAACCACATATCCAACAAAATATATTACACAGCTTCTACGAACACTGGGCTAAGTAGTTTTGCTCTTGTGCCCTCATAGTTTTGTCTTCAAAGTAGATTTTTACATCTAAGACCCTGCCTTTTTGCGATTCATTTGCAAAGGCCAGCTATCCACTATATATCTTACTATCCGACTTTGATATTCACACCATCTGCAATTTATGCAGTACAGAGAGGATACTATTTGCAAATCTTCAGAGCATGTGCAATTATCCGACTTTGAAACATTGCCTTCTCTGGTATCCCTAGGGATCTGACTAGGGGTCTGTATCCTCTACAGTACCGTATCCTTTCCAATGAGCTGAGATTAACTCCCAACTGAGTGGTAGGGAATTTGGTGCCTATTTAGGTATTGGGGGTCTTTTTTGAGATTTGTGTCATGATTAAAGAACGGTCTAATTTAATAATTGAACGTGCAATACCAGAGGTACATCCAAATTGAGAGACTAGTTTCCCAATAGAAATTGTTTACACAAAATCACTTTTAAATTATCAGAATTTGCAATTGTGTTATACCTATTTGGAGCATGGTCTAAGAATGTCAACTTAGAGGCTAGCTTGTTTCCACCGCATCTCATTAAATTGACACTTATTAATTCCCCATTTGAGCAAAATCCAATGCCGGATCTTAGAAAGTTGAACTCTAATTAGATGTTTGATGGAGTATTTATACAATTAATGATATATAAAAATATTAAAGTGCTAGAACATCTTAAAACACTGATTAAAGTGAATTTATTGTATAGTCTCAAAAAGATTAGATGTACTTTATGCAATATGATTTAGCATGTGCACTTGAAATGTTAACGTACATGAGAGAGAGACAGAAAGTTAGACAGATTTTATTATTTATCATGTATGTGTTGCTTGAGATTGATTTTGCATGATCAACCATTCATGTGTAATGTGTTGTTTGATGTTTATTTAATTATCTCGAAAAATTGTGATATGAGCATATATTTGTTACACTAAAAAAACTAAAATTGAAGTTAGCCTCTATGTCTGTCTTAATATCTTGAGAACAAATATGATAAAAAAATATTTTTTTTATTGATTATACTTACACAAGTTTATAAAACTTGAATTAATATATTAGAAAAAATTAATGAACTATACTTATCTGCTTGTTCTTTAACCATAGGTTCTAATTCCATTATGAGAATCTCTTAACATAAAAAAAATCTATTTGTTGTAGATAATATGTGGGAATCAAAAGTTCTTCAAAAAATTGGGGACACACTTATTAATAAACTTCCTTATTGGTGACACACTTATTAATAACTTTCAAATAAGTCGGATTGTAATTACGAGTAGAACTGCGTAGACAGTATTTGTTGCTCCATATTGAAATATTTTAGAGCTTAAACCTATATCTAAATAAGAATCATGCATGTTTCTTGAAAAAGTGTTTCACATTAAAAGAAACCATTAATAATAGATTGTTCTCCTACTCCTCCACAGTTGTGATTTTTATTTTTATACATGTAAAAAACAATTGTTGTTATAACTTGTTTTTATACATGTTATGAAAAAATTAATTAGTATGTAATAAGTGGAAGTTATCAATGAATAATAATAACTGAATATTTTTTAAATAAAATATTATATTTTATTTGTTATCATAAATTAAAAAATTGTTGTGTTATGTAAATTGAAATCTTAATTAACACTAAATTGTTTCGAAAATTTTGAATATAGTTGATTGTGGATAACTAATTTTATGAGTAAATAGAAAAAGATAAATATAATTAAATAGTACATTATATATAATAAAGAGTGCAAGGGTAAATAAGAAAAGATTGAAGTATTAGAGGGTAAATAGAAAATTAGTTCTATTTTATTTTTGTTTGGACAAATATATCGGTAGTTGTCCCAGTAGGCAGCCTAGTAGGGAATGATTGCTTTGACTAAATATTTAACTTTTTTTTGGTTCAAAATTTCGAGTAAACTGAAGCAACGGAATAATTAAAATATCTAATAGTTTTTAGAAAAACATTACCTATCATGAATAAATCATTGCTAACGAAATAATCAAATCTTCTATATTCAATAAACCATTGGATGTTTAATACACTATTTTGAACTTATATAAGTGCGGAATCATCACTAATTAATGGTTCATGTCTATAGAAGAATCTGTTAATAACGGTTTAGTGTTAGAATTTGTACTCTTTAATTTATCAAACATGTGCAATAACCTATTTTACACAGAGACGAATATTAAAAACAACATATACATTTTCTCTTTATACGGGCAAAGCTTATTGATTCATTCTTAAAATCAACACATTTACAATTGTTAATGTCATTTGATATTATTTAAAATAAGTCAAACTTAGATTCAATTAAAACAACTTAAATATGTTTCACAAATTTAACTAGGAAAATCTTAGAATATGATCGTGATATGCATAGAATAAAAATTATCCTACAGCTACAACAATGACATTTTTATTATTTTTAATGTTTTCATAAATTTCTATATTTATATGCAAAGCACTTACTACATGAAAAAAAATTATAGTATCGACATTGCTAGTTCTAGTGCTTTTTCATATTTCCATATTTCCATATTTCATTTAAAAAAAATGTGTATTCCAATGCATTATTAATTAATCCTAATAAACTTGCAGGACTAGACAGTTAAGGAAGCATGTTAGTGGTACATTATTTGAGTAAATATTTACTCTGCTATGCTGAGTGTAAACCTAATTTTGTAAAAAAATCAGAAACATTTCTCTGCTCTGTCTTTCACAATTTGTATTACTATTTTGGAATCTCAAATTACATTATTTGAGAAAATATGAGAAAAAAAAATATTATCTTCTTATGCTTACTAAAATTGAGTAATATACACCTATTTCTAGAACAATAAACATTAACTAAACAAAATAATATAAAATGTGCAAATATTAGTGGCATGGAAGGTTAATATGTAAAATTCTAACTCACAAAATACAGACAATATTTAATAGGGTGGTCATACAATTTTGAGGTGTAAATAGCTACCGTTGTAGACCCATAGATCAAGTGCTTGGTTGCCATTTGGTGTATTTTAAGAGATTAAAATTGATATAAGATTTTCTAACCAAACAGGCAAAACAAAATATTTTCAATTTTTTCATATTACCATGGTAAATCAAATGCATGGAATCAATCTTAACATTTTTCTTAGTAAATACTAAAAGCTGTTGTGCTAGAACAAAATTCATGAGCTTGGCACTAACAAATTAACTTTGAAAGAGTAATTGAATAAGAAGAAGAATCAAGCACAAAGAAATTCCCAGTCAAGTCATCATCCTCTTCGAAATTAGAAAAAACATTTAACTAAACACATTTAGTTTGGTATGCAAGGATAATTAGCTAAAGTTTTAAGACTCTTCAGTAAAAAATTTCAGGATAAACATATTACTTGTTGTCCATAAGAGCAGTCATCTTTAAAGGAGACCCAGAACAGCACAAATAATCACAAAAAGCACAAAAATGATAAGAAATAAGAAACATACTGTTATCATAACAGGACCCTCAGTGAATTAATCTCATAGGTTTTCAACTCTGCTGTTCTCTGGAGCCCAGATATAAATGAATTCACATCACCTCAGGTTACCTGACTCAAGCAAATTACAATCGGACGGCCCATTTAACATGGCACTAATCTCAAAACAGACCCCCTACAAATAGAGAGAGAAAGACGTGTGTGTGTGTGTGTGAGAGAGAGAGATGTAGCAGATCAGTATTCAGATATGTCACCAAGTTTAGGGACAAGTATCCTCTCAGTATTGGACAATGGGGCCTCACTCATCCGGTGTCTCTTTGACTGGATTCATATCACCGACGGTACCGTAATAGGGAATCTTTTACAATTACTTGATCTGGACCGTTCTTTTTAACTTGGCACGAATCTCAAATACCAATAATACTGCCCCCTCAGTTAGCCCGAATCTCAAACCGGCTGAGAGTTAATCTCAACCGTAAATAGCTAATTGTAAAAGGGAATCTTTTACGGTACCGTCGAGGATATGGACTCCTTTGACTGTAGGGGGTCCCCATTAAGATTCGTGCAAAGTTAAAAGAACGGTCCGGATCTACTAATTCTAAAAAATTCCCTTATCCGGTACAGGGGAGGATCCGAATTCCAAGTTTAGGGGGACTTTCATGTATATCCCTCAAAAACCAATCATATACAACGCCATACTCTTGGAAAGAATATAAATCCCAATTAGCAAAAGGAACCTTTTTTGCGTGTGACAAACCATCTGTACATTTTTATCGGGCTCCTACAGAGGACAGTTTCTCATATCTCCATTCTTATACTTACATCATCATCGGGCCTTTGCAATTGTAAATTTAATGTATTTTTTTTCAAAAAAAAAAAAGACGAGTACTAGAAAAAAAAAATAAACAGCATTTTCTTAAATTGACAAACCTTTTACCAGCAAAGCATTTTCTTAAATTGACAAATTTTTTAGAACACAAATCATGAAATGTTTTCCAGCTTCCCCAAATAATGTTCCAGATTGAAGAACTTGATTAAAAAATTACAAACAAAAAGAAATACAGAGATATATAGAAAGTTTATAAGATCAGAAGTTTTAGAAAAAGAGCTAACAGTCATGCATGAATCAATTTTTTCATCTAGTGCAGGAACACGCACACCAAATCTACAAGTGCACACATTCAAATGAGAAAAAAGGAAAAACAAAAAGAACTAGGATGTTATTGGGTCTTCAGACAGTTTATAAAGGTTAAAATTACTATTACAAAATCCCAAGTATCAGGAGCCCTAATTTATAAAATGTGTAAATTACACCTTGTATGAATGTCAAGTATCAGTGGGAGCAATGAAAGCAAGGAAAGACAAGAAAATTTCATCAACTAAAACTGTGACAAGAGATTTGAGAAACTCCTGTGAAATGAATTTCATCATTGGCCAGTAATTTAGAAGAAAAAAAAAGAGCATATCAAATATAGAAAAAATAAAACCATTAACTCAACAATGATGCAAAAATGGAAGGTAACAGTGAGCAGTAAAAGCAAAATTAAAATTATAGGATTACAAGAAAGAGATGTGACAGCAAAAGCAAAATTATAGCTTATAATTAGTGGTAGTGACAACAACATAGAGAAATCACCAAAATGCTTTCTAATATGCATGCATTATAATGTTTCATTGGCATCCTAGAGGTCATTGGAGGACCAGTAATTTAAGAAATCATGTGCTGATACTACAGACGATACAAAAGTTATAGTTAAAAGGGATAAAGATGTCCCTCACATCTGAAAAAAAAAGAAACAATCATTTAAATTAAGAAACAATATTAAGCAAAAGGAAAGGGATTCAACAAAACCAAGAAGCATATACTAAAAGTGTTGTGAAGACCCTCAGCAAACTTCATAATTTATTTAAACATGCTATTCTTTGGGGCCCATATAAAAATGTACTTGGTTCACTTTGCAGCTGTGCCAGCAAACTGTTACCGAAATTTTTATTCATAACATAAAATATTTCAAATTAAACAATATACAAAGTGAAGTGGACTCCAACATATTGTGTGTTGTACCACAGATAGGCATGGTTCTCGAGTAATACTCATTTTTTCCAGCATCTCCCCGAATTATATCCGAACCAAGAACATGTCACCATTTTTGCTATTTCTATAAATAAAAATTTCTGCTATTTCTCCATGTATATATGATGTGTATGTGTACATGTATATGTATGGAAATAAATCTGCTGTGATTCCAAAGAATTGCAGGGACCCTGTTATTCCAAATCCATAATTTAATGCAACCATAATTCTTGTAGTACATTTTATCGGGCTTCAACAGAGAACATTCTTTTTTGGATATATGTTCTTATACTTATAATTCCATCACCGGGCCTTCACCATAAAAAAAAATACAATGCATGTTTATTGTTTAAAAAAATCAACAGTAGATCAAAATTCCATAAAAAAAAAACATAAAATAATTTTTCATTTCAGAAAGTTAAAAGATTGAATTTAAGGTCTACTTGGATTTAGAAATAAATCCATAAATCTTACAAATAGTAATACCTCTAAAATCAAAATTCACAATTTTGAGCAAACAAAATGCATTTTCTCTATGTGGATCAGATAAGTTCTCGCTGGGACTAAGACATAATCATCCCTATCAAAACTTCAAAAATGTATTCCTCTTCACTAGCATTCCAGAGAAGTAAACTTTAACAAACAAAATGGGGCATGAAGTAAAAAATATGTTAGGTAATGTACAATTTGGATTTGCATTTTGATGAGAAGAGAAATAAATAGAAGGGATAAAGCAGACCCTCACAAAAAAAAGAAACAAAATAAAGAAAAATGCTAACAAAAGATATAGAAAAAAAAAATGAATGTCTTCAAATGGAAGTATCCAGACATAAACACCAGCAACAAATAAAACAAGAATATATACTGTTTTGTGAAGACCCTTAGTAAATCTCATAATTGCAAAATTATTTCATCACACTGTTCTCTGGACCCATATAGGAATGTACATTGATTTTCCTTATCCATCAAAATAGAATATTTTGTTTGATAATTTTGAAAGTTTTGATGGGTACACAAGCAATTAACCCTATTTTTTTGGAATTTTTTTATAAACCATAAATAAAAAACTGAATTTTAGGGAACCACCTTGATTGGTTGGTTTTTTACAAAAACCATAAGTGCCGAATAGACTATTCGGTACCACCCATTTACGTTTTAGAGGTACCGAATAGCCTATTCTTTTGGGGTGAGTATCCCCTGTGATGCCGCAGGAGATAGAATAATTCCCAACCGAGAATTATGAATTTGGATCCCCTAAAGTAACTCAAATTTTGAGTTTTTGTCCAGACCATCCAATCTGCTCTAGCACGAATATTAAAGGGACCCCGCACATTCCCCCTTGGGCCGGATTGGCCCGCTTTGAGATACGTGCCAGGTTAAAACGGACGATGTACCGAACTAGATCTGAACCATTATTTTTGTAAAGATATAACAATTTCCTGTTTCAGAGAGAAAAAATATGGAAAATTGGAATAATCGTTGTACATTCTTATCGGGATTCAACAGAGAACACATTTTTTTGTTTCCAGATCCACGAGCTCATACCGAATTCTATCATCATCAGGTCTTCAAAAAGTTCCATTTAGTAAAATGCAAGATATAGTGACTTATTTCATTAATCCAACCATCAATAACAGCTAAAATATTTACGAAAAAATTAGTAAACGAAAAAGAGCAAGCAATAACCAACAGATGAGATGAAATATTTCAGTATCTAAATCGAACATGGAGATTCGGTACCTAGAGACTGAGAGGCGACCGGAGCGAAGTAACACACGCCAAAAGCAAGGTACTGGGTTTAGGGTTTTTAAGCGGACATCACCCAGAGGCCAGAGCAAGAGCGCTCAGAGGTGGTGATAGTTCAGCAAGCATGTGATTTTGGGCCTGATGGCCTGTTTAAGCCCAAACAAAAACCAGCTTAGTTTAGCATGGCCGATGCACCATGAACTCATAATCTATCCCTAAGAGCCCTCATAATTTTTAAAATTATATTCATATGGACCTCTAATATGATGATTGTTCTGGATACTTTTGAAACTAATTAGTAATTACTATCTGGATTTCGTTGATATCGTTTTTCTTTCTTTCACATGTAAATCTTTAGAGGAGAATCAGGAGAGCTATATATCTTATCTGTGGCGACCAAATTTCATTATATACTTTTAGGACTGTACTCTCTCCCACGGTCTCATTATATATCTTATGTCGATATAATCATATATGTATGAAATATATCTTGATCATTTATTATTTCTTGTAGTTAGGTATACTTTGTTTTGTGTCTAACTATTAGTATAGGCTTTTTATATTAAGTGCTGTATTATTATTATTTTTTTCAAAAAGTAATAAAAGCCGGTTTTTGTTTTAAACAAAAGTATGTTACTACGTCCGACTCAAAATTCCATTCATAGTCCTTATCTACTAACCAAAAAAAATTTGGTACAGAATGACATATTTACAATTAGAAAAATAAAATAAAATATTAGTACTTGAGTTAGGATTTTGGTTATTGATTGTATGGCGGGTCATTTATATTTGAAATAAAAGAAAAATACATAACTACTAAGAATCATAAACTTCAACTGAAATTTGGAGGCACTAACGACATTTTTTTAAATTCTTATAGGCAGATCTAGCATCCAAGTAAATCACTGATTTTAATTAATTAATTAAATCAATTTTCCTAAACCTTTTAATAAGTACAATTTTTGTTAATAAAAGTAGATACTAATTAGTAACAAAAAAATATTCAAAAACTTAATTGTTGTAATGCCCATTGCAATTCCATTGCGAAAATCTTATAGTTATGCTTAAAATTGTCACATCGGCATATAATTAATTTGCAATTGAAAATGTTAGGATTGTAAAATTTAAACTATATATTATCTTGAAAATTTAATTATTGAAATGAAGATAATATGAAATTAAATGATGAAGATTTGATAAAATTACGGATGCGTCAAACAATATTTTTATAATTTTAAATATAAAAATGGTCCAATATTAATAACACGTTTATCAAATACAAGAATGAGTTATATATATATCATTCAACATAATATCCTAAATATATAATACTTATTCTATATATAATATGTATGAACATATATAAAAAAAAAAAAGATTTACCCAAAATAATCTTTTCCAATATTGTTTCCTCCAACATCTTATCTATATAATAGTATACATCAACTTTTGTATAGTATTTATTTAGTTTTAATGTAATTGTTATATATATTTTGCAAATAAAAGACTTTCAAGAAAAAATAGGTTAGCCAAATATTTATACTATTAAAAATCTATCAAGATGTAGCCTAGTTTTTATACATCAGTTTTTATAGTGCATTTTGTCATCACAAGGTTGCTTGGTTCGTAATTATCTCATACCAAATAGATGACTCAAAACCTAACAAAAATGACAATTTCATTTTTGATGGTGCTTTAAAATGAGTGCGTATCCTCTGAGATATCTCATATTTTGCAGTGACTGACGTGTTTGGTGCCTTTATGATCAGAAGAAATAGGTTACTTCCTGATATTTCAAATAGTATTGCAAGATTGAAGAAATGGAAAAGTTTTGAACAAAAAATCAGAAGAAAAAATCGTCATTTATGATCAGACACTATCTGATTTGTGTCGCATGGTTCTATGTGGCTCTAAAGAGAGGGAAAAACTGAAGAAATCGGCTAATGCGAACCGCATGAGCCCATCCGGGTCACAACATGAAGACTGAAGATTTATTCATGACCTCCTCCGGTGCGGATCGCATGACCGCATACAGTCCTAAGGTGAGCCGAATGAACCCATGTGGTCCGCAACAGTGAGCCGCAACGCAAAAATATACATAAAGCAGAGGAAGTAATTCTCAGACCGGTTCAAATTTTTTTTGAACTTCTACAATTCATAACCGTTTCGTAACTTCCTAATTGTACAGAGTCCCTGGGAGCATATCCCTAGACTTCTTGGGAGTTTATTTAAGGGCCCCAACTCAAAGAGAACTTATCAATTGATGGATAGAAATCAAAACTAATGATTTATAGTCCTAATTTTTATTTTCAGTTAAATTACAAGTGTATGATCCACAGTGATAATTTGTTCTAAGTTCTTGTCTTTCACTAAACTAAGCAAAGTTTGTTTGTTTTGGAAAAGTTCGTTTGTTTTGGAAGTGTTTGTGATCCACGACAACACCGAAAGGAGAAAAAAAAGGAAAACTCAGTGAGTTGCTACAAGACCCGTGAGCCGCGAATTTAGACCATGGTAATCGATGGATCCAAATTTTCTCCGTTAAAAGCAGAACTCTACTTCTCTTTTAGAAGAGCAATAGATTAGGATCTGTAATTAATAGGGTTTCATCCAGATTTGTTTTTTTTTTAGATTAATGTCATTTGATTAACTTTTTCTTTTTAAATGCTAAAGGTAAAAGAATTGGGAAAATCTGCACTTCTGTGGCACAATCCTTTCGCACCGTCGTAATTTACACCTTAAAGACATTTCCAATTACATTGAGCCACGTCAACTCCTAGCATGGTTGACCAAAAGTTATCCTATTCAAAAAGTCTACCCAATCTCACGTGCGCCGGAGATGGAGAGAACTATAAATGAATGTAAGGCTCCACGTTAGGTTTATTCACGTTTTTGCTGTAAAATGAAATTTTAAAAATAATGTCATAAGTGTCATGAAAATAATGGATGGTTCATTCATGTTGTAATTCTCAATATTAATTTTTATTTACTTTTCTCACTACTCCACTACCATTGAAATTTATATCCTACTAGTATTTAAAATTTAATCTCTTATTTATTATTGTAATGGTTTTTCATTTACAATTTGTAGCCTATATATAGAGACATTGTAATCTTGTATTATACACATGAGAAATATATAATAAAGAGATAGTCATTCTTTACATTTCTTTAATCTTCTTTATGTTTATTTACTTTTATTTATAACAATAAGTTGATTTTTTTTTTTTTTAAATGCTACCCAAAAAAAGAGTCAGTGGACCGAATTTTTTATTAATATCATTGCTTAAAATAAAAATTTACAAAAATGTCCACTGTTTTTTTAAATGTCCAGACTGTCATAATTCCTGACGGGTTCATTTATTTTCAAGATCGCCAGAAATTTTGACAGCCCTCGATAACTTTTTTTTTTTTTGGAAAATCGGGCAAAACCTAGGATATTCATTTTAACGGGTATTTGATTTTAAGTAAAAAAAATTGAAGAGGTCAGAGTATTAATTAAATTCAAAAGTTGCACGAGATTGAATGTGCAGTGTGCACGATTCAAAAGCAATCAATTTTCTCATCCAAATCTTAAAATAATGGGACTAAAAATTAGTTTGGACCAATTTTGTTTATGTTTTTCCAATAACTTACGAAGTATGTGGGTGATTTCAAACTAGTATTAACTTGTATATATATAGAGAGAGAGTGCCTAATATCAAAACGTTTGCACCAAGCTTCTCGTGCAACCAAGTCGTTTTCAGATTTTCAAAGTCCAAATGGTTGATCCGAGCCGTTAGATGTGATCTCTATATTAAAATCTGCTTGGAGACCAAATTTTATATTTTTTGGAATTTTTTTACTATTTATTAAGCCACTTTGAAAATTACTGATCACATGGTCCAGAAATTAGTTGCACTGTTTTTACTGTTCATCCGGATCAGCAATTTTCAAAGTGGCTTAATAAATAGTAAAAAAGTTCCAAAAAATATAAAATTTGGTCTCCAAGCATATTTTAATATAGAGATCACATCTAACGGTTCGGATCGACCGTTTGAACTTTGAAAACCCGAAACAACTTGGTTGCACGAGAGGATTGGTGCAAACGTTTTGATATTAGCCACTATATATATAGGCTATGGTGAGTTGTAAAGTAAACGTCACGCCATATTTTCATTTTGAAAATTCAAACAACCGATCCGAACCGTTCAACTTTTTCTAAATATTGAAATGTGCTTGGAGACTAAATTTTATATTTTTTGGAATTTTTTACTATTTATTAAGCCACTTTGAAATCGCTGATCCATTGTGAACAGTAAAAAACAGTAAAATTTTCTGGACCACCGGATCAGCGATTTTCAAAGTGGCTTAATAAATAGTAAAAAAATTCCAAAAAATGTAAAATTTAGTCTCCAAGCACATTTCAATATAGAGAACATGTTGAGCGGTTCGGATCGGTTGTTTGGATTTTGAACATGAAAATATGAGCGTGAAGTAAAAATGACATCTTACTTCACAACTCACCATAGCCCAGCTCTATATATATATATATATATATAGTGGCTAAGGTCAAAGTGGTATGACCAAGGCCTTGGTGCTACCAATTAGTTTTTGCAATTTTAAAGTTCAAATAGTCGATTCAAACCGTTAGATGTTCAATCTATATTAAAATCTGCTTGGAGACCAAATTTTACATTTTTTGAAATTTTTTTACTATTATTTAAGTCACTTTGAAAATGGCAGATCCGGGTGAACAGTAAAAACAGTGTAACCAAATTCTGAACCATGTGATCAGCAATTTTCAAAGTGGCTTAAAAAATAGTAAAAAAATTCCAAAAAATGTAAAATTTGGTCTCCAAGAAGATTTTAATATAGAGATCACATCTAACGGTTTAGATCGACCGTTTGAACTTTGAAAATCCAAAAACGACTTGGTAGCACCAAAGGCCTTGGTCATACCACTTTGATCTTAGTCACTCTATATATATATATATATATATATATATATATATATATATATATATATATATATATATGATTTTGCTAATATGCCACGCGTAGCATAGAGCCCCTTCGTGCTACGGCTCAATTTTTTAGTTTTTAAAATCCTAACGGTCGATCCGAACCATTCAACATAATGTCCATATGAATATGTACTTGCAAACCAAATTTTACATTTTTTAGAATTTTTTTACTATTTATTAAGCCACTTTGAAAATCTCTGATCCAATGGTCCAGCAGATTTTACTGTTGTGTACAAATTAGTGTTTTTTCAAAGTGGCTTAATAAATAGTAAAAAAATTCTAAAAAATTGTAAAATTTGGTTCGCAAGTACATATTCATATGGAGATCATGTTGAACGCTTCGGATCGACCGTTAGGATTTTAAAAACTCAAAAATTAAGCCGTAGCACGGAGACCTCTATGCTACGCGTAGCACCGTAGCACTATCCATATGAATATGTACTTGCGAACCAAATTTTACATTTTTTAGAATTTTTTTACTATTTATTAAGCCACTTTGAAAATACACTAATTTGTACACAACAGTAAACTTTTCTGGACCATTGGATCAGCGATTTTCAAAGTGGCTTAATAAATAGTAAAAAAATTCTAAAAAATGTAAAATTTGGTTTGCAAGTACATATTCATATGGACATTATGTTGAACGGTTCGCATCGACCGTTAGGATTTTGAAAACTCAAAAATTGAGCCGTAGCACGGAGGGGCTCTATGCTACGCGTAGCATATTAGCAAAATCCTATATATATATAGGACAGTGCTACGGTGCTACGCGTAGCATAGAGGCCTCCGTGCTATGGCTCAATTTTTGAGTTTTCAAAATCCTAACAGTCGATTCCAACCGTTCAACATGATGTCCATATGAATATGTACTTGCAAACCAAATTTTACATTTTTTAGAATTTTTTTACTATTTATTAAGCCACTTTGAAAAAACACTAATTTGTACACAACAGATTTTGCTAAAATTACTGATCACATGGTCCAAAATTTAATTGCACTATTTTTCTAGTTCATTCGGATTAGCAATTTTCAAAGTGACTTAATAAATAGTAAAAAAATTCCAAAAAATATAAAATTTGGTCTCCAAGCAGATTTTAATATAGATTGAACATCTAACGGTTCGAATCGACCGTTTGGACTTTGAAACCCCGAAACAACTTGGTTGTACGAGAGGTTTGGTGCAAATGTTTTGATATTAGCCACTATATATATATATATATATATATATATATATATATAGAGTAAGGCTACGGTGCTTTGCAAAGTAAAACCCCCTCTTTACTTCGGGCTACTTTTTGCATTTTGAAAATCCAAACAACCGATCCGAACCGTTCAACATGTTCTAAATGTTGAAATGTGCTTGGAGACCAAATTTTACATTTTTTGGAATTTTTTTACTATTTATTAAGCCACTTTTTCAATCGCTGATCCGGTGGTCCAGAAAATTTTACTGTTTTTTACTGTTCACCGTTGGATCAGTGATTTTCAAAGTAGCTTAATAAATAGTAAAAAAATTCCAAAAAATGTAAAATTTGGTCTCCAAGCACATTTCAATATTTAGAACATGTTGAACGGTTCGGATTGGTTGTTTGGATTTTCAAAATGCAAAAAGTAGCCCGAAGTAAAGAGAGGGTTTTACTTTGCAAAGCACCGTAGCCTTACTCTATATATATATATATATATATATATATATATATATATATATAGAGTAAGGCTACGGTGCTTTGCAAAGTAAAACACCCTCTTTAATTCGGGTCACTTTTTCAATTTGCAAAACTCAAACAACCAATCCGAACGTTCAACATGTTCTAAATATTGAAATGTGCTTGGAGACCAAATTTTACATTTTTTTGAATTTTTTTACTATTTATCAAGCCACTTTGGAAATTACTGATCCGGTGGTCCATAGTAAAAAACAGTAAAAATTTCTGGACCACCGGATCAGCGATTTCCAAAGTGGCTTAATAAATAGTAAAAAAATTCCAAAAAATGTAAAATTTGGTCTCCAAGCACATTTCAATATTTAGAACATGTTGAACGGTTCGGATCGGTTGTTTGGATTTTGCAAATTGAAAAAGTGGCCCGAATTAAAGAGGGTGTTTTAATTTGCAAAGCACCGTAGCCTATCTCTCTCTCTCTCTCTCTCTCTATATATATATATATATATATTTATATATATATATATATATATATATATATATTTATGTATATATATATGTATGAGTGATGCTACGGTGCTTTGGAAAGTAAAAATGATGTTTTACTTCCCGCTCATATCTTCATTTTCAAAGTTCAAATAGTCAATCCGAATTTCTCAACATGATCTTCATATTAATATGTGCTTGGAGATCAAATTTTACATTTTTTTGAAATTTTTTTACTATTTTTTTAAAAAATTTTAAAATCAGTGTTTTTTGAATTTTTTTATTATTTTTTATTTAATGAAAAGCTGTGATTTTCAAAAATTATAAACAAATAGTAAAAAATTTGCAAAAAATGTAAATTGGTTTCGAAGCACATATCAATAAGAAGATTATGTTGAGAAGTTCGGATCGACTATTTGAACTTTTTTACTATTTATTAAGCCTAACGGTCGATCCGAACCGTTCAACATGATCTCCATATGAATATGTACTTGCAAACCAAATTTGACATTTTTTAGAATTTTTTTACTATTTATTAAGCCACTTTGAAAAAACAATAATTTGTACACAACAGTAAAATCTTCTGGACTATTGGATCAGCGATTTAAAAGTGGCTTAATAAATAGTAAAAAAATTCTAAAAAATATAAAATTTGGTTTGCAAGTACATATTCATATGGAGATCATGTTGAACGGTTTGGATCGACCGTTAGAATTTTGAAAACTCAAAAATTGAGCCGTATCATGGAGGGCCTCTATGCTACGCGTAGCATATTAGCCAGATTCTATATATATATATATAGAGGAGGGATCCACTTACAACAAATTTGAGTTACAACAAAGTTACAACATTCATTTTTTTCATTTTCAAAGTCCAAATCGTCGATCCAACCGTTCAACATGATCATCTAAATAAAATATACTTGCAGATCAAATTTTATATTTTTTTGAATTTTTTTACTATTTATTAAGATGGGTACAAAATTCAATGGTCTAAGTATGGCTATTTTTTGTAAAATACTTAATAAATAGTAAAAAAATTTACAAAAATATAAAATTTGATCTGCATGTACATTTTATTTAAATGATCATGTTGAACGGTTGGATCGACGATTTGGACTTTGAAAATGAAAAAAATGAATGTTGTAACTTTGTTGTAACTCAAATTTGTTGTAAGTGGATCCCTCCTCATATATATATATATATATATATATATATATGAGTAGAACTAGGGTGTTCCTAAGTTCACCAAGCCTCTTTGTGAACTCAACTCTAAAACCTATCGGATTGACTTCACATGACGAATCTGAACCGTTGAAACCCGTCTATCTTATGAGTGATGCATCTGCATACAAAATTTTTAAATTGCGAATTAATTTTGTATAGAGTCAAGTAGTCAAAAAAACATTCAAAAAATGAATGCACTAAAATTAATTTATAAACCTTCTAATGTTGACCACTTGACTCTATACAAAATTAATTCGAAAATTTAAAATTTTCACATGTAGGCACATCACTAACATTTGTTCCTAGCCTCCAGAACAAACGTTTTGGTTTTCCAATTTTCAAAATTCAAACAGTCGATCCAAACCATTAGATATTCAATCTATTTTAAAATGTGCTTGGAAACCAAATTTTACATTTTGTTTAGAATTTTTTTACTATTTATTAAGCTAGTTTGAAAATCGTTGATTTTATTAAACTTCTGCACCATTGAAAATCGTTGATGGTCTCTAAGCACATTTTAATACAGATTGAATATCTAACGGTTTGGATCGACTGTTTGGACTTTGAAAATCGGAAAACCGAAACATTTGTTCCGGAGACTAGAAACAAACATTTGTATCTAAGCCCCTCTATATATATAGATTGTGGCTAAATTGCTGCTAGCAGCATTTCAGCCAAGTGCTGCCGGGGCTATATTTCATTATGTGATGTTCAAACAACAAATCCAAACGTTAGATGTTCAATCTATATTAAAATCTACTTGGAGACCAAATTTTACATTTTTTGGAATTTTTTTACTATTTATTAAGCTGGTTTGAAAACCGCTGTTTTCAGTAAATTTCTGCAGCATTGAAACAGCGGTTTTCAAACCAGCTTAATCAATAGTAAACAAATTCCAAAAAATGTAAAATTTGGTCTCCAAGTAGATTTTAATATAGATTGAACATCTAACGGTTTGAATTTGTTGTTTGAACATCACATAATGAAATATAGCCCCGGCAGCACTTCAGTCAAAATGCTGCCAGCAACAATTTAGCCACACTATATATATATATATATATATATATATATAGAGAGAGAGAGAGAGAGAGAGAGAGAGAGAATGGCTAATATACAAACGTTTGTTCCTGGGCTCAGGAACAAACGATTTGGTTCTCCGATTTTCAAAGTCCAAACAACAAATCTAAACCGTTAGATGTTCAATCTATATTAAAATCTACTTGGAGACCAAATTTTACATTTTTTGGAATTTTTTTACTATTTATTAAGCTGGTTTGAAAACCGCTGTTTTTCAATGCTGCAGAAATTTAATAAAAACAGCGGTTTTCAAACCAGCTTAATAAATAGTAAAAAAATTCCAAAAAATGTAAAATTTGGTCTCCAAGCACATTTTAATATAGATTGAACATCTAACGGTTTAGATTTGTTGTTTGGACTTTGAAAATCGGAGAACCAAATCGTTTGTTCCTGAGCCCAGGAACAAACGTTTGTATATTAGCTATTATATATATATATATATATGTATATATATATATATATATATGTATGTATGTATGTATGTATGTATGTATGTATGTATGTATGTATGTATGTATGTATGTATGTATGTATGTATGTATGTATGTATGTATGTATATGAGTTGGGAGTTGTGAAGTAAAAGTCTTGTTTTAACACTTAATTAAGTTTTTAAGAATTTATCGATATGAAATTTTGACTAGTAAAAAAAAGAAATAAAGTTTCAACAACCAATTATTCCTTCTGACATCAATTAGTAGGCAGCTTCTGCCAAGGATCTTTTCACACACAAAAAAGGAAAAAAAAAAAAAAAATCAATTAGGTAGGGTTTTGTCCATGGTTCGACTCTTCACCGGCTATGTGACAATTGAGAATAATCTCCAGAACTATGGAGATAAAAACATCACCCCCATCATATTTACCGCTTAAATCATCAGTACATAACCTCCTTATTATAGCAAACGCCATCAGACATTGTTGAGTAGACTTGCCATACATCTTCTTTAAATCATTGTTGAGTCGATTTGTAAGCTTGCATAGTAGCTCAAGTGATGTCTTATTAGGCTCAACACAAGCGCATTTTTTAACAGTGATTTCCACCTGCAGCGATGGGGAATCTGAATCTAGAAGGAAAACTATAATTTGTAAAGAGAGAATTAGAAATACTTTCATCCGAGAGTTCAGCATCTTTATTTTGTCGCTGTTATAGTGGAGCTGTGGATCAGTGAGTGAGTGAATTGACAGCGTTGAGTCTGAATTAAGGAAACTATATATAGAATGATCAAATGACTTGGGTTCCGCGAGTTTCTGGTCAGGAAATATCATATGACTTGGGTGTTCAATTGCGCTACTCTTGCCAACCTTATAAAAAAAAATATTTGCGCTACTCGATTGCCTACGCGGTAAATTAAATAATTTGGTCCGATGTCCATGAGATTCAATTTGATTCGATGGCTTTCGCGTCCGTAGATTTTGGTACCTGGGATTAGCATTTAATTTATGGGAGGAAAGCAGACATTGGATTAGCATTTATTTATGGGGGACAACTTTTTTCCTTATATTTTCAATTTTTATAGAGATTTATCGGTTCTGATCAATTTTATTTTTTTCTTAATTTTTTTTTTCTGAAATTTTGATATGTAATTCGGATTAAATTTAGAGTTAAAAATAAAATATTTTTTTAATTATAATATTATTATAAATTAGAGCATCTAAAATTAAAAAGTAAAACATTGTTTTTTTATTAGTATCTGATTAATTAATAAGTTTGAACCTGATCAGCTATTTAAATCCTATTCCCTTATTTCACTGTAACTTCTGAATAAAAATGTCACTTTAATATTTGTACGCATCCACTCTACTATATTTCTATTGGAGCAGTTATTGGTAACATGACGTATCGTCGTTCTTAAAAAAGAAAAATTAACTGATGGGTGGTGTGCCAGGGAATGCAACAGAGAACGTGGCTGCAGTGCAATCCAATCATTTTTTTTTTTTTTTGGGTGTTAGGTTGTGCCCATTATATTATATGGAGTATTAATTTTATATCATTTTTTATATCTAATATTTTTATCAAACATTTTATTGGCATGTTTGATAAAAAAAATATAAGACAGGAGCAAAATAACAGAAAATTAAAATGTATATATAAATATATCTGAATTTTATTTTAAAAGAACATTATTAGGTCACATTTTATAATAAAAAAAACGGAAATGTGTTTATGCTATGTTTTGAAATTTTATTAATTTAATGCTATGAATTAAATTCTTTTTATGATGTTATAAATATTAAAAATCGACAAGTTTGTGCGTGGTGTTAAAACCTACCACTGGCAAAGTCAGCGGTAGCTGATTTGACTCATACCGCTGGTTTTGATTTCCTCAAAAAAAAATTGAATAATAGTTGAGAAAGAGTGCAAAGAAATCAAAATAAGTGACGTGGAGCCACGTTACTTCACACAATAACTGACACGGATGCGTACAAATATTTTTTTTGTTACTCTCTAGTCAATATATATGAAAATAAATATGAGAGAGACAAAAAAAGTTTTTTTTTTTTTAAATTAAGCTTAATGAAATCTTATATTTATCAGCGCAATGATCAATTTGTTAATTAATTTTTTTGGGTGATTTAACTTACAAGTAAAAAGCTCGTTATGAAAAAATAATTGATAAGTAATGTTACGTTGTTGTTTAATTCATTTATTTAATTACATTAATAATTATGTATTGATATCAAGTATTTTAGAAAGAAAATAGAATTTTTCGCAACTAATCTCACAATACAACCGAACACTCATTCAGCACATTCCTACAACCAATCCTATACATACCTGTATATATGGGTTCCCTTTTTTTGAAAAGTGGATTATCATCCCTATCAAATCTCATCCTGTGTAATCTAATGACAAACGAACAATTCCTAATTATTGTGTGTAAAATTGTTTATTGAAGCATGTGACAACCTTAATCTCAATTAGGTGAATTTGCTGGTAATTAGCAAATTCCAGCGGGAAACTGTGTTAATTAGAAGAAAGGTTGAAGCTTGGATACAGTAACGATAACGATAAAAGATAAGAGGTAACTCGTAATTTTATCTTTATTGACATGATACTAATGGTTACATGGGTTGCCTATTTAGTGTAGGGTTAAAAATACTATTGGTTTTGTGCTCCATCATGTTTCACATTTTTTTTTTCCGTTTACAAAGTTCGAACAATCGATCCGAACCGTTCATATGATCTTCATATTAAAATGTGCTTGGAAACAAAATTTAGATTTTTGAAATTGTTACTATTTTTTAGATATATACAAAATCCTTGTTTGGATGGTCAAGAATCTTCTAAAAACAGTGATTTTTAACCTATCTATAAAGTTAGTAAAAAAAGTCTAAAAAATATAAAATTGGATCTCCAAGCACATTTTAATACAAAGATCATATTGAACGGTTCAAATCGATTGTTCGAACTTTAAAAAATAGTAAAAAACGTGAAATATAATTGAAGTACAAAACCAATGATGCATTTTACTCTAACTCGCCTATTCACAGGCGATGTGAATAGAACAGAAATAAACGAATTCCGCTTAGCGGATCTCTCTATTGAACTACGCTACGACACCTCAGCTGACTGAACACATCAGATCCGCCACTGAGTTGTCCAACTAGTTTCCTAAATGGAATAACAGGTTCCTGTTATTTCCCCAGTTGGAATTAATCCAGACCATCCCTTAAGTATTGTACCCCCTCCAATACCCGAGGAGACAATCTTTACCTATTCGTCACTTTCTCTCTCTAGATCGTACCCACCGTTCAGAATCGGTGCCATAATAAAAAATAAAAAAAACACATACCGGTCCGTGGAGACCCAAATCTCAGAACATGGTCTTGGCCCTTTTAAACATTGAAGGCCCAAGGGGCCTGGGTTCTCATAATTCTCATAATGATGGCCACGACCAAGAAGTAGAACTCAGCAACCTGTCCGATCAACAGCCTCAACTCTGTTGCGCTGCCAAGCCAGGTATTGAGGCCCAAGATAGCCTTTTCACCAATGCAGGCTCTCTCATTCGTTGTTGATTTCATCTTAGGCCTTTACATTGCCACAGTGGTTGGTATTCTCTTCTACCTTGACGTTCCCGAGGCCCAGGCTCCGTATCATTATCAGGTAATGCTGGCTTTCTTTGCTTCTGCTGTGGGGGCGCTCAAATGCACACCTCAACCTATTGATTGCTTTAAGATTCTCGCAGGTTCAATCTCAAAATCCCCTCCGAACCGTCCGATCAGAATCCAGATCAATCCGATCCGAGTTGTAAGAATGTTGGAGATTACTAGTACCGTGCGCAGGGCTAGGTTTAGGTGTTGCATATCCCAGCCCATGACCATGGATTGAAAATAGTTTTATGGTTTTTTAATTGACAGATGAAAGTGAGTAAAGAGTGAGTGCTCTGCTGTGTATGTACTGGCGGTGGTTTTTATTGATAGACTGGCAGGCTGGTTGTAGGGAAAAATGGTTTATTTTAGAGAATTAATTGTCTTTTTTCCTTTGTTTGGGGGTCCTTTTTTTTCCCTTTTTTGGGATCCCTCACCGTTGGTTGTATTAAACAGCATAGCCTACAGTTATTTTGGTCCTTGGTTACCACATGAATAGGCCACTTGCTTAACACATGATAGCCGTTGTTGTATTCAATTACACATGAATAGCCACTTGCGCAACTTGAGCAAAAGCCTCACTAGGATAATCAAAATTGATTAAAATGATACATCAAAAGAATGGAGTTTTCCTAGAAAAATAGGATATGATCTCTATCTAGTATGTATATTATAGGAAAGACCACCGTTAACTTTGTTCTCTACCAGAAAGTACCAGAAAGTATGAAATAGGAAACAATATCAACAAAAAATATGAAATGAATATGATAGAGTAATCCAAGTAATAATAAAAAACAAAAAATTCATCCCAACATGGAGTTGCAAACAGTGCTCATACATAATGTTAAAACTGAAATAAAGATAAAGTTAACAGGTGCTCGTACATAATTCAACCTAATTCTAATATAATGCAAATATTGGAAATTAACTGAAGTTAGGCATGGTTTCTTCATGTAGGTAGTTGCCCTACCCTTGACGACCGATATGCAATTACACCTATCCACTGAATAAGTTCTTCACCCTCCATTGCCCATGAATAGGTCTTTGTTGCTCAATTCATACTTACGGCACATCTTGCAACCTGAAAAAATCTTGACGAATCATGTAAAATTTCTCAGCAATTCTCATACCCTAATCCATTCACTTTATCCTATAGAATTACACATAGCTATTTACAATCAAATTTCTCAAAATAAAATTAAAAAAAATCAAAATTATAGAAGTATACTTTATAGTTTATATAGACAATATATCAAATTTGATTTAATTTGAGAATAACTTAATCAGTTACAATATTAGGTTTGTCATAAGGCTTCCCTTCTACCTTGCAGCTTGCTTTGCCATATCCTCTTAAAAGCTAATCCAGCAAGTATTATTGCCTCTGACAACCCGACTGTCCCTGACTTCAATTGGGGCATTGAACAGGTGAGCGATCATGTTAACACATCGATTCTGCATAACAAAAGGCAAAGTAGTTAAATTTACTGATATATATATTTTGTCATTTACTCATTTTACATCCTTCTTCACAGACAAACAGAAACTTTTCAAATGCAAATTCTACATAAGAAAATAAAATTTCTTACAGAACAGTGCAATAAAACCACTTTTCTCATGCATTCAAATGCATTGTTCTTCATAAAAGTACAGAATTTGTTTGCAGCAGATAAGATCAGATTAACAGAGAAATTTAATCAAAATAAGTGAATACAAGTACTTTACCTGAAGTTCGGTTGTGACAAAATACTAATCCATGTCAATATATAAGGGTGGATCTACAACCAATCATAGAGGTGCTTAGCCACCCCTATAATTTTAAAATTTTAATTATGTATATTGAAATTTAATTGAATTTTATTATTTTTTATTTTTTATATGATTCAACTCTACTCATAAAATGCTAAATGTGTGCTTATAGCATAGTAGTTAGAATTCCACTTTGTTGTGGTGAAAACTTAAAGAGTTCAAATTCTATCTATCACATATTATGTATTTTATGTTTCAGTCCCCTGCAATGTAAATTTTCTAGTTCGCCCCTATCAACATAGTTCTTGTTGATGACCGCTATAATGAGCTTGTCACCCTCCGGCTCCATACATGTCGTGACAAATGAGCCAGGTTCAACCTCGGGTTCCCTTCCAGTATCAGCTCGTCATGTTGAACCTATATGCACAAAAATAGCAACACTAAAATAAATCGAAAGATCCAATTTTCATATTTGTAGTTTGGTTAGCAGTTAGCACTATTAGATAGATACTAGTTAGTAGCTAGTATGTTCTACCCTGGTCAGGCCCGGTACTGGTATCTACTATATAACTGTCAATGATGGATCAGGTACCAGCTGCTAGTCATTGGCAAGAAATTTCAGAATAACATTTCTCTGAGACTCAATAAACAATATGCTTAAGCAAAATATTATATTTATGTTACATAACCTAGATTTTACTCTGCAAAATTATAACATCTCAAACAAATACTTTACAAGAAATGAAAAGGGTCTTCATATTTTAGAAGGAAAAGAAAGAAAAGATCAAATATATACTTCTATCTAGGGTTAATTTTCCGTTTATCCTTACCAATTTCTCTAATTTCTTATATACCCTTACACATTTAATTTTATCTAATTTACCTCTTAACTCTTACCCATTACAAAGTAACTATGGAGTTAACCGTAGTTAAATCCTAGTTAATTTTAAAGGACAAAATACCCTTTTCTGTTAAGAATTTAATTGGTCTCCTTCTTTCCGCGCTCTCCTGCATTCTCCTTGTTTTCCCACTTCGCCCCTTTGTTTTTCTCCTCCTGTGCTCTCCCATTCTTGTCTCCCTGTTTTCCCGCTCTATCTTCTCCTCCTGCACCTGGTGCCTTTTGATTAAAACACAGTTAATTTCTTTTTAATCAACCACCCACAAGATAGCACCACAAATAATAGTAATACCGAATCATTTCTTGTTATCTTTAGGCTGAAGATTGATCTACATATTTCTTAAATGCAGCAGAAACGAAATGAGCATTTATTATGGTTAGCTAACCATTGCAATATCTGATTTATTTAGGAGCATGTGGATGATACACAATTTCCATTAAATCATAAGAAACTTTATGAATAAGAGCAAGGGTATAATGAGAAAAGGTAAATTCTGATAACACTTAATTGTGCTTGAACAGACTCATACGGGCCAAGTCTTTGCGGTGACCAACGTCTATGGTCCAAGCACTGATGGGGAGAAGTTGGCATTCATAGAGGAGTTGAGAGTGCTACACACAACAATAAACAAACCATGGCTACTGATGGGGGACTTCAACCTCGTCAGGTGGTATGTTGACCGGTCAGCTGACCTGAGAGGCTTTAACTTGATATGTAGCTTTAACGATCTGATTAGAGTTTTGGGGTGATTGACATCAGCTTAGAGAATAGAAACCGGTGCCGGCTTTTTCCAACTTGATCGAGTCTTCGTGTCAGCTCAGTGGCCCATGGCACTTCCAAATATACATCTCAGAGCTTTGGAAATGATTGTGTCTGATCACGCTCCCCTCATCCTATCGTGCAGTGGCATGCCATCAAGACCAAATGGATACAAATTCGAAAACTTTTGGATCCGTTATGATCAAGTAAGAGCCACTGTGGCACAGATATGGGGGCCAACACATGACACTGTCAATAACCAGACCACGGACCTTTCAACTAAGTTCATGCAAAAAACGGTAACCATGCATGAGAAGTTGCACGCATGGCACCGCACAAGTTTTGGCTAAAAAGGAACTCGACCAGTGCAAAGAATCAATTCTAGCACTAGATAGGTTGGAGGAACAATGACCGTTGCATGTCCAGGAATTCAACCTCAGACAGTTTCATCAGCAGAAGGCATACGAACTAGCAAAATTGATAGAGGAGCGATGGAGGCAGCGTTCTAGGTGTAAGTGGCTCAAAAGTGGTGATAAAAACACCACTTTCTTTCACTCATACGCCTCAGCAAGGTTGCGAAGAAATGCGGTCCTCTCCATACAACACAACAGCACACAGGTAACAAATCCTGACTTGATTAAACGAATGTTTCTGGACCATATGAGGAATATGCTGGGGGGTCAAAGCGAGGTCTTGATTTCGACCCAACTGTTTTGTACAGATGGGAACCGGAGTTAGTGAAATTGCAGGGACCCTTTTCAATGGAAGAAGTCTTCACTGCAGTTGGCCAACTTGCAGCAAACAAGGCTTCGGGCCCGGACAGGTTAAACAAACGAATTTTCGAAGCACTATTGGGACATACTAAAGGAAGATATTATGGTGATGTTTAACCAGTTTTACACACATAACCTTGATCTCACTGGAATCAACTTGGTAAATATTGTAATGGTCCCAAAAAAAGTAGTAGAGGGAGGAGCCAAAGACTTTAGGCCGATAAGCATAATAAACCTCGTACCAAAGCTGATCTCCAAAGCCTTGGCCAATAGGTTGAGAAAATGGTTACCAATTTTAGTATCCACCAACCAAACAGCACTTATACAAGATTGGCACATTGCTGAAAAGTTCATTGCAACAAGAGAAATCATACAACACATTTCGGCAACAAAACAGATGGCACTCTCTGCAAAAATAGATTTCTCCAAGGCGTTCGATTCCATTAATTGGTCCTTTTTGACAAGAGTTCTAAGGGCGAGAGGATTCCTGGAAAGATACATAACCTGGATTGAGGAAATTCTGAAAAAAAAACTTCATCTAGAGTGCTAATTAATGGTGGTCAAACTGCACCGTTCTTCCATAAAATGGTTGCGCCAAGGAGACCCCATTTGACCTCTATTGTTTATTGTTGCTGTGGATGTATTACAATGGATGATACAAGAGGCAAGGCAGTTCATTCAAAACCCGATAAGCTCCAAAATAGTGGACCCATTACTTGCTTTGCAATATGACGAAGATACGGCGATTATAGCAAATGACGAAATGGAAACAGTTGTAATTTTAAAGGTAGTCTTAAGACTATTTACTAAGATGTCGGGTCATGAGATCAACTACTCAAAGACATGTTTTGTGCCCATTAACATGTCTGAGGAACACGCTCAAACGGTACAACAGATACTAGGTTGTCAGAGGACGCAACTACCGGTACTCTACCTAGGAATGCCTCTGACCATGACAAAACCAGGGAGACAACACTTCATACTCTTGATATTGGACTTGTTTTGTACAGAGAAATGAAATGAGCATTCTGGAAAAAAAAAACCCTGAAATTTAAAGGAGTAGAACTAGGGTAGGTCAACTCTAAACATATCGGAATGACTTGAAATGACGAATCCATACCGTTGAAACCGATCTACTTCACGAGTAATGTGTTTACATTTCAAATTTATAATTTTTCGAATTAATTTACTATAAAATCAAGTGGTACTAAAATCAAGCGGTCAAAAAGAAGAAGGTTTATAAGTTAATTTTAATACGTTTATTTTTCATTGTTCTTTTACAAATTGACTTTATACTAAATTAATTCGAAATGTTTTAAATTTGACATGTAAATGCATCACCCATGAAGTAGATCAGTTTTAATGGTTTGGATTCGTCATTTAAAGTCAATCTAATAGGTTGTGGAGTTAAGCTCACCAGGTCCTTTGGTGATCTAAAGAACACCCTAGTTGTACTCCACTTTAAAGTATAAAAACACTAATTCTATTATCTTGACCTCTTAGTATCCAGTTCCCCATTTATGCGCCCAATAAATAGCCAGAGGACCACAAAGCATAATAAAGTTTGCAACTGACAATCCTGTGATCCAACTGCTCCATCTATTTGGAACAAATGCAAACCAAAAGCTGACAAAAAGACTAAATGCCGCGACAACAATTGGAGCTCCGACACTCGTTATGAGCATCACCATCTGAAAAGTAATTAAAATAAATATCATATAAGTTACAGGATTATATTTTAGAACCAGATAATAACAGCAATAGGTGCACTTTGCTTTAATAGGAATGCACTTTGCTCTAATCATACTCCCACAGATGTAAGGAAAATAGGTGCACAAATTATTTCCTTTGCAACATTATGGTGACAACTCCTTACTTGCTTTAAATGCTATTTTGCCAGGTGATGTTTCTTCTTTGCCTAGACAGCTTTTAACACAACTCATGGTGCAAAGGGAAAGTTTGGTACAGGATCTGGTACAGGGTTTGGCTCAACAAGACCTGGACCAGGGACTGGTACTGGGACTGGTACAGGAAGAACACCCAATCCCTGGGCCTGGGAGAGGGACACTGAAGAAACAGAATACTAGTGCTTTTGTTCTAATTCAAACTAGTTAGCCTTGCTTTTCATTAGGTCAAATTTGGATATTGACTGTAATAACTGTAGGTTTTTGCTTTTATTCCTAGAACTATGTCTGTTTCTTATGTTTCAGTTGTATTGGTACTTTGAACATTTTCAGGGGCTATGTACCGGAGGTCCGTTTGATACTAGTACTAAATGATTTCATGTTAATGAAATCGGTTGGAAGACCCACTTTTGAAAAAAAAAATATATTATTTTTAAAAAATATTATGGAGGGATTCAATTAATTTTGACACCATATGTTTATAAGTTATTTTTTGCGATTTCAAAGTCCAAACAGTCAATCCGAACTGTTCAACATGATCTCCATATTAAAATAAATTTTACATATTTTCGGATTGACTGTTTGAATTTTGAAATCGCAAAATAACTTACAAACATATAGTGTCAAGATGTGTAATCATAAAATGGTGTAATTGGATCCCTCCTCTATTATTATATATAATATAAATAACGATGCTAAAACAATAAGTATGTATATCAACTATCAAAGGACCCAAAACATGAGTCATGCTGCTTTGCCACGCTGCACCAGAGGGGGATTTTGAGATTGGTCATGCACGTTCTAAAGCGATCCATTGGTTGAGAGGTGTACCCTGCACCGATTTTCACAAGGGGGGTGTTTAAGATTGGTCATGCTTCTTTGTCGCGCAGTTGTGAGCTTAAAGCGATTGATGGTTGAGAGGCACAGCAGAAACAAATAAAGCAACCAAAAAGCATTACCTGATACTGATAGTGATATGGAGCCTGGGCCTTGGGAAGGTCGGCAACGTAGATGAGAAAACCGACCACTGCAGCTATGTAAAGGGAGATGCCAGAGAGCAACCTCAACCGCCAGATTTGATTTGATTGATTCGGACCTAAGATGAAATTTTCAAGGAACGAGAGCCAGCCTGAGTAACGCATCGGCTCGCTGAAAAGGCTGTCTGCAGCAGCTTCAGGGTCTGGGATTAGCTGCTCCGGAATGACCACTATGTGTTCTTCCGACTGAGGCTGTTGATCGCCTCCCGTGACGAGCGCCTCCGTCGGTTGGTGGATTTGTGCTGTCGGAACCAGCTCTAGGTCATTAAGAGAACCAAAGCCCTGTGGACATGGGATGCTAAAGGGCTAAGATACTGTTCTAATATTTCGGCCTCAACAGACCGGTACTGGTTCGGTGGGTTGTCATCTTTTTGAGGATGGAAATTAACTTCCATTTTTTTTTCTTTCTTTATTTTGCAAGCGTTCGAAACGAAACGAAACGAAAATAAAGAGAGATAATGAATTGAAATGTTCTTAATCCTTATATAGACGCTTGATGAAAAAGAAACATGTCAGAACTTTTAAAAAAAGAGTGATAAGGTCTTAAGTGTGATAAGGTCTTAAAGAGAGATAATGACTTAAATCTGGTCAAAAAAAATAAAATAATAATATAGTGTTGAAAGTTGGCTAGATCTCTGTGGACTTATCTGATATAGACTTTTGTAGCTAGACATAAGAAAAATATACATATAAGAAGTTAATACATATCATGTTAAAATATACATATAAGAAGTTAAGATTATATATTTTTTTTTCTTATAACAGCAATCATGTTTTTTCGTAATTAAGATACTACCAAATCGTCGTTAATGTTTTTCAAATGGATTCTAATGAAAGAGATTTTTGAGGTAAACAATGAATTATCGAAACTGCCTAACATGTGTATGTGTAGCTACTTTACGATAATTTTATATTTTTATGACAATAAATTAGCTATAAACTAATTAACTACATTATATAATGATACTTTTACGGTTGCATATAAAATAATCAAAATCATCTGATTGAAATACCTCATGTATCAAAATTGAATCCATCTGATTAAAACCCATCAGATATTAAAATCTAAATCGTTCGATTAAAACCCCTCACATATGAAAATCTAAACCGTCCGTTAAAGCTCCCCGCATATTAGAATTTAAATTGTTCAATTAAAACCCATCACATATTAAAATCTAAACCGTGTCTTAAATCATCGTGAGAGATACTCTTTTGTGGTAGCGGGTGCGAAAGTTGATGTTAGTTGTTATGCTCTCAATTTATAAATGAGGAGGGTTCCAATACCTCATTTCTTTCATACCTCATCATACTTCATAGTTTATATCTTCGTTTTCAAAGTCCAAATTATCAATATGAACCGTCCAACATGATATCCATACTAAAATATGTTTGGGGATGAAATTTTATAATTTTTGAAAAAATTACTATTTTTTAAGATAGGTACAAAATCACTATTTCTGGACCGTTCAAAAACAGTTATTTTGTACCTATCTTAAAAAATAGTAAAAAAATTATAAAAATTATAAAATTTCATCTCCAAATATATTTTAATATGGATATCATGTTGAACGGTTTGGATCAGTAATTTTAATTTTGAAATAAAGATATAAAATATGAAGTGTGATGAGATATGAAAGGCATGAGACATTGGAACCCTCATCTTTGAAAATATCAAGTTTTGTCTCGTTCGCTACACTAAGAGCCGCAGAGAAAGAGAAAAAAAATGACCGTTCTATCGAAGATTTGGGGACGCGCACCGGTATTCTACGAAGTTTCGTCCACGTTGCATGACATCTACTAAAAACTGGCGGCTACACGGGTAACTTTTGGTGAGGACAAATATCCTCCCCGGTACCGTAAAAGATTCCCTTCACTTTACGGTTTGAGATTAACTCCCAGACGTTTTGGGATTCGGGCTGACAGATGGGGCAGTATTATTGGTGTTTGAGATTCGTGCCAAGTTAAAAGAACGGTCCAGATCAAGTAATTGTAAAAGATTCCCTATTACGGTACCGGGGGTGATGTGAATTCCTTTTGGTGAACCATGAGGTCCATGACATTAAATGAGATTTCGGAGATTGAATCATACAAAAAGATAACTTTTGGTCAATCATGATGGGGAGGAGTTGACGTGGCGCAATGTAATTGGAAATGTCATTAAGGCGTAAATTACGACGGTGCGAAAGGATAGTGTGCCACAGAAGTAGAAGTGCAGATATTCCCAAATATTTTATCTAACTAATATGTCACCAATCAAGACAAGCAAAGGATGAACTTGTCCGATTGTCGCCGACCTTGATGGAGAGAGGTGGAAGAACGAAAGAAGAGAAAAGTGGAAAAACGAAAAGATGAGAACGAAAATAAGAGAACAGTGGAAATGGTAGAAGAACGAAAAGAAGAAAAGAAATGGTTGTTAATTGAGAAAAGGGAAAAAGCCTGTCTTGCAAGTTGCAAGTTGCAACCCATGAACTGAGCTAGTTGCTATAAAACATAATATTTGACTACTAACATTCTGCAATCATCTTAGCTACATGCAAAGAGAATAATTATATATTACTTTCCTTTTTTTTGTTTTATATAAATCAATAAATTAAAAATTTAACGTATAATTATTTCTGATTACAAGCTCTTGATACGATTAAACAAAACGAAATATCACAATTTAATTTACTGTGCTCTAAACAGTTTTAGTTTGAAATTTCAATTTTAAATTATTAAAGTTTGAAAAATAAAAATATAATGAAAACATTTTGATTCTCTTCAATAAATAAATATCATAGAAAAATAATTTTGGCTATTGTGAGTGTCCATGGCGGAAGATATATATGTTGCATCTTATTTATTTATTTATTTTGTTTATTTGATTCAATGCCTCGTACAAAGTTATTACAGTAATTTTATGTACATACCGAAACTGACTAAAATAGTGCAGGCTTTAGGAAATTTTACGATAATAAACAAGAGCATCTACATCAATAAAATTAGAATGAAATTGAATACAACTGTTATAGAACATAATAGAAATTAACTTAGAGCAACTCCATTTCATAATATAATTAGAAATTCTAAATTAAATTAAAAATTAGAATTGAAAGTTAAATGTAGATAAAAGGCATTATAGTAGAAAGAGATAAAGAGACAAAATGGAATTTGTATTCTATATTCACTGTATATCTGTTACAATGCATATCTACCTCTATATATAGATTGCATACAGAACATTCTACATAATTCCTGTAACTGCCTAACTAACTGTTGTTCTGTTAACTAACTATTCTTCTCTTTGACTGAATTGTCTTCTGTTGACTTGGAGTATTCCAGAGTGTATCTATTAGTAGAATAAGCAATTAAATTAACAACAATCAAGATATGGGAATCCATAATTTTTCCAACATAGAAATTAGAAAATGATTTTTAAAGAAAATTATTACTTACGAAATTCTCATATGCATTCCAAAAATTAAAAATAATTGTTAAAATTACAAATTAAATTAAATTGTTAAATTACAAATTAAAATTAAAAATCTAATATAAATGCTCTAACTGCATGAAATAATGATCCCTTTACAGTTTGCTAACATACGAAGGATCAAAAGATTCAAAAGCAACGAAATATATATAACACCACGCTGCATGGAGAGCCACACTAAAAATGAACTAGTACCGGTATGGGAGGCCCAAATGTCAGAACAGGGTCTTGGCCCTTTAAGCATTCAAGGCCCAAGGGGCCTGGGTTCTCTTAATGATGGCAACGGCCCAGAAGTGAAATCTGGCGGTTGAGACTCCGCACCTTCTATGAAAAACCCCTACCAATTTATGGTCTGCCTTTTGCGCAACTTCGACGAAGCTCTTAATTGGACTTTTTAGATTTTATTATGCGAGGGATTTTAATCGGACGGTTTTAATTTTTCGTATGCTACTGTAAAAGTGTCATTATAAACTCTAGTTAGTTTATTATCATTAATTATTGTAAAGTAGCTCCACATGTTAGTGATCAGCTTCGACCAAGCACATTGATTTTAGTTTATAAGTACATTGTTTACCTCAGTTATTTTCTCAAATTAACTGGTTTTTAGCTCTAAGTAATATCTTGAAAAAATTAGGAATTTTTCTCATTAGAATCTATAAGCAAAAACATTAATGCGACAAATGATAAAGTCTAAATTTCGACAAACATAAGATGTTTAGGGTATTCCAAGCTTCTTGTCTAAATTTTCATGAGATGTTCTCTTTTTATGCATTGGTGAACTGAAATAGGTGCAAAAACCTGTAGTGCACACTTGTATCTTCCTATAATGTTGAAAGAGCAACAATGATAAATAGGACTATTTTTAAGATATCTAATAAGTTGCATGAATTTCAGAGAAATGATACAGCATAGGCCATAGCATAGTGTTATGGGAACTTGTCACTGGCATGCTTCCTTTTGCCAACATGACAGCTGTCCAGGCAGCAGCATGTGTTGCGTAAAGGGTGCAATTATTTGATGATGAAGTGAACCGTATAACATATAAGTATTCATAGCCAGTGTTGAGCCACCAGATTGGCAACAAGAGCGTACAAAGTACAAACGCTGTTTCAATTTACACATGAATAGCCACTTGCGCAACTTGAGTTGAGCAAAAGCCTCACTAGGATAATTCAAAATTGATTAAAATGATACATCAAAAGAATGGATTTTTCCTAGAAAATAGGAAGCATTATTTCGATATATGATATCTATCTAGTATATAGGGAAGACACAGCAGAAGACCAACTGGTGAATTGACGAACTGGCCTCCACATTTGACCTGTAAAACAATATTCATTTCAAGAGTACAATTACAAATGGAGAATCAGCCTTAGGTCTACTAGTTAAAGACAATGCTCTTTGTATGTTATATTGCGGATTCAAAATCCGAATAAGAATTTTTTGTGGTTATTAATAGGGGTGTTTATCGGTTCGGTTCGGTACCAAACCAAAGTTTTAGAAATTTTAAAACAGGTTAAACCGAAATAGGGTATTAATAATAAAAATAAACATTTTTTGTTTAATTTTTTGAATTTTTTATGGATTTAAAATTTTTGTTTGGTTCGGTTTAACTGGTTTTAAACCGAACCAAGCAATATACATTATGTCATAATTTTTATTTTATTTTAAATGTTTGGTTCGGACGGGTGATGGGTTTTAAAACTTCAATCGGTTCAGTTTAAATGGTTTCTAAATTTCTAAAACGGACAGAACCGAACTATTAAACCAGTTTTAAAAATGAACTGAACCGATCTATTTAACCGAAAAAAATGAACCGTTCAAACCGAACCGAGAACTCTCTCGGTTCAGTTTAAAACCGATTAAACCGGACCCGACGAACACCCCTAGTTATTAATGGGTAAGTGGCCGGACTCCCAAACCCTTGCTCAAAAAAGAGTGCACAATTACAAATGTTTATCAGAAACAAACCAAACAAAGAGGGGGAAAAAGAATGAAGAGAACAGATCTAGATATATTACATGTGAATGTTTCATTAATGACGCTTCACTTCTTTTATTATGTTGGAGACATTAGGTGATAATCTTGGGAGATATTTAAATAGCTGAAAATATAAAAAACAGCAGACCTGAAGTTAGTTTTAACCTTCTAGAAAGTTTAAATTATCACAATAATGAAATAAAAAACATATTGTTCATGCATACCCATAGTTTGACGAATGCATCTACGATCACAGGGACCACACCTATAAAAATGTAAATCGCGGTTTTGTCGACCTCTATCCCATACCGTTCTAGTAGTACCTCGACTAATGCTTCCCAGCCAGACTCTGAGTGGTACCTTGATTAAGTTGAACCAATTCAAACAAAATTAACAATAAAAAAAAAAATATATACCTAGGTTTTTTATTTGGAAAATTTGGGCAAACTTGTGCTAAAATTAATTCAAATTGAAGAATAACTACAAAACTACATATAATTAAGATTGCACATTTGTGAACCCATTGAGACTCGTACAAGTTTAATTCAACACTGAGAAACCAATTAAATAATAATTAGACTAAATTGGGGTTTTGCAATATTTTATTGAATTTAGAAGAACCAGAAGAATATGAATTACCCCAAAATAATATCTGTAATTAAGATAATAAAGAAAGCCTTTCCGATGTCTGAAACGTTATTTAGTAACTTGTATCCTGTAAACCTGAGCAATGCAACCTGAACAGGAGATGAGTTAGTTTAGCATAATGAGCAGCTCTGGTAAGGAATGTTACCAGAAAAAGTCGGGGATGGTATGATTAAAACCTACCTTGCTTTCATTGAAGTAAATAAGTAAAAAGAGAACAATTCCATAGACCATGTCTGACCAGATATTAGCAAAAGCTTTCCGGTTCTCTAATCTCCTTTCTTCAGTCATCTCCAGCCTGATATTAAATAAGGAAAATGGCTTACTGTAAGACTGCACAGAAAAACAATAATTGAGTTACTACTAATTTGCATCGCTATAAGAAGAAAAAACGACCTTTTAGTTGATGTAGCATACCTTTTGTTAAATAGTATATAATTATATATCATTATGTGTACCTTTTTCAACACAATAAACCTCTTTATGCAGAATGTCTTCACAAGTCAGTATACATTTTTAATCCAGAAATAGATCAGAAACTTTTGCATGATGTTCTATTTTTTTTTTTCCTTTATTTTGTATAGTGATGAACAAACCTCCTTACATAAGGGAAAACCATTGGATTTGGAAGAATTAAAAGTATGCGAAAATACAGTTTGAGCTTGCATGTCTAGAGTAGGCTAATAATAGATCAAATGGCAAGAGATAATTTTGAAAGAAACTATTTATAATACCCATCAAAACTTATAATTGTAGATATTAGAAAGTCAAAAAATTTAATATTTAAACATTGAACCTCACACCCTGTTTCTGAATTTAAATACAAAATAATTTTGGATAAATTATTTATTAATTTATATTAGCAGGAAAATGACCATCTTCTCTTCAAATTACCATATAAAAAAGAAGTGAAGGTCTCCTTTCTCTTCCTTGATAAGTTATTTTAATCCCAATCCTACGAGGGAAGATTCAAAATTCCTTGTCTAAAAGTTTCAGGTTTGACAAAGGTGCAATGCAAGCTCCTGATTTATACTAGTTATGATTTATCTGGTTCTTGGACCCTATGATCAGGTATCAACTGCAACTTGCCAATTAACTATACTGGTATTGTGACACTAACTGATACTTGGTGCACTGAGAGCCGCTGTCTAAAAACAGTATTTAAAAAAAAAAACCTGATACTTGGTGCCTAAAGCTTTAAGATTTGGATCCATGGTTAGCATAATTATCCTTTGGTACTGGTATATTTCTTTTTTTATTTTGGAGTAAGAGATATCTTAAATGCATATTTCAACAAGACAGTATCAGATTTGTACTAATTGAAAACAACTAAATCTCAAGTTGAACATACTATTGAGTGAGGCTACGGTACTATGCATAGCACGGATTGGTCCGTGCTACGGCTCAATAATTGAGTTTTCAAAATCCTAACGGTCGATCCAAACCGTTCAACATGATTATAAAATGAATATGTACTTGCAAACCAAATTTTACATTTTTTTCGAATTTTTTTACTATTTTTTTAGATAGGTAGAAAATCACTTGATCTGAAAATTCTGGACCATCCAAAAACAGTGATTTTCTACCTATCTGAAAAAATAGTAAAAAAAATCAAAAAAATGTAAAATTTGGTTTGCAAGTACATATTCATTTTATAATCATGTTGAACGGTTTGGATCGACCGTTAGGATTTTGAAAACTCAAGTATTGAGCCGTAGCACGGACCAAACCGTGCTATGCATAGTACCGTAGCCTCACTCCATACTATTTTAGTTACTTTATTTAGTTTTAGCCAGGGACAAGGGCATAACTCAGATTAAAGCATCTACGACTTCTTTCAATCATGGCATCATACTGGTTGAGTCCCAACAAAAATTGAAAAAAAAAAAGAGTACTGCAAACAAACACCCAGTACTAATTATTCTCTATGCAAATAGCACTGGCCATTTCTCTTAATTGACCAAACACCCTAAATTATATAGGTATTTGCACATTGCATAAATCATTAAAAAAAAGGTGCATAGTAAAGGTATAATCAATCTAATATTTACATTTTTGTCCCTATGGATTAGTTCTTTCCCTAAGCCTAATAGAACTATAAAATAAATCAGGCTGCAAGTTTCTTATTAACACCAAAGAGATTGGATTATATCAGTAATGACAAAATGCCAGAATAATTCAGTCACTGGCTCATTGCGAATTTAGCTATTGACAGCTGGGACATATATTTCAAATGATTCAAAAATTGAAGAAAAATTGGTGTAAATTTGGGGTTACTTTATCTTACAGTTTTTGCCTTAGTTCCCCCCAGATCTCTTCCTCAGAAAGAGGTGGCGCCTTTCCAATCTCTACCTCGAACCGAAATCGGGCCCGCTCGATCTTTAATTCCTTTACCATTTCTAGTTTTTGAGACCTTCTTACATCAAGTAACTCGGCAGCTAGTGGAACCTTCTTCACATACCTAACCATGTTATAAAGGTCATGATAACTCATTTTGTAAAAGTCCAGCAGTGTGATAAAATTACCAAAAAGCATCTTGTTTCGGAGAAATTAGTCAAAATCTCGGTAATATAATGCAATAATAAAAAGGACCAGGCCTTTCATGTAAACTTTTCCAATAAGGAGTCCCTATTTCCATCACATTTATAATCATTTCATAGATAATAATTTAATAGAGTGAAAGAAATATAACAAAAATTCAAGAACTACCTATCTAAAAATGGCATGAGAACAAAGTCATGAACTACAAAGTCTGCCAACCATGGTACCAGAATCAGCACAGCAATAAATTTAGCCTGAAACAATAAAAGGAAATAATTAAAGAGGTACCTCTACAGATATCTAACTTAAAAATTGAACAAAAAGAAGAACAGATACCGAGTTTGAAGAGGCATATTTAAAGACCCGATCCTCAAATAACAAATCCTCATCTCTACCACTAATTGTGGCTTTAATATCTTCAAAAATGCCCTTTTCCCTGATATCCTTTGGATCAGCACTGATCTCTTCCTCCTCCCCATTGCCCTTATCTCGACCATCTCTCCAGTCCCAGTCGGAGAAATTACTGTGCTGGCCCTCGGATTGTACCCAGTCTTCCCAGGCCCTTCCCTCCTCATTTCTTGCATTCTCTTGTGCCTCTCTCAGCTCTACTATTGCCTCGGCCTTTCTTCTCCATGCCTCGAATTTCTCTTCCTCTGAAATGTCTTCTTCTGATTCAACCAAACTCTCATCAAGAATTTCATCCTGATCAGGTTCTCCTTCATCAGAAAAAACTTTCTGCCACCACGGTTTCTTTCTCTTGTTGTGTTTTGCAAAGGTAACTAAGTTTCTGGTGCTTGTTGTTCTCTCGGGAATAAAAGTGAACATGTAATAATTCTCATGGCCATGGCTTGTATAATTTTCTTGAGGAATCGCTGCCAGAAAAGAATATGATTGTTGAAGAACAAAGCTGATCCAACCCGCTTTTTCAAATCTGGTATCGCCAAGACCACTTACTCTTAAGCTGGAATATGCTAGCGCAAACGTTTTCAGCGACATTTATCTCGTGCACGGCTCTCTGAGCTCAGGCGATCTCTTGCCGACGAGCGACTGGGCTCTGTATCGTCTGAGATATCTCATATTTTGCGTGACCGACGTGTCCGGTGCCAGTATTATTTGGATAGCGCAGGGGGCGAGTTATTATTTGAGCTTTGAGATTCGTGCAGAACGTATTTCAAACGGTTGAAATTTTTCGAAAAGTCGCGCAAAATATGAGATATCTCAGAGGATGCAAATTCCTCTTTACAATCTCCGGCTACAGTTCTACTCTATTCCTAGATAGGGATTCGGGTCCAAGACCTTATCTTCCCCGACCCAATAACCCAAGACCATTTTGAATTAGTATCCTCTGCATTAACTCAAAAGGGAATCTTTTGAGTTAATAAATTTTGACCATCAATCTGTATTAAGATTCGTGTGAACTAGATCCGCACGAATATTGAAAATCACCCTAAGTTATAGTCAGAAGTCGGATTGGCTCCGTTTAAAATCAGACGGTTCAGATTCATTAACTCAAAAGATTCCTTTTTGAGTTAACGCAGAGGATACGCGTTCAGACCATTTTATCCACGCCCAAATTTCAATTTCCGACCACGTGGCTATAGACCATCAGGCCAGCACCCACCCATTTTACCCTCTCGTAGGCCTAATGGGCCTTAAATATGCCTACCAAAGGCCTGCTAACAATTCACCTAGACCTCAGCTTTCAGATCAGGCCTTATCCATCTGCCAAATCTGCACAAAACGTGGACACTCGGCCCAAATCTGTTTGTACAGAATGGATACAACTCGTACAGTACTCCATGATTTTTTTATTACAAAAATTATCTATTTATAATCCCATTCAAAACTCTAAACTCTTGAATCAGTTATTGTTTTGCTTTAAGATTTGTGCAGATATAGGATGAACGGACCAGATTCAAACTCAAACGATGAGATACCTCAGGTGATATGAATTCAAGATGAACTTGGTTTTATACTTAATACCTGAGGAAATGTCAGTGCATATCAAACTACAAATCATATATATATTTTTTTTTCATAGAAAGGGTGCTTTGTTTACCGTTGCTCTATGTAATCTCTAAGTTGGTGCTTTTTATGAATGATGCAAATTTTATTTTGTTGTAATCTCTAAGCAGATTCAATTGTTAGCTCAAAGATTTATGTAGAACAAGCAGCTCAAGTTTTATTTTGTTGCTTTTGAACAATTATTCAATTTTCTTTTAAAAAAAAATAATAACAAAAACCAACGATGTCAACTACTGAATTCTTGGAATTAGAATCTAAATTACAAGTTGAAAACCCTTCTCATCTCCAATTATGTCTTAGTTGTAAATAATAAACAAAAGGATATAATTTCTGTTGTAAATAATAAACAATGACAGCTTGCCTCAACAATGACAGCAACAGTAAATAATGACAGTGTATAATGCCAGCAACAGATTCAGTAAACACTGAATAACAGTTACAGTTGTAACAGCAAAAAATAACATTTATTTGCCCTAAAATAACAATAACTGCACAAAATTCATCTATTGTATTCTAAACAAACAGCTTAAGCAGCAACAAAAGCTTATGCAACAATCAAGAAATGCTTAAGCAACAAAAATCTAAACAAAACAGGTATGAAATACTGCTATGAAATACAGGTTGCCCAAAAATAAGCAATACTGCTATGAAATGCAGGTATGCAATTTACCTGATTGTCTTACAAAATTATTAGAAGAGAGAATGATTGAATGATTTCATTGTATTGATCTTTACAATTACAATAGAGGGCTTTATATAGCCTTGTAGAATCTTGTAGAAGAAGCTACATAATTCCTAACTACCAAGCTTAACAGCTTTGACTATCTCTAACAACCTTGACTAATCCTATTATGCTTTGACTATCTCTAACAATCTTGACTAATCCTATTACGCCCCCTCAAGCGAAACATGGTGCGCGGTAGCAATGTTGAGCTTGCTCCGAAAAGAAGAAGAATGATGCCAATATCTCAATGCCATTGTTCGTGCGATGCGAATCGTCAAGTTTGGGTCTCCTTGAAGAAAGAAGTAGGTAGGGAGAGAAGAATGAGCTCTTTTGGCTCAATAATGCTTCCATGTACTCGAGAGGCTCGTTTGAGTCCTCTTTGAAAAATAAAACAAAAAGAAAGAAAAGAAAATTGAATAGCTCATGGCTTTGAGTACATGGGTTCAAGAGGCTTTTTAGCTCTCTTGTCTCATTTTTGTGAGAAGCATTTTGGAGATAGAGAAGAAGAGAAGAAGGAAAGGAGCCCGGCATTGGTTCGGCTTGGTAATGTAATTTGATTTGAGGATTTTGGAGGGGTTGTCTGGAATTATAGGTAGGTATCGGATTCGAGTTTTGCAAAATTAAGAAATGGTCAGTTTCTGGGAAACCTTCAGTAGGTAGTGATGTAATGGGCTTGTACTAAATGGGTTCTTGGACTTGTGCCAACTTGAGAGACTTAGGAAAAAGAAAGAAAAAGAAATGTCTAATCGAATTATGAAATGGGCTGTTGACAGAAGCCCAGTAAAGTTTCAAGCATGGTACATTGAATTGCACAGAGATGAAGACCTGGTTCGTTCGTTCTCCCCTGCGAAACAACTCAAAGTTCAAAGTGTGTGTTCAACTTAGATTCTAGAATGCTTTCTCATTGGCTCAGGTGCGGCGGATCGGCGGAGCACGATCTAGATCAGAGAGGGTCGTGTCTCTTGCTAAAGGGGCTTCGATCTGAGGTAGAGAAGAGGAGAGCCGCCACCTGGTTCTGGGATGAGGATCAGAGAGGTGTCGAGTCAGCTCTCGAGAAGCTTCGTCTCAGGCGACGAGGCACACCTATGGGAATTTCACGACTCCGGTATAAAAGAGCGAGTTGCCGCAGCGAGGGGTGCTCCAGTCGTCAACCTCCTCTAGACGATGTTGTGAGGTGACAAATCAGAGTGATCGAAGCAGCGGCGGCGCTTCTGTCGTCCGATGTGGTCGCAAATCTTGCGGTGGCTTGGCACGGTGAGCACTGGTATGCACCGAATTTTTTTTTTTATTTTCTTGATCTGTTGACTTCGATTGAGAAGGTGATCAGGTCGGATGTTCTGAGCCTAATCGAGGTGAAGATGGAGGATAGGCGGTGATCTGGTCGGATTCTATCGATCTCGACTGATGTTCGGTGCTGAGAACTGATCTGGTATTACACTGATCTATTTTTTTTTTTTTTCTTGTCTCGTTTTGTTGCTGAGATAAGGTGGTAGTGGCGGAGATCAGAGGTGGCAGTGGTGAAGCTTGTCCAGCGTGGTGTGATGCGACGGAGTGCTCTAGTCGTCTCGTCACCTCTCGATCTGGTCGAGGGCTTGGCGCGGTAAGCTGGTGGAGGAGTTTGTCGGTTGGCACGGCGGCGGCGGCGAGAGCGCTGCCGTGACAGAGCTGTTGTTCGCCTTTAGAAGAGAGATTTGAGGAATAGAGGGAATAAAAAGAGACTAGGGAGAGTAAGATCTGAGGAAAAAAGAGAGGAATATAGAGGATTAGGCTAGAATAGAGAAGGCTTATTTTTTGGAATAAAGAATTTTGTTTTTACTAGGTGGAATAGAATGGGAATAGGGACATAATTTCTGGAATAGGCGTTAGCCTAATTCCAGCGCTACCTAGAGCTCTGATACCATATTATAAGAGAGAATGATTGAATGATTTCATTGTATTAATCTTTACAATTACAATAGAGGGCTTTATATAGCCTTGTAGAATCTTGTAGAAGAAGCTACATAATTCCTAACTACCAAGCTTAACAGCTTTGACTATCTCTAACAACCTTGACTAATCCTATTATGCTTTGACTATCTCTAACAACCTTGACTAATCCTATTAAAAATGAATGGTAGCAGCATTTAAACATGCTTGATCTTCGTACCAGAATTAAAATTGTACAAAAAGAGTGATACCATAATTGAAATTTTACAAAAAGAACCCTGAACACACGTGATTTTCTTTCCTGAATAATCATTTTGTTCCTGAACTGAAACTAGAGGGACATATCTATCTAAACCAATGTTACCATAATACCCTCATATTATACCGTCCATAGCTGGTACCAGCAGACCAAAATTACACCCAACCTTGTTTAGGTCATTGCAAAAACACAGTCATATCAAAGGTTATATCAAGCAAACAGTAATACAACTTCCTCATTATAAATACAAACTTTCAAATCAGCAAAATACATGGCAACTTCTTCTTTCTAGTTTTGCTGAGAAAGTTCACCTGTAATAAGCTCGTATGTTAAGTTATGTTGTACTAATGTTGTCATATGTAGTTGTGGTGATGAGATTTATTAAAGTTCCAATTACTGAGCATTTAATTGATAGTTTTTCAAACATGTTAAACAATGTGTTGGGAGGTGACAATCTTACAAGATAATAATCTTTGTTGTTTATAGAAGCAACCCCGTTCCTCAACCAACTTCACATTCTTTCCCAGACAGCTTATCTTCACTGCTTCAAGGTACTCATGTCGGAATGCAATATCTCATCTAGTGTCATATGTAAAAAATACTTGCAAGTATAGGAATAGATACTGGCACACCGAGTTATAAATACTTGTGTGGCGATAAGTCCGAAAGTACGTCATCATGGATCTTCCCCGGTACCGTAATAGGGAATCTTTTACAGTTACTTGATCTGAACCGTTCTTTTTAATTTGGCACGAATCTCAAAGCCCAATAATACTACCCCTCCGTCAGCCCAAATCCCAAAGCGGTTGGGAGTTAATCTCAAACCGTAAAGTGAAGGGAATCTTTTACAGTAATGGAGAGGATACTTGTCCCCATGTAGTTTGAGTGGTCCCCCACAGGTATTTATAGTGCAGGTACGTTTGAGAGATTTGGTTGGAGAGATAATTATTTAAGTAAAAATTATTCACCTCGTAGGTATAAATACTTCCGTGCATAAGTATAAATACTTCATTGCATATGTATTAATGCTTTAGAAAAAGAATTTTGTGCTGGAGTTTTTGCGGTCCCCCAGATAGTTATGGTAGTTATGATGCAGGTACATTGCGGATACTGTAACGCGGGTACTGTTATCAGCTTCCTAAGATATAATCTTGACTCAGTTACACAAAATGACAAAATCTTGCTTTATCCGAGAGATCGATGTTGATGTCGGATCGAGTGGGGGAAAGAGATGACCAACGGAGCAGCAGAAGGTAAAAAGGGGAAGGATCGAGCAGGAGCATAGTGACAGAATAGTTCGAGTTCGGTTCGGCGGGATCAAAAATTCGTGATTCGGGTATAATTCGGGAATGATTCGGTACCACAAGGAAGCAAAAAAAAAAACCCAAAAACACCCGCAAAAACAAATTAAAAAAATCGCATTTTTTTCGCATTTTATTCGTGAATAATTTGTGGTTCGCGTATACGTTGTTTTGCATTTTATTCGGTGTTCAGTTCGGAAACGTCGAAAAAACGAATTAAATGCGAATTATGTTACTATGAGCAGGAGAAGGATTGAGAAGGTTTTTAGAGAGAGAGAGAGAGAGAGGCCATTATCAAATAACATGTGAATTTTTAATGTACATAATTATTCCTTGAAACAATTTAGTGACATCTAATTATCAATCAATGTGTCATTAAAGTCTTCAGTCTTTCCAATGGTACGGATCCAATGTATATACTCTAAAAATAACGGGAAGGGAAAAGGTCACTGAAGTTCGATCTTATATATATATAATGAACTGTCCCCCTGTGGATTTTGTACTTTATTTTTAAAGTAACCTTTTCCACAAGGGGATAGTCTAAAAATAAAGTTCGATCTTATTTAATTATCAATCAACTGTCCCCTTGTGGATTTTGTAAAGTTCGTCTAATAAGTCTGGATTAATTTATTCATTTATAGAAATTAATTTTGTCCTCTCATGTTATTTTTGTTATTTCTTATTATTTATTTATCTAATTCAATTAGTTAATGAACCCAATAAGCTATTTGAATCCATTCCTGTTCCATTCTAACATAAATTATCATCCTAGATACCTGAGGTGCAAGTGCTAAATCCGGACCTTTCTTTTTAATTGGCACGAATCTCAAAGAAGGTCCCCTACAGTCTCCATGCACAGACACCGGATTAAATTTGATCCGGCTGGAATTAATCTGAGCGGTCCGTTTTTTAAATTGTACCTCAGGTACCTGGGGAGACACGGACTCCAATTTCCGCACCTGCTAACACAAGAGAGTATCTCTCAGTCAATTTAAATTTAAACATGTGAGGAATTTTAATTATACAGATTAAATTTTGATATGTGAGGTTTAAACTTTTTTCTCGGGATTAAATAATTACTCCATTTTTATTATAAATGTATAACGTTAAGAATCATTTTACTAAGCGACTTTTAAATTTGATGTATAAAATACTTTTTTTAAACAAAAATGTTTGTAAACATGACCTACTTCTTTTAATTTAAAAAAAAAAAATGGTTGTTCTTAATTCCAGATGTACTTAAAATTTGAAGTGTCTACTATGTTCGCTTAATTCATGAACACTTAAGATTTTAACTCTTTGGGCTAATGTTTAATAAAAATGTATTTTAATTTAGTAAAACTGTTATGCCATACCATTTGTTATTTCAAAGGATATATATGCAAAAGGTTGATTTTGCAGAGTAAAACATGATGTGTTTTAAGGTTGTTTTTTTAATTTGATGTAATAGGATTAAGTTTTTTCTTTTTGAATGTTACATATAAAATAATTGGGAAATCTGCACCTCTGTTGGAATTTTTTTTTATAAATCATAATTAAAAAAAAGAATTTTATGAAATTAATATAATTATTATTTTTTTTACAAAAATCATAAGAACTGAAATTCATTTCGGTCCGAATTTTTTTTTCGGACCGAAATGACAATTCAGCCCAAAGTGGTTTTACAGATTTTTATACCAGCGTTCACAAAAAATCTCACAAAAAATCTAAAAATCTCTCTGGCCTGAAATGTTATTTTAGTCCCACTAATTTTTTTTTAAACCCGAAACAACCTCTTCTCTCTTCTCTTCTTTCTCCTTTCTAAGCAAATCTGTTTTTCTGACTTTTCTAAACAATTTATAAGCAAATCCTAAAACAAAAAAAATAGTTCGGATTGAAATGGTATTTCAGTCCGGGCTAAAAAAAATATTGGACTGAAATGGCATCTCGGTCCACGGGTATTACATCGAAGGCTACATCTGTTTTTCTGAAAAAACTGTGAAACCACCTCAGGCTGAATTACCATTTCGATCTGGAAAAAAAAAAAATTGAACCAAAATGGCATTTCAGTTATATTTTTATAAAAATAAAAAATAATCATGTTAGTTTCGTAAAATTCTTATTTTGAATTATGGTTTACAAAAAAAATTCCATCTGTGCCACACTATCCTTTGGCACCGTCGTAATTTCCACTAAAGACATTTCCAATTACATTCTGCCACGCAACTCCTCCACCCCCCATGGTTGACCAAAAGTTATCCTTTTGTATGATTCAATCTCCCAAATCTAAGTGGCCATATTATAGCCAGTTTTCTTTTGTATGATTCAATGTCCCAAGTCCCAAATCTAAATGACCGCGTTATACCCAGTTTTTAGTAGATGCAAGTGCAACGTGGAGGAAATCACGAAACTTCGTAGGAGCGCGTCGCCAAATCTTCGATAGAATGGTCTTTGTTTCTCTTTCTCTGCGGCTCTTCGTGTAGCGGGCGAGACAAAACTTAATATTTTTAAATGAGAGCATAACAGCTAACAGATCAACTTTCGCACCTGCTATCACAAAAGAGTATCTCTCACGACGGTTTAAGATACGGTTTAGATTTTAATATGCTATGGGTTTTAATCGGACGATTTAAATTTTAATATGCGAGGAGTTTTAATCGGATGGTTTTAATTTTTCGTATGCTACTGTAAAAGTGTCATTATATAGTCTAGTTAGTTTATTATCATTAAATTATCGTAAAGTAGCTTCACATGTTAGTCAGCTTCGGCCAAGCACATTGATTTTAATTTATAAGTACATTATTAATTACCTCAATTATTTTCTCAAAATAAACTTGTGTTTAACTCTAAGTAATATCTTTGCAAATATTAGGAATTTTTCTCATTATAATCTATAAGAAAAACATTAATGCGACAACCATGATTTTAGTTTCTAACTACAAAAAAATCATAATATTGACTTCTCATATTTACTTTTCACTATATGTTCAAATTAGATGCACTCAGTACATAGCAATAATGAAACGCATGCATCTATATGTTCAAATTAGTAAATAACAACATATACACAGGCATCAATCTAAGCATAGAAGGAAAGCAAAAGAGAAACATGATTTCGAAAATTAATAAAACACAACTGCAGTTAATTTCATTTAATATAGATGCTCTTACATATTTAAATTGGCTTCATATTCCGAAGATTTTTAAAAAGGCGATCATCATAATCATCGTTACATGATTCGCAAAAAATTCGCGTTTTATTCGTTTTTTTTTTACGTTTCCGAACTGAACACCGGATAAAACACAAAAAATGTATAATAAATTTTATTGGCGAACAAAACGCGAATCACGAATTATTCGCGAAAAAATGCGAAAAAAACGCGAATTTTAATTTTATTTTTTTAGTTTATTTTTTTTGCGTTTTTTTTCTTCCTTGTGGTACCGAATCATTTCCGAATTATATCCGAATTATTTCCGAATCATGAATTTTTTACACCGCCGAACCAAACCCGAACTACTTGTTTGTCACTATGATCATAATATCATTGTCTAGCTACAAAGTCCACACACAGCCGCTTGCCCCTGTGCCAAAGAAGATCATATCGATCAAGCCACCATATTTTTCTTTTCACTTCAAAAAAGTTGTAGGGCTCGGGCACGACGCATATTTTTTCTCAAAAAAAAAAGTTGTAGGCTCACCCAATAGGCCAATACATCGAAATTTGTTTAGTTACTAAAGCATAAAATCAAAATTAAATGAATATCATTCTTGGTGAGATTTTTTCAATCCTACCACCCACGCGGATTCAGTTCGCGCACTAAAATAGATTGGTGCACGGACTGAATTGGCGCACCAACTGTTCCAAAAACTTTACTGCTCTTCGGTGCATTTCACCCCGTTTGAGCACTAATTTTGTACCAATTTTGGTACGCTAACTCAGTTAGAGCACCAATTAGTACGCCAACTCAGTCTGTGCACCAACTTATTTTAGTACACAAACTAAATCCACGTGGAGGGTAGAATTGAAAAGATGCTGACATAGGACAGCACCAAGTGATGCATACCACTAACAAAACCAAGCTTGAATATCAGTGGAACATACCACTAACAAAATCTAACATGGAATCCGGGCCAATCCTATGAGAACAGTCGCTCTTCCTTCCATTTTTTTTCTCTTTCTCTGCGGCTCTTCGTGTAGCGGGCGAGACAAAACTTAATAATTTTAAATGAGAGCATAACAGATTATTAACAGCTAACAGATCAACTTTGGCACCTGCTATCACAAAAGAGTATCTCTCACGACGGTTTAAGATACGGTTTAGATTTTAATATGCGAAGGGTTTTAATCGGACGATTTAAATTTTAATATGCGAGGAGTTTTAATCGACGGTATTAATTTTTCGTATGCTACTGTAAAAGTGTCATTATATAGTCTAGTTAGTTTATTATCATTAAATTATCATAAAGTTGCTTCACATGTTAGTCATCTTCGGCCAAGCACATTGATTTTAGTTTATAAGTACATTGTTAATTTCCTCAATTATTTTCTCAGAATAAACTTGTGTTTAGGAATTTGGAATTTTTCTCATTATAATTTATAAGAATATATAACATGAATGCGACAACCATGATTTTAGTTTCTAACTACAAAAAAATCATAATATTGACTTCGATCTCATATTTACTTTCGACTATAAAAGAGTTACTTAGAGGTTAATTAGATGCAATCAATACATAGCAATAATGAAACGCATCTATATGTTCAAATTAGTAAATAACAACATATATATACAGGCATCAATCTAAGCATAGAAGGAAAGCAAAAGAGAAACATTATTTCGAAATTTTTTTTTGCTTCCTTGTGGTACTGAATCATTTCCGAATTATTCTCGAATCATGAATTTTTGACCCCGCCGAACCGAACCCAAACTATTTATTTGTCACTATGATCATAATATCATTGTCTAGCTACAAAGTCCACACAGCCGCTTGCCCCTGTGCCAAAGAAGATCATATCGATCAAGCTACCATATTTGGTTCTATGACGCATAACAAAAAGGGTTCGGGCATGACGCATGGTTTTCCTCCAAAAAAAAAGTTGCAGGGCTCACCCAATATGCCAATACATAACGATGTGGGTGTTAGTGGCGGAATAGTTCCATATATCCGAAAAGGTTATAATTTCGGAGTTATTTACAATTAATTATCTTCGCTAAAATAAATTGTAGACAAATAATATATTATCAAATTCTAAGATTATCTAAAGTTATTGTTTGATCTTTTTGAAGAAATCAAATAAATATTAATTACTTCTAAAGAAAGTGATTAAAACAATATGTCAATTCCGTTGCAACGCACGGACACTTGACTAGTATATGCAAAAGATCAATTTTGCAGAGATTTTTTTTTTAATTTGATGTAATAGGATTAAGTTTTTTTTTTCTTTTTGAATGTTACATATAAAATAATTTGGAAAATCTGCACCTCGGCTGAGAGTTAGGCTGTGCTTCACAATACGGAGTGAAATCGTTATTAATGGAAGAGAATGGAAGAAAACGCAGTCATTTCACCTCCTCTCCATTCCGATTTGAGAGTGAAGGATTCCGCCAAAACTCCACGGAAGGTTCTCCACAGCACAGTCTTTTTCCCTCCGCTCCCTCTCCATTTCACCCTCATTTTGCCTCTTCTGGAGCTGGTGAACCAAGCGGTCAGGTGCGGTCTGACGAAATTTCTCCTTCGCACAGTGTTTATCCCTTCCCCTCCCTCCGCGTACCCCTTTCTGGAATTGACTCTTAATCTCAAACCTTAAAGTGAAGCTGGGAAGGGAATCTTTTACAGTAATCTTGTCCCCAAAAATAATCCAATCGTATGACGCATTATAGCCAGTTTCTTGTAGATGAGTGCAGAATCTAAATGACCGCATTATAGCCAGTTTTTACAAACAATTTAGTAGATTTGGTCATTTTTTTTCTCTTTCTCTGCGGCTCTTCGTGTAGCGGGCAAGACAAAACTTAATAATTTTAAATGAGAGCATAACAGATTATTAACAGCTAACAGATCAACTTTCGCGCCTGCTATCACAAAAGAGTATCTCTCACGACGGTTTAAGATACGGTTTAGATTTTAATATGCTATGGGTTTTTAATCGGACGATTTAAATTTTAATATGCGAGGAGTTTAATCGGACGGTTTTAATTTTTCGTATGCTGTTGTAAAAGTGTCATTATATTATCGTAAAGTAGCTTCACATGTTAGTCAACTTCATTCAGCCAAGCACATTGATTTTAGTTTAATTATAAGTACATTGTTAATTACCTTAATTATTTTCCTCAAAATAAACTTGTGTTTAACTCTAAGTAATATCTTTGCAAATATTAGGAATTTTTCTCATTATAATATATAAGAATAACATGAATGCGACAACCATGATTTTAATTTCTAACTACAAAAAAATCATAATATTGACTTCTCATATTTACTTTCCACTTTATGTTCAAATTAGATGCAATCAGTACATAGCAATAATGAAATAACGCATCTATATGTTCAAATTAGTAAATAACAACATATACACAGGCATCAATCTAAGCATAGAAGGAAAGCAAAAGAGAAACATGATTTCGAAAATTAATAAAACACAACTGCAGTTAATTTCATTTAATATAGATGCTCTTACATATTTAAATTGGCTTCATATTCCGAAAAATTTTAAAAAGACGATCATCATAATCATCGTGACATGATTTGCAAAAAATTTATATTTTATTCGTTTTTTTTTTTTAACATTTCCGAACCGAACACCGGATAAAACACAAAAAATGTATAATACGTTTTATTCGCGAATAAAACGCGAATCACAAATTATTCGGGAAAAAATGCGAATTTTTTGGGTTTTTTTTTTTTTAACTTCCTTGTAGTACCGAATTATTTCCGAATCATAAATTTTTGACCCCGCTGAACCGAACCCGAACTATTTGTTTGTCACTATGATCATAATATCATTGTCTAGCTACAAAGTCCACACACATCCGCTTGCCCCTGTGCCAAAGAAGATCATATCGATCAAGCTACCGTATTTGGTTCTATGACGTATTTCAAAAAGGGTTCGGGCATGACGCGGTGCATATTTTTCCTCAAAAAAAAAGTTGCAGGGCTCACCCTACTGTGGGTGTTAGTGGCGGAATAGTTCCATATATCCGAAAAGGTTATAATTTCTTCGAACCTATAAAACCCCTTCTCTTGCCAATTAAGCATCTTGGAGAATAACAATCAGCTAAGTTCTAACAAACCAAACTCTCTCTCTCTCTCTCTCTCTCTTTCCTGCCTTACCTATTGAATTCATATCCCCCGGATAACTCAGGTACGATATCTAAATTCGGAGCATTTTTTTAACCTGACACCAATTTCAAAACAAACTTCCCATATCTTCCATAGATACCAGATTGAGTTTGATCCGGCTAAAATTAATTCAGACCGTCTTTTAAGTATTGTACCCCTCTGATCCTTACCTATTCGCCCCATTCTCTCTCTTGATCTACCCAACATTCAGAATCGTTACCATAATAAAATAAAAACAAAAAAAAATGGAAATTACTTCCCAACCGATGAAGAATTGCAACCCCCCGAATATGGTGGCCCAAATTTCAGGACAGGGTCTTGGCCCTTTAAGCATTCAAGGCCCAAGAGAAAGTGGCGACCAAGAAGTACAAGTCAGCGATTTAGAAAATCCAAATGACCTCCAGAGCCTGCAACTAGGCCGCCGACCGTCAGATCAACAGCCTCAGTTCAATATAGGGCTGATAAGCCCAGATCTTGAGGCCCAAGATAGCCTTTCCGACGAGCCAATGGGCCATGCAGGCTGTCTCTCATTCGTTGTTGATTTCATCTTAGGTCATAATAAATCAAATCCAATCTGGCGGTTGCGACTCCTCTCTGCTTTCTGCCTTTACATTGCTGCAGTGGTCGGTATTCTCTTCTACCTTGACAACCTTCCAGAGGCCCAAGCCCCATATCATCAGGTATTGATCGCTTTAAGATTCTCGCAGGTTCAATCTCAAAACTTCTCTCCGGACCGTCCGATCAGAATCCGGGCCAATCCGACCTGAGGTGGAAAGCACTAGACTCTTTTAATATTCGTGCAGATTTTGATCGGATGGTCCGGATCTAAATATAAATATAATGTTACCTTAGGTGATATGAATCCGGTCCTTTGATGGTTAATTTACGTACTTATTTTTTTCATTTTTATTATTATTATTTTTAATTATTATTTATTATTATCTGGTTCTAAAATAGAACCCTGTTACTTAATTATGATAATTATTTAAATTTATTTTTCAGGGGTTGATGCTCACAACATGTATCGGAGCTCCAATTGTTGTGGCTGTGATTAGTCTTTTTGTAAGCTTTGGGCTTGAATCTGTTTCAAACAATTGGATCACAGGATTATTGATTGCAAATATTAGTATGCTTTGCGGTCCTCTAGTTGTTTATTGGGCCCATAAACAGGGAACTGGAAAGTAAGAGGTCAATAGAGCTGCTTAGAGGATATGCTGATTGTTGAGAGAACTAGGATATTCTTAAGTGAACTGAACTCTAAAATCTATCGGATTGACTTCAAACGATGAATTCAAACCGTTGAAACTGATCCACCTTACGAGTGATGTGTCTACATAAAATCTATCGGATTGACTTCAAACGATGAATTCAAACCGTTGAAACTGATCCACCTTACGAGTGATGTATCTACATATGAAAATTTTAAATTTTAGAATAAATTTGGTATAAAGTCAAGCGGTCAAAATTAAAAGTTTATAAATTAACTTTAATGCATTCATTTTTTGAATATTTTTTGACCACTTGACTCTATACAAAATAATTTTAAAATTTAAAATTTTTGGATGTACACTCATTCATAATATAGATCGGTCTGAACGGTTTGAATTTGTCGTTTGAATCATCCGATAGGTTTTAGAGTTAAGTTTACAAAGGGTCTTAGTGAACTAAAAAACACCCGAGTTCTACTCCTGATTGTTGAGATGTAGTAAGTATATATTTGATTTTTTTTTTCTTTTCTTTTTCATTGTAAATATGAAGATACTTTTCATTTTCTTCTGAAGAAGGAAATTTAGGTTATGTAACATAAATATAGCATTTTATTTATGCATAATTGTTTATTGAGATTCAGAGAAATGTTATTCAGAAAATTTCTAACTATATAACTAGCAGTTGGTTCCTCAGGTCTAATAGCAGATACCAGTACCGGGCTTGAGCAGGCTACAACATGCTATAGCTTATGGCTAGTATGTATCTTTTTAATTAGCCATTTAAATCATATACAACCACAGATAAGTTGAAATAACATGTGTTTTATTCCGACTACAGTATATCCACTTAACATAAATGAATAGTTGTACATTCTATAGTTATTGTACATTTATTTATTTTTTCTTTACCTCTCCCCCCTAATTTAGCCTCCTATTTAGTTTTTTTTTTTTATAAGCTCTATACAATATTGTACAATACAACCCCTAGAAATAACTTGAAAAATCAGAAAGCCACAAATGAAGGCTCCCAAATAATTTTCTATGAACCAAAAACCAAATAATTATATTATCAGATTGTTACACTATTTGGCACACCTCGGCAAGTAACACCCGGCTCAGAAGTTGGCTGCATTAACTCATACGGCAAGACCCCAGCCCCGCACCGGTTTCTCCTCTCCTTATCTCCATTTCTTCTCTCCATTTCCTTTTCAGCCTCTGTAACCTCCTTTGCAAACTTCTTGAAGGCCTTCACCATCTCGTCATCTCCAGTCCAGTTGTTGTCTCTCTCTCCCAGGTATTCTTCATCTTTCGAGTGAGTAGATAACGTGTCAATAACCGTCATAAAAGTTGTCATCTGGGTCAAACCCGGCAATGCCGAGAGAAAAAACCGGTGCGGATCGGTCACAAAACTTTTATACTCGGGATCAGTCTCAACTGGTACGAGCCGGCGCATAAGGGGTGGCCGGTTCGGTACATAACCGCCCAATGGATATTGACCGAAATTCAAAGCAGCGTGTTGAGCTGATGCTAGCCAGATTAGTTTTGTGAGAATTGAGACTAGATTTGATTGGTTGGTTAGTTGGGGCCACCAAGGGGCAGACTTGAGGTCGGCATGACCCACCTGGACCGACTCTGCGTACCATGACTGAAGCTCTGTATCAGAAAGGATTGACTGGGAGGTTGGGTAGTAGGTGGCGACATATGATTGAACGAATTTCTCAATGGCCGACCAGAGGAGGAGCCCATCGGTTGCATATGGATAGTCTTTGATTAGGAGCCGTAGGCCATGTGGTTCAGTCTCATCTGGTACAGCCATTCCCCTGAAAGGAATATTGGAAGAGAAATGCAAGTTAGCTTACATTACATATATTTTCATACTTCAGACATATAGCAAGGAATAACCTATGTGATATACAAACAATTGCCAACTGGTACTCAACCATGCTCACATATAACTAGAGAGAATGGTATAATAATGACAGTTATTCCTCCAGTTTCATTATAAACCTAATTTAGCTAAGTTAACCTCAGGACATCAATTGGGAAATGGCATCCAAGTTAGGCTTATGTAGATAAACCCAAGTTGGTCTCGTCAGTTCATCAACGGTGCAAAAGCACCAAATTAGGCCTATTTGGAATGGATTTAATTCAACTCAAGTTACCCTCAATTAACCACTACAAATGAAGGAAGGTCAAAAAAATCACCTTCTGATTAGATCAGAAGGAAGGTCCTCCTGATCAAAGCGCCATAGGTCCCTATACGCAGCCGAGCTCATCTCAACACAATATTTCCCTGGAGTGAAGCCAGACTCAATGACACCACCACCGCTGATCAAGATTTGCCTAGCAATCGAGTTTATCTTGAGGTTGTACCGCATGTGGGGTTTCAACAGCTTGAATATCGGGTGCATGATGCTGAGCTGGCGGTGGGCTGCTATGATAAATGGCTCCGTGCAAGCATGTGTTCTCAACCTACATCGTTATTTGGATTATAAATTAAAATACTGGCCTAGATGAGTGAAATGTTGATCAATGTATATTATAAGATTTATTTAAGCATACCAGTGGTTGACAAGTTGGTGGACCCCAGCATCATTGGAACATACATGTGCCTTTGCGAGTTGCCACAACCAATTGCTGGTTGCATCAGTTGGTGGAGTCAGGACCCGCTTTGCCCGAGCACAATTTGGGGTTGCAGGTGGGAGACACAGTTCTATGGAGATTGGTTTTAGTGTACCTAAATCTGTCAAAAAGAATATGGTACGGGTTCCGTAGGCCTTCCGTCCGTCTTGTGCATTTATCTTGTCGAGGAATGGAAGATATATATCATGGAAATCTAACATGTATAGCCTGTTGTTCTCCAATGCCTACATTACATCAAAAGTTCAAAAAGTGAATACATAAAGTTTCTAAATTAACCCTCGGAAATTTAATTATATGAAAACTGTTAAGTTCTCTTCTTTCTTTTTATGGATGTGTTCAGAAGTAGTCAGTTAGGTTACCTGTTGAACTGACATGCCATTGAGATGGCCAATAATGTGTTCTTCTTTGATAGCTGATTCAGGTGGGCCATAGACATCTGGATCAAGCTTGCTTACCGGAGGAAATTCCTGAAATCACAGAGAGGCAAAATTAGAATTTTGTTTTTCCAATGATAATATTTTCTATTCAATATGGCAACTCAAAACGATAGATAAGATAAAAAGATGGAGTACCTGAAGCCGCTCAATATTTACTGGGTTGATACCAGCTAGGGCTTGTCGTGCAAATTCATCATCCCTCAGCCATGCAAACTTGTCCTCTGCATAAATTCCAAAATCTCACCATTCAGTCACTTGCACTCAAAGACGAAACTTGGTGTTCATAAATGCAACCATACAGTCATACAGAATAGAATAGATAAGGGTTACGTACTTCGGAGGATATGAGGAGTGTCGTAGCGAAGCAGCCCCTCACTCGCCTGAATCTTAGTGACGAAGGGGATTTTCTCGAGGAGGTAATCCTGGAGGGCCTGCTTGAGTCGGAGACCTTCCTTGAAGAGGTTGTCAATGTCATGGAACCCCTTGAAGTCATTGGTCTCGGGGGAGAGAGATGACACCAAAAGCGGCACCAGATTGTGCAGCAGCGCTTTTACATCTCCATCTGCCAGCATCTCCAGCTTCTTCTCCTCAAATTCTTCGTCACATGGAATGTAGATTGGTTCCGGGTATTCAATTCTGCTCTCTGCCATCTCATCTGTTATATATCAGGGGCATTATTGTCAATCGGATTTAATGTGAAAGGATGTTGCTTTATTTGGTAAATTCTCAAGCAACTAACAATTTGTTTTAACAAGTGCATTATTACTGTACCTGTTTCAGATGGGGGTCGTCCAGTACGTAGACGTCTAGGATAAGGCAAAGCTTTGTTCCCTCCTATGTTGGGCCGTACCAACTCCGTCCCCTTGTCAGGGTTTCCCAAGTCGTTATATATGTCGTAGTCGTAAATTCTGTCTGTCATCTTTCTCTCTCCTTTCCCATCACCTCTCAGTCCCATCAGCTCCATCTCCCTCAATCTTCTCAGGCCTAGCGGAGTCTCTGACGGCAAGTAAGGCTGTAGTTGACAAAAATTGTAAACTAAATAAACAACAAACGTAAAAATAACATAAAAAGGGTTAAAAAAAACTGTAAAAGATCATCTTTTTTGGCTGGAAAAGCACTTAAAAAAAACCATTACAAAAAAAAAACATAGAAGTTTTATAACTGCTAAGGTAATATATTCACTCTATGCTCTTCATCATTTTTGTTATAGTTACTCTTCAAAAATGGAACATTTCATAGTTTGTCAACACTACTGTGAAAAGACTACATGCGGTAAAACTTCAATTTAATTTACTTAAATTAGACGCTGGTGGTAGTTGCAACATTTATGAAAGATCAACTCCCTAAAATATAATCTACAGATTGTACTAAGTATATAAATATTATATAAGAGATGCAACTCTTTTTCCCAGAAAAAAAAAAATAAGGTACCTTGTTAGTGAAGAAGACTCTCTTATTGGGATGAATTCTAGAAGGCTGGATCCAAGAGTCGCAAGTGAAATGGACGGTACCAGTTGGTTCAAAACCCTGTACCTCTATGTTTTCCAAGTAGAATTCTCTTTGATGACGGTTCAAAATTGTAATTGCACCCGGTTCACCGAATGTCGAGTCTACCATGAACTCAGCAATGTAAACCACCTTCTCAGCTTTCAAATCCTTCTTGTCAAACCAGCCTTTCAAGTGGGTCCTCTTGCTTGTTTTTGGACCTCCAGTTTCTTCATAAAATAAAACAAAATAATTAATAAGTTAATCCTGATGCATTAATAAATATCCTCTTCAGACACACAACTGTCAAAAAAAAATAATACATACATATATATATATAGAATCTGGCTAATATGCTACATGTAGCACCGTAGCCAACTCCATATATATATATATATATATATATATGAAAACAGCTGTCATACAAAGAAAATTGAGATGTTCCAGATGGAAATCTGTGTTGCCAATTTGCATGAACAACCCACCCTTTTCATAAATTTGAACAAAAAGGGGCTCTTTTACATATGGGAAAGGACCCTTTTACAATTTATAACATAGGGGCCTTTCTGCAAATTTTCTGAAAATGATGCAGCAAGACAGAGGTCACTGGTCATATAAGTTCTGTTGAGAAACAACTGTCACTAATAAATGCTCATTCAAGTATAAGCTTATCTTGTATAGGTATTTTATAAGATGATAATGCCTCCATGGTTATATTTAGATATAAGATATATACCAATTATGTCCATTGACATCATTTATTGCAGAATCATGCAATTTAGAAACTGCCTAATTAAACAAAGCTTTAAAAAAATTGCATCTTTTAGCAATTGGAAGAATAACAGATAATGTGCAGTGCTAAAAGTACTATATTATTAGAAAAGATGAGAACTTTTCCCAATAAGTATACTTGTCAAAAACAGCTGGAATATTCAAAGGAAACCTACCAAAATCAAATTTTTGACTGGACTTTCGACGAGAATTTCACGAAAAAATCAAAGTTACAACTTACTGGGATCAATCTCAGTGCCGATCAGCTCCAAAAGAACACTTCTCCCGATAATTTTATCAGAATAAGCATCGATTTGGTTCGCGATCGTTTCTTTCAGATCCTCTCTCCGTTTCCTCCTCACTGTCACGACAGCTCTCGCCATGAACTTCACTGCCTTGTCCATCTCTACAATCGCCTCACTCGACGCCATTCTCTCAACCGTAGCTGATGCCATGGGGCTTCTCAACCCCATTTTCCGCACGACGCCTCTCCTCTGTCTCGAATTTAGCGAACTAGACGAAGAAAAGCATAGTTTGCTTCCTTCTCCACTAAAACCTCTACACAAAATCTCCATTGAAACCGCCATTAGCGGGCCTATTTCGCAACACAGCTAAAAACCCAAAAACAACAATCCTTTTATTTCTCTTTCTTCTTCGTTGTTTGATTGATTCAGTGAAAAGTTCTCTTCTTTGCTTTTTTGTTATTTCTTTGGGGGTAGGAAGGATGGATAGTTGGGAGAGGAAGCGAGATGGTTTTATAAAGGCGAGAGAGAGAAAGAGACGAGGGGCAAAGATTTTAACAGAGCATTTTTTACTTCATGCAGACTATGAATTATAGATTCAAAACAGTACTAACATATGGTCCATGTGCTGCATGAATCTGAACCACTCCTGCCCGAGGTGGAATGCAAGGGCCCCTTTAATATTTGTGCAAATTAAGATCGAACGGTCAGGATCTAAAATCAAATTTCTGTTACCTCGGGAGAGGTGAATTCGGGTAAAGATATTAACAGAGTAGTTTTGACTCCATTCAGAGCATGAACAATAGATTAAAAACAGCACTGCATTATGGTCCATGCGCTGCATGAAGTCAAAACTGCTCTGTTAAAATCCATGCCGAAAGTAACAGAGTATTTGAGTTTATAACCCTAACCGTCCGATCAGAATTGTTGAAGGCACGTGTCCTTCAATACTCGTGCTGAAGCAGATCGAACGGTCATGATCTAAACTCAAAATTTCTGTTACCTCAGGTGTTATGATTTCGGGGGTAAAACGGTAAACGGACAGGAGTCACTTTGGTCGCGCCGCCAACACGTGGTGTAGCGTTTTAAAAATGGGCTGGGTCTCTTTTCTAAAGACTCGCGAGGAAAACAAGCGAGATCTCGCAGCTTCCTAGTAGGAGCCAGGAGAGCATGCGCTTGCTGGCTGCCTTGCTCTGATTAAAAATGACCATTTTGCCCTTCAAAAGTTGTTCCTCCTCACTATTCACTAGTTTATGCTTATAATGGTTTTTTTTTTTTCCTTGCTACAATAATTACCAGCCTGAAATTTTAATATATTTGTTTGAACAATTAACTAAGAAAAAATAATTTTAATATATTTTTTTGAAATTTTAATATATTTGCTTATAATGGTTTTTTTTTTTCATGCTTATGATGGTTTTTTTCTCTACTATAATAATTACTAGCCTGAAAGTTTAATTTTTTTATGAATAAGGAAAAATAAGGACACTGGTTCATGCTTTTAATGGTTTTATTTTTTTATAACTATAATCATTACCAGGACGAAATTTTAATATTTGTTTTCAGCATTAACTAATTAAGAAAAAAAGCAAGGACACCAGTTCATGCTTATGATGGGTTTTTTTTCTACAATAATAATTACCAGCCATAAATTTTAATATTTTGTATGAATTAATTAAGAAAAATAATAAGGACACTAGTTCATGCTTATGATGGTTTTTTTCTCTACTATAATCATTACTAGCCTGAAATTTAAAAAAAAATTATGAATAAGAAAAAATAAGGACACTGGTTCATGATTTTAATGGTTTTTTTTATAACTATAATCATTACCAGGATGAAATTTTAATATTTATTTTTTTCATGGTTTCTAAGGTTGATGAGAAATTTTATACACTTTTGTTATTATTTAATTATAAAAAAATTTAATGGTCCTAATTTAGCCATGTATATGGTGTTATTAAATGGTACTTAAAATCATTAATATCGGTTGGTAGGATATATAGACATATGATCAGCAATACATTCATGAATTTATTTTTAGTTCATATGAGCTTAAGCTTATTAAAATATTTTAAGAACTTAATCTCAAAAACCATTGAATTTGTTTCAAATAACAAATTCAAATTGCTGACCGCAATATTTACTTATGAGGCGCACATTAGTGTGTAACTTTTTTGTTTTACAATTGTTTTACAATTTATATAAGATAAGAAAAGTAAAAAAATGAATTATTGTAGTTCATCCATATTTCGATAATTGTTTTACTCCTTAACTTTATACAAAATGAACTAAAAAAAGTTGGAATGCAAATTCCTATCTTGTTGAAGTAAACAAAATCAGAAGTTTAAATTCATTATTTAAAATTAATTTGATATTTGTTTTAGGTTAAGCTAATTAAATTTCATATCTTTACTTTCAAAATTGTAATATTTTAAATTATTTAAAGAGGAGGATTTAAATGCCTCGTGATCTTATTTTTAATACTCTAATAATAATAATTTTAAAATTTATATGTCAGAATAATACCATTACATGTGATATCTATTATGTTCTTCAGGTGCACATAAATTTTTTTTTTTATTTTTTTTATATGAATCAATAAGTTAAAAGTTCAACGTCCATAAATATCCATATTAATGTATTTTTTTGCAAGCTCTTGATAATAGATTAAAACAAGGTTGAAATGTCAATATTTTATATGTACATCAAAAAATTACATAGACATATCTGACGGTTTTATTTGACATTTAAGTCTGAAATTTAAATTATTAAAGATTTAAAAATAAAGGCATAAATGAAGCATAAAGAATAAAACCATTTAAACCCTCCTCTAATTTAAAATTTGAACCCTCCTCTTATTTAAAATATGCTATCAAGATTACTAAATAATAGTTGGTAAGAACCCCAATTTTTATCATTTATTAAAAAAAATTGAAACAGAAATCTGATTCTAGTTGACTTCATAGGATCCAATTGCTGATTAATTTTGTTGTCGTCGCAAAGAGATTCTGTACCATATAAAAAAAAATTGCTGTCAGTAGATTAGATTTTGATTACACGGTTTCAAGGACTTTGAATTATGTAATGACTAATTAGAGCTTTGACTAATTGACTACTGTTAGCTTAACTAATGACCTATTTTAGGCTATAACACACACACACACACACAAGAGGTAAAACAAAAGTTGTTTTTTTCATCTACAACAAAACAACCTTCTTTGTCAGCCAATTAGGGGTGAAAACGGATCAGATATATTAGACGGATACGGATCGGATCGAATATTTATTAAAAATCATCAAAATTCATAATATTTATCTAATTATAATGATGAATAACATATTTTCTTCCACAATATATATTAAACTATATATTGAAACGTAAAACTACGTCCGTATCCATATCCATACGGATATTCAGATATCAAATATCCGTATCTAATTTTTATATTTAGAATTTATTCATCACTATAATCTTTTAGTATATAATTTTTTATTTAGTTTATTAAATTAATACTCAATAAAGATGGTGGAGTTTCGAGACCTCATTATGCATTTTTAATTGTTTGATCAAATAAAATTAATTACTTTGCATTATTATTATCAAAATTTATGTAATTTTCCAAGTTGTACTCTATTTGATAGCCTCCCTCCCTATTTAAGAATTTAATTACCTATCCAATATGTATTTTTTATTTTCATAATGAAATCTCAAAAAAATAGTCATAAATCTCTAGTAAAGATAGCATCTGAATATTTAAATAAAAACAATAATAAAAAAAAAAGGCATGACTAACATGAGCTTTGGTACGGTGGCGATTTGGATTGATTTTAAATATTAAAAAATCCTGTTCAACATCAAATTGCAAGATCCACACCAAACTCTTTAAATGTATAGCTGGAAATTAATTAATTATGTAGTTGGAAATTATTTAGCTTTTTTAATAATAAATGTTAATTAATGTTTGTGGTATAATATATGAAATTAATTACTATGTTGTATGATTATTTATCAAATATTATATATATTTTTTTATGTTGTACTCTATAATATATTTGAAAAATCTCTATTTACAAATTTAATTATTTATCCAACATGTATTTTTATTTTCGTAATGAAATGTTAAAAAATAGTCCTAAATCTCTAGTAATGATAGCATCTGAATATTTAAATAAAAACAATAATAATAAAAAAAAGGCATGACTAACATGAGCTTTGGTAAAGTGGCGATTTGGATTGATTTCAAAATTTGAAAAAATCCAATTCAACATCAAAATTGCAAGATCCACACGAAACTCTTTTGCTAAATTAGGTCTCCTCACAGGTTTGGCCCAAGCACGCCTAATTAAATGCTATTAAAAAATGGCAATATGAGAGCTCCATATCTCACCAAATATCCTACTGATGATTACTAATAAATAATAATGATAAAAATCAAGATTTATTTCTTCAAAATATTAAATTGTGGATTGGTTATAATTAAAAAAACTCAAATTGGATCGGTTTTTTTTTATGGGATTTTAGATCAGATAAAATAGAGATTTATTCCTTCAAAATCTTAAATTGTGGGTTGGTTAATAATTAAAAAGCTCAAATTGGATTGATCTATTTTTTTTAATGGGATTTTAGATCAGATTTTGGAGACATCCGGAGGATATTTTGGGAATTTCACGTCCCACTTGACCACTTCTTTCTTACATTTCACTCTACTTGAATTGCTAGGAACTGGTCCAATGTATCCAGTAACCTTTTTCTTACTCAAATGAAAAATGATGCATCAGTGAATTAAAAATACGAGGGTTCAAATGCACCATTATTTTTGTGCTCTAATATGCTTCACATCATTTATCTTCATTTTCAAAGTCCGAACAGTCGATCTGAACCGCTCAACATGATCTTCATAATAAAATAAGCTTGGATACCAAATTTTTTATTTTTTAGAATTTTTTATTATTTTTTTAGATAGGTACAAATCACTTTTTTAAGGAGATTATGGACCATCTGATAAAGTGATATTGTACCTATCTAACAAAATAGTAAAAAAATTCTAAAAATATAAAATTTGGTCTCCAAACATATTTTATTATGAAGATCATGTTGAACGGTTCGGAATGACTGTTTGGACTTTGAAAATAGAGATAAAGAATGTGGAGCATATTAGAGCACAAAAATTATGGTGCATTTGAACCCTCCTCTAAAAATATATATAATTGAAATAAACGAAGGTATAAATCTTGATGATAAATGATAAGGATAATGAATTCTGTAAAACTATACTGTTAGGATGGAATTTTATTGACAAAAAAATATCTTAATAATTTTTAGAACTGTAAAAAATAATTTTAATTTATGATTATAGGTCCAAGTGATTATAGGTTCAATTAGATTAACTAATCATTTACTCTTGTTATTTAATTATAATATTTTATTTCAATGAAACTTTGTAATTAATCATTAACGTGTTAAGATTCTGTGTCACATAACATGCAACACAGAAGCTCCACATAATTTTCTGAAAACTCATTAAAAATCCAAATAGTCGGCACTGCACATAAGAGGAGCACACTCGGAGCTGTAAACCATTTCCTCTTGGACAAGGACTACCGTAGATCTGATTCGGTTTCCAAGAAGAAGACAACTACAAGCAGCTCCTCACTAAAATATGTTTCTTGATCTTCTGTGGCGGTGCCGACATCACTCGGTATAGCAAGACACATATATAAAAATTCGAGAATTAAAAACAATCTTCTACTAAAAAAAGTTTGAAAATCTGAAGCTTTTCTTCACTTTATTTGTCTAATGAGACTCTATTAGTATCAAGTCTGTATCCTGTGCAGTATCTCAAATTTTAAGTTTCAAATGCGGACTAAAATCCGGATCAATTCAGTTCAACATGAAAATTCACAGCAGTTCAACATGAAAATTCACAGCTACTTTAATAATTGTGCATGTGAGAATTCGACGAATTTGTATCATTTGTATTAACTCAGAATTTGAATTAATGCATCATGGTCGTCCGATCAAGATCCAAGACAATTCAGCCTGAGGTGGAATGCACAGGGCCCCTACATAGATCTGACAGTCCATATTCATTTTGCTTTAACTCGAATTAGATGAATTTGACTATCATAATTCTTTATTCGGTAACTTAAAGTTTTAAAAAAAAATTAGTTACCACGCTCAAAGTTCATAATTCTGACATTATTGTTGTTTTTTTTCAAATTCAAAACTTGTCACGTGCGCAAACTGGGTGTACGCACCAAAAGTTTGTTGTTATGTGTAGAAAAAGAATATAATGGAAAAAAACACCAAAATTGGTGCCAAAAATAGTGCGCAAACCTAGTCTGCATCTGTGTGAAGTTTTGAATTTTTCCTAAAACAATAGTAATGTTAGAATTTGAATTTTTAGGGTGGTAACTAAAAATTTTTGGTTTTTACATTTTATTCGATGTTCGGTTCGGTAACGTAAAAAAATTGAATTAAACAAAAATTGATCGCGAATTAAGTTACTATGATCAGTAGTAGTGTTGATAAAATAAATATTATATGATGTGGCGCTCCTAACTCCTTGTTTTGGCATATAGCCATATAGGAACCAGAGAATCCATACCTCCTTTAACCAAAATTGACATGTAGAGGCGATATTAGCGTGGCAATTTGTTTGGCCGGAGATCCGCGTTGACCAATTATATCAAACTATGTTCCGAATTTTTTTTTTATATTTTATTTTTTAAAATAGTTAAAATTATCAAAAAAAAAAGTTGACATAATCTCTCCTCATAATATACTCAACTAAAATACTAAAATATTTTTATTGGAGGAAAATATAAAGCATAAAATATTATATATTAGATTCATTAATAGTTTATTCGGATATCAAATATGATATGTTTTATATTTGATATTTATATAGGAGATGGGCTAATACGCTGAAACATATTAGCCGCATGATCGGTATCCTGGCGGTCGGTGCCGCTACGGTGAAATCCCACAATTTTTGTTCACTAAAACTGTTGACCCGAATCCGGTCAAAGATCCAAATATAGAATTGTCGAGTTAAAATAAAAGAGAGAGAAAAAAATGGTGGATGTTTTGTCAAGTCAATTTTTTTGCATTTATACTGGAAGCAAATCAAAGACTGTTCAATACTCTTTTAGTCAATTGTCACTAATTTCACACTGACACAGACATTTGTACGCTGTTTTACATGACATAAACCATGATGTCATATTTGTCAGAGGTAATTTTCAACTGTTTGTTATCAATTTCAGGCGTACTTTAATCATTTATAAATCTGGTAAATGATTCAGAACCACCAAGATATACATCCAGAGTTCATAATAGAAATGAATTTAATTTATGAACATCAAAATAACTAATTGTTTATTTCTTGTGTTTATTTTGATGTTTATAAAGAAACAGCTCCACCGAGATAAGAAATTGGTGGAGGGAGAAACGCATTTGTTCCACCAATCATGCGGATCGGTGGAGCCATTTCAAATAAAATTTGTGAAGTTTATTTAATACCATTTCATCAGTGAAGCGAACACATTTCTTCCTTCATTAAAGTAAGAGATCAGTAGAGCTGTTTTTTATGAAATCTAACTTCTCTATACTTGTTCAGTTAAAATTATTAAATTAATTATATTTAGAAAAAAAATCTGCTAGCAATCCACCATTGACCAACTCCATGTATGAATTCATGCCACCGACCAAGTCTAAGCAAATGGATATGACACAGTCTTGCTTAGAATTTCTATTTTCAGAAATTAATATAAAATAATATAGAGAATCAACTTTTTGAATGTCAAAAGTTTTAGATCATGGCCCCACTCTTTATTATTTATTTAGTCATATAATTCATATGGCTCCTAAAGTTTTGACTTCTTTTATTTCTTTGTTCAAAATTATTGGCTACTTTTAGGAGCTACGAAATTGACCAATTAATTTAATATATATGCGTATATTAATTATATAAACTCTAAGACGTTACTCTCAATACCTCTCAAGTCTCTCTGTAATGGCAAAATTTCTTTGAAAGCAAGAAACACATGTAAAACCAATAAAATATGTTTGACAATATATAACATTTTTACATACATCACAAATTTATTTTTTATATATATATCACAATTATTTTTAATGAAATATATAAAAAATATTTAAAATCTTGACATAGATCTAGTAATATAATGCAAATGAGCTTTTTGTTATAGTAAATAAAACAACCAATAGAAAAAAATGTCTAAAATATGAATTGAGATCAGCTGAAATCCGAGATTAATGAACAGTATTCCTGAAATTCCTGAAATCCGAGATCCAGCTGTCCAATTTTTTCTGTGCACACATCTCAAAACAGCTCATTTTTCTGTGTCCGTATCTCGAAACAATTCAATGGTTAGATTCGGAAATTTTAGGAATTTCAGGATTACTGTTGATGATCTCAGATTTCAGCTGATTTGGAGCCCTAAAATATAAAAAGGTTAATGTTCCCCGCTATCAAAATAGAACTTAAATTAACAGGTCTTGATTGAATCTGAACGGTCCGATTTTGATCCAACGCCTCCAATTCCTGGAAAAATGCAGGGGATGCTCGAATCCGTATCCTCTATATAGTATCTCAAATTTTGAGTTTGAAATCCAATCGGTCCAATTAGAATCGGAACCAATCTAGCACAAGTTGAAAATTCACGATCTCTCTTTAATATTCGTGCTAATACATATTGCATGATCCGGATTTTTTCTACGATAACTGTAACTGCAATGATATGGATTCATAATGGGATGAAATTTGCCTCATCATACTTAAATTTAAATCCGATAGATTATGTTTCCGTTCGATCCGCTTTATGAGTCGTGCGCATTAGATCAGCACGGATATTAAAAAGAACACACATAAATTAAAGTGATGAGACATATTTAGAAACAGATTGGACATAGGCGAAATCCATCGAACTCAAATTTGAATCCGATGAGTGTCAGACGTAACCCGTTTCCTTCGTGATGCCTCCATCATGCATTTTTTAACACAGATGACTTGTCAAACTATTCTTTTTAACACAGATGACGTGTCAAACTATTTGTATGATTGTAACTGACAATTCAACCCTACTTTTTGAATTTCACATTTGAGATTTGACCAAATAATTAAACTCTAATTTGGTCGGTTAGTTTGCAGCGAAGAAGTCCAAAGAGGGTTGGTTGTTAGAGAAGTACTTGAAATCTCAAAAAAGGACAAAAAGAAAAATTTAAAGTACCAAAAGGAGAAACTAAGACAGCTGTAAAAACCAATGAAAATTTAGCACAAGGTTTTTCTCTATCTACACAAAATTCATTTACACCTTGTTTGGATGGAGAGTAGAGGAAGAAAGGGGAGGTGAAGAATAAAAATGAATGGAATGGAATAGAAAAAAAGATTAATATATTTAACTTCTTTGTATTTGGATGATTAATGAGGGAAAATAAATTTAACTTTTTTTTTCCGTCTTATTTCTTGTTTGGTTGATTAAAATTTAGAAGGTTAATGAGAAATTCGGTAGTTGTTCTAGGTTTGTGGTAAAAAACTTGTATGAGAATTATATAGGTAAGATATAGGATTGGACATTTGTATTTTTTGTTCTAAAAATATTTGCAACAAAATTTCTTTCCATCCATTATACTCCAAATCGGGAGGGAAACCGATTCTATTAATTATAATGATACAAGGTTAAACCTGTCACCTCCTGTACCCTTCACCTCCAACATAATTTTGTCAACCAAACACGGTTCGACGGAAAATTTTCTTTTCTTTCCATTCCCTCCCTTCCTCTACTCTCCATCCAAACAAGGTGTTAATTCAGTCCAAAATTTTGGAAAAGAGAAGTGAGAAATAACTTGGAAGATTCCTAGAGAGAATTTAATTAGGTGAAATGAAACAAAAGGTTCCGTCAAATATTTTTTTCAACATACTTGTTTTGACCTCTTTTTTCACCTCGTATTAATAATTTACATTTGATCTGCTTAGATGTTAGAAAAAAAAATATGTTGGGTTTTTGGACCCAAAATTAACAATCTCATTTGGGCCTCAAAGGCCCAAGAAACTTTTTTCCTTCTATAATTCACTCTTATATTTTTTAAGAAAATATACAATTTAATTCAATTATAAATATATTTCTTTATATTTGACCTATCATATCTTATCAAGTATAGTTGATATTAAATATTGACAAAATGGGGAAAAAGAAATACGGCCATAAATTTAGGCTTTTATCCATAAATGAATGGAAATGCCTAACAATTAATTTTATTATATCCGAAAGTGATATTTATAAGGTAGGTGGTTTAATAAATGATGGATGTGACACAAAATCGCCATCACAACAACAAATGTTTCTTTGGCATGTGTGGTGCACCATGGAACACATCTATAAAGTTTCTTAATTAAATAGGTTCTTTTATGTACTAGAGTCTAGATGTGAATTTACACTTTATTAATTAATTTATTTAATTCCGCTTTCTATCTGATATTAATATCATATTTAATAATTGGGATAACTTCATGTATGCCCTTCATAACCTCATAATTGTGTATTTCTACTTCTAAAATTCATAATTTATTAAACTCACAGAGTTTTTTTTTAAATCCCATGTTCTCATTTTACGCTTTATTAAAAAAATATTTAGTATGTATATGGAAAATGCATCCAGTCTTCTAATTAGCCGATTTGTGAGAAAAATGGTTCATTCTCCGACTCATAATGCATACACAGTTGTATACTTAAATGGTACTGTGTATGACCGCTTTTTGAAGGGTATATGAAAATTTTCCTTAATAATTTTGTTACAGTGAGAAGAAGAAAACAACACTTATAATTTTTTAGAAAAAGGAAAGAGAATAAATTAGCTTAAATTATTTTTGGCCAGAAGGGATTAGAATAAATTCTCATAATTCTGCCCTATCATTTGTTTGGTATAATTATGAGAGCAAAAAATTAGTAAACTACAAAGTTACTCCGACAAATTGTAACTGTTAGAGAATTAGTCTTTGGTCCAGTGACAATAGTAATATCTTCCGTGTAAAATGTTACATATTAGCAATCTGGATAGGATCTCTTACGGATATTAAACAATTGAGTGACTTCATCCCAATTTTGCTAATTTTTTTGTCAAATTACTGGTTACTCCAACCAAGTTACTACAACTAAAATGGATTCAGGAATTTAATTTGTGTATGGTAAACTCTCCTAATTAAAATTTGATTTTCTCGGAGTGCAATTCATATACCGGATAATCAACGTACGATTTCGTTCATTTTTTTTTTTTGAAATTAATGAGCCCAAACAATTATATTATTAGAAATTGTGTAGGTTTTTAGTCCATGTTTCTTCTAAATTGAGTAAAAAATATTATCAAAATTTTGTATGATTTTATTTGACCATATATTTTATTTTTGTTTTTGGTTGTTTGATACATTATGGTATTAACTATTAAAAAGGTGTCTATATGATTATAATTATTCCTTGTTCTTGGACTTGCCATTTATTAAGAACAAATACTTGATTAATATTCAAATCATTGTCTCTGTGGATTTGAACTTTTATTACTCAGGCGGATCTTGGCCCATGGGCTTATATCTAAGTAGTCAATTTAGTTTTCAATTTTCTTTTGAGAAAATAAATCTCAACTAGGAGTTTTTATTGGATCCAATTTATTTAATTTTCATCAAACCGATATATTTTGAATTAGATAGTTTGATTTTTCGATTTAAATGGTTTGGTTAGATTGAAATTTTGAATTAATTTAGTTTGATTTCTCTTATTTTGGTACAACTAAACAAATCGAAATTTACTTAATATTTACTTGAGTTACTTGAAGATTTTATATTTAGTTCGGTTAAATCTCTCTTATTTTAGTTTGACATCTTGATATTTATTTCTATGATTACTAAATGTATTTCTGTATGTATAGAATTATAATCTTTTAAATTTCGAATCTCTTTGATTTCGGTTTAATCAAACCAAAATTTACTTCAGCCTTTTCAGTTTGGTTGTTTTTCAGTTAGTAGGTTTAATTCAATTCATTATGTTAGATTTTTGAAAACCGAATAAAATTTGAATTTGATTATTTAATTATGTTCGATCTACATTAAACTTGGAAGGACCGTCTTGAGGACGGCACCCTCGTCGACAAACTCAATCCGGTTCCTATAGAAATTATAGGAGTCCGTTTTGAGATTCGTGTCAAGTTAAAAGAACAGTCCTGATCTACTTACCCTCTGATCGGACTTTTTTAGGTTCCTATACAAACTCAATCCACCCAACTTTCGACCCAAATCGCGTCAGGAAATCTCCGCAAAACATACGTATTTGGCGAGAATTGATTGTTCGCATGGTGAGAAGACCTATCTACCCTCAGGAACGCTATCCTCTGCGGAGTTAAAAACTCCGCACCTGCGGTTCTTTTAATCTGGTCCGTTAGTTTTGACTTGGCACGAATCTAAAAGCCCACTAATACTGCCCCCATCCGTTAGCCCGAGTCCTCAAAGCGGCTGAGAGGTAATCTGGTCCGTTCGTGTTGCTCCGCAGCTGCAGAGTTTATAGAACTCCGCAGAGGATACGGGTCCATCTACCCTCTCCGTTCTTCTCTCCCTTCGTTAACTGCACCGGTGAAATCGATCTCTCTTCTTCACGTCAGGAGCTCCGACAAGATACTGAAGTTGCTTTCTCCACTTCTATCATTCTTCAATAAATTTTTTTTTTCAATTTAAACATCCATTTTTCTTTCTTATGTGAAACTCTAAGAATGACATTTTTTATAAATTCAATAAATATGATGGATGATTTTTGTCCTCTATAGAATGAAATTCTTCTAACTTGAAATAGCTTCCGATCAAAAAATTTTAAATCCAAATTATTTTTATTTATCTCTTTTCTAACAAACTCATTTCTCATACTCCATTGTTTCCGATCATAGTGTTATTCTCAGTCAGGTATCCCTATCAACACAGTGAATGAGAGCAATCTGAAAGTAACGGGTCCCAAATCCGAAGTTCACTTATCCTCTGTTGATCCGACCCATTGTCGATCTTGTATTCTACTGTCTTCTCCTCGGCCACCACGACACCAGTTACCAGTACGCCACGAATCCATATCCTCTGAGGTAACATATATTTCTGTTTGGATCGTGGCCGTTCGATAGAACTCCGGGCCTAATACGGCCCGAGATGTACCGCACAGATGCGCTTTAATAGTCGTGCGGATTCTGATTGGATGGTCCAGATCCAAACAGAAATATCCTGTTACCTTAGGTGATACGTTCGTACGGCATTACCGCCTTCTGTCTCTCTCAATTCCTCTCCGCCTAGCTCTATCTCTCGCCTCGACACATCTCTTTCGCACGTGCGCACGATGGCCATGCGACCAGGCGACGCCGGAGTAGAAGCGACCCGAGGCGGCGAACCGATTCCTATAGAGGAGGCCTACACCATCAACGTCGTGCCTTCCGAGCTCTTCCTCAAGTTTCGCAAGGAGCTCCAAAACCCCGCGTCGGCATCAACCTCGAGGTCTCTCTCCTCTCTCTCTCTCTCTCTCTCCTCTCTTTGATTTGTGATGAAATCTCTTTTGTTACTTACTACCCCTTTTACAGTTCTTTAATTACGAAGTAAACGATTACGAGGCGAAGCTTGTGCTTAAGCCACTGAGTACTGATCGAAGGTGGAAGTTCATGTATCGACCAATACATGGAGATGTTCAAGTTCTTTCCAAAAAGATTCCGCTTACCAAATATTTGAATCTCCAGGTATATATCTGCTTAATTTAATTCCCTCTCTTACTTCTGCATTTCAGTGCTATTTCTTCAATTTCAAGATATAGTTGAATTAAGGTCTATGTACAAAATGCTGTAGTGCTGTTTACAGTTTGTGCAATTGCTTTACCAGTACTTCCAATTTTAAATTATCTAATAATTCCAGGACTAAATTGATGAATTGCCTCGTGTACCTTATTATTTTTTTCTATGTGGTATACTGAATGAGTTTTTATGTTATACGGCTCTTTTTTGCATGTACTTCCAATTATGTTTACAGTTGTGCAATTGCTTTACCAGTACTTCCAGTTTTGTCACTTCGGCTAACCATGGGTCCTTATTTCTTAGGATACATTATGTTTTGCAAATATACGTCTTTTTCACATACAGCACTTGAATAGGTTTGCAATAATGTCAGAGTCACTAAATGCCTTTGTAATTATACAATTCTGATGTGTGGTCTCCGAAGATCCGGAAACTTTGGATATACTTATAGCTGCTTCTGTTGACTAAATACATGCATATTTGTGAAAGCATGCCGTTTATTCTATATGACAATACTCCATATGTGCATGCACATGCAAATAAGGCACGTGGCATATGAGGTGCATATTGTGCCCATATCCGATGTACCGGTGCGTAGCGGTGGAGAACTATAAATATCAATTAATCTTCATTTGTGCATTTTAAGCATCCACATTTTAGTCGACCACATCATAGTGATTAAAAGACTCGCAATGCTACATCATCACTGTTAAGGGACCATATTGAATTATCAAATAGTTCCAGGTTAAATTTCATAAATCGTAGTCTACCGCATTGATTTTCAAGTACTTATACTAAGTATAACTATGCCTTGTGTACCTTATTATTTTTAACTTGTGTGGTATTCTGAAAGTGTTTCTATGTTTTATGGCACATTTTTTGCATGGTCTATGATACTTCATGTTTTCTTGTAGTGCCATTTTACAATAAAATCATTGTTGTATTATACAAAAGAAGTGCATTAGATAAAAATGAACAAGTTTTGGTGTCTCTTAAAGTTTCCAACTTTGAAATTTTTATAAGATGAGGGGTTCTTTGGAATTTCGCATAACATTTCTTGTTATTGTAATGACCAGGTTGGGATTGGGCATAGCTTCCATTTGAATGCGATGGGTTGGAAATGGAAGATTTCGACTTGTTTAGGTGGAGATGGTGTCTCTCAAATTAGAAACAAAACCAATATCAGTTTCTTTCCTGGCTTTGATTTGAGAATTGGCTGGAGAGCTGAGTATACACTTCCTGATATCCACGGGTAATTTTATAGAATAGAATTCAGTATTTACCAATAAACTTTGTTGGGTTTGACTTATTATTCTGGTTCTGGTTTTGGGTCTTACATAAGTTACATGACCTAATTGATTCCCTTACCAGCACCCTAACCCGACTTGGACCTGTTGTCAATGACAAATTAACCCAATCTTACCCCCATAATACTTAACACTAAGCATAGTAAATTTTGTATGGATAATACAAAATATGATATACATTGTAACCTGACAAATGCTAACATGCAAAAGTGATTTAAAATTGTGACCTACCCAAATTCTAAATGGACCCGAAAACAACTCGAACCCAATTTGATCTGTCACGACTTGCTTTCCTATCTGCTGGTCTATTTTTTACCAGAAAGTACAATATGTTGACTAAAAGTGAAATAATTTTGCTATGAATCACCTGAAAAATTGAAAATTTATGATATTTAGTTACAAATTACCTACTTAACTTGAGCTTTTTTTGATAAATTTTTCTTTTTTAATTTAGGGGAATGGGAACAGGGGAGCCTGTATTTGACATGAATTATGGCAAGTTGAATGCATCCATAGACCGAATCGAGGCAATCTTGACGAGTTAAATTTCATTTCGGAATGCTTTGATAAAAGCAATTTTTTTTTTTTTTGCTTTCTGTTCCTTGTAAAAATGTAGTACCGAATTTTTTTTTTGCGAGACTATTACAGTAAGAAGTAAAGATAGTTAATTAGGAATCCTTCTCAAGTTCCATATTTGTGACATAGTTCACTGCGTCAAATGGGGTTGAATGATAATTGAAATTTTAAAAATTAGGTCAATTGGATTCTTACAATTCGAACACAAAAAAATGTTCTGGAGTTCTTTATTGTGATCATGTGGGGAAAATTTATTTCATAGACTAGATTACAAAGAAGTAGAGTTTTCCTTTCTATCGTATTAGTTGGATGATATAGGTTCCATTTGAAATGTGATTATCTTGTAAAGATATTCATTTTTGTTGATATCTATAGAATGTCAACTGTCAACTTATTTAGAGCTTTTATGTTGTCATGAATTTTTTTTATTACTAAAAGAATATCTTAGAAAATGCATTGTCATCATCTGAGAGATGACAACGTAATTATATTGAAGTCTGTGCTTCTAATTTAAAATTTTTTCATATATTTTTTCCCTCTACAAAAAAAACTTAATTGAAAAATAGTACTTGACAAATACTAAACGGTAATGACAAAATACGAATTGCTTCAAATAAAGATTCCAAAAAAATAGTAAAATAATAATAATAGAATTTCCCAACTTTTACATAATTGAACTATCATGAAATTAATGATAAGTAAGTAACAGGCGATACAATACGTCATACACCGTAAGCAACAGAAAAATCTGAAGTAGAAGTCCAAAGGCAAAAATTAGACAATTTGAGGTACAACGTAGTTTTATGAACTTTTCAAGCGAAATTCACAACTCTTCTTGTCTATTTCCGTCTTTTTAGTTCCATTATTAAAACAATTGCGAGGCAAAGCCAGTGCTAAATCCATCATATACTGATCCAAGTTAAAATTTAGTTTGTAAACTATAAGCATAAGGATTTGCATCAGCTCTCAAAATAATTCCACTTAAAAAAATATTGTATCTCTAGGTATTGATTCTTTTAATACCTTTTCTGAATTTTGCAAATACAACTTCCTGCAATCATGTCCAAAAGTTAGGAATTTTAACCCAATTAAAAAAATAACCCACCAAAATATTTAGTCTCCAATCTCAATATAACCTGACAGCATCTAGGTGATCATAAAACTGTTTTTGACAGCACATGACCCAACCTTTTCCACTGCTATGAAACCACCCATTAATTATTCTTATCAAGAAAGGATGCAAGCAACACAAGAAATATAATAGTTTGCAAAAAGAACTACGTCTATACGAAAAATCCACCAAAAATAAACTGATATTACCAGCATAATATGAATAACAGACCCTACCACATCTCTCCTAGTTTTTAAACTAAACACGGTTCAAACCTACATAGGCGCTGTTATTGTTGCATCTTTTATGGATTTTGAGATAGTCACTTGCTCTTGCGGCCGCTATTGTAGTCATCAATCAGCCTATCAACATCCTTCCAGAACAGACCCTCCACCAATTCCCCATCCTTGGTAAACCTAAAAAAAATGAAGACAATATATAAATGTATAAATAAAAATGTAAATAAATGTGTTTTGGCCAAAAAAATAATATATCTGCCTAGGGGTGTTCATTGGATCCGGTTTATTTGGTTTTCAACCGAACCGACAAATTTCGGATTAGATGGTTCATTTTTTCGGTTTAAATGGTTCGGTTTGTTAATTTTTGAATTATTTTGGTTTTTTATATTTGGTCTAGTTTAATCTCTCTTATTTCGGTTCAACCAAACAAACTGAAATTACTTGGTTGACAATTTTAATTTGGTTGGTTTGGTTAGATTTTTGAAAACCGAATAAAATTTTGGTTCGACTATTTTAATTCGGTTTTAACCAAACCGACCATTTGAACACCCATATATCTGCCAAAACCCATCTAAGTTATTACTCATCTGAAACAATACTTTAGTGCTTGATCCTTTCATGGTCCAATAAAAATAATCATGCGAGAAATAAAAAAAAGAAGAGGTTTAGCAGCTATAGAACTTGTACCATTTGGTGACAGATTTGGTAAAGTGCACAGGCTTGTTAGCAGAGATGGATTTGGGATCAGCACTTGCTATAATCAGAGTATACATGTCAGAGAACCGAGGTAGCTTAGACGAGACAATAAGCCCAGTGCTGCTGAAAGAATCCTGTTTTGTGCAAAAAAAAATAATAAAGCCGGAAAATATCAGCACCAGAAATAATTTGACTTTTCTTTTTTGGTCCATTGGTATGTTAAGCAAAGGGCATAGAGAAAAAAAATGAAAATTACATATAATAAAGCACAGAGTTGTTCACTTAATAGAGCAAAATACAGTGGTCACCGTATCATTGTCTTATGGTATCGAAATATGGTCGAAGATACGTTCTTTTTTGTATTATTTACAATCGTACCAGCACTGGTACTGGTACAGTAAGGAGGTAAGAAAGAGGAACTTACAGCTGGAGGGTAGGTGAAAAGAATGGCATTCTTCTCTTTAGTGTAGCTTAAGAGGTACAACAACACGTTAAATGCTATATATGTGAGATACCACTGCTGTTGTCAAGGTTTATCAATTCACAAGTAATAATTCAATCAGTAAATCGATACCACTATATTAATTAATGAATACCAGTATCAGTATCAGTAAATCAGTACCATTATATATAGAAAAAATGTTCCTATAATAATTATTGAATACCATACTCTCTACAAAAGTAGTTAGGCAATGCAATTATTGTCAAGGTTTACTAGTTTACAAGTAATAATTCAATCAGTAAATCAGTACAAGTATATTAATTATCCCCTTCATTGTGCAATTGAGACCCCACAATTAAAAACAAAAAAGAGAAAAAATGGAACTAAAAAAAGGATATGAGATGATGCATCCAATGAGAAAATTTCTGTTCTCTGGAAACTTCTTGTTGTAGAACTGAGCAAGCAAAGCAATCCCAATTATTACAGTACCGATTAAAAGCTTAAGATTACTCAATTTCACATCTTCTGGGTACCCCTTACTCTTCACAACCTATACAAAAGTACAAATAACAGCAATAATTACTACATAAATCATAGTTAAGACCTAATCAGAAAACCAAATTCTATACATAATTACTGGATATTGACTATCAGTTCATTATCAAAATCAAGCGCCTGGTAAGAAACATCGTTTTGGGACTATTGGAGCAAATTCATTACTGTAACTTCACTGAACTAGATATTCTCCTTACAGAACCGATCTAATAAACAAAAGCTTAAACATTGCTCGCTATTTTTCGATTTTTTTATTAGATCTATCGCCGTTAAAAGAAAGTACGAATCGATTTACCTCAGTAACGGATTCATCGAGGAGATGCTTGATGGAATGGGGATCAAGAAGGTTCGCCTTCTTAGGATTCTTAGTCGTGCCATTGCTCGCCATTTCTCTCTATTTTCTCTCACAGTTTGTTTACCTTGTTTTCTATTGAATCCGAGACTCGGGTCGGGTTTTCTCTGAACGAAAGAGGGAATTTAGATCCCTTAAGTAACTCATAATTTGTGTTTGGATTAGGACCGTCCGATTAGAATCTGCACGATATTAAAGGAAACCGTGAATTCTGTCTCGGACCGGATTGGCCTGGATTCTAATCGGACGGTCTAGACTAAAAATCAAAATTTGAGGTACTTTAGGAGAACAGGACTGAATTATGATCCATAAGTAACTCAAATTTTGTGTTTGGAATCAGACCGTCCGATTAAAATCTGCACAAATATTGCAAGGGACCGTGAATTCTACCTCGGGTTGAATTGATCCGGATCTGATCGGACGGTAGTAATCTAAGCTCAAACTTTCAGGTACCTTAGGGTTCTGATCGTAGGGGTCGACAAGAGTAGATATTTATCTCCAGTATTTAATACACTGGACAAAACGGTGCTCTTTGTTTCCTTGTAATGTCACACGCTTTGAGGTTCCACAGAAGATTTTTCAAAATTTCATCACAAGTAATCAATGAAATTTGACCCATAGCTGATATAAATAAGATGAACTTTCAAAATTTCCTTAGTTTTTTCCCAATTAAAGTATATAGAAAAATTTACATATTTTTCTATCATAACTTCGTCAATTAGATATTTACCCATTAAAACTTTAAATTTATTTATTTCTCCATTCAAACTCATTCATTTTATTTATATCCCATTTAGTGGTTTAAGCAATTAAATATACTAATTTAGTATATTTAATTGTAAAAATTGAATTGATTGAGCACGTTAATAATTTAGTAATTTCCTTCACATTAATTTTAAAATGTGTTAGTTCTTCTAGTTTCAATTTTGTTAACATGATAAAAGAAAATTATCGAAGAAAATCTTGTCACCGAGTTGGGTCATAATAACAGTCATGAAAAAAAATTCGAGGCATCATACAAAAAGTATTAATAATGATCCAAGAACGAATACATTTTACCCGATTTAGAAGATTTAGTAATTTTAGTTCATATGATACCGAAGAGAACGGAGTAGGTCCGATGCCCATCGGACCTACTTTTAGGTTCAACGGCACTCTGACCGTTCGATTGAGTATAAGATTTGTGCGCATGAAAATTGAAACATACACGCACGGAGTTTAAAATATTTCGCACGAATCTAAAAGCAAATCGATGGTGATTAAACCCATCGAACCGAGATAGGTCCGATGTCCATCGGACCTACTCTCAAGTCGATACCGAATAGGATATTGATTTTAGGGAGGAAGAGGACATTCATAAATAATGGACATGTCCAGTTAAATCAGAGGATATAGTAATTCTAGTTCATCTGGTGTTGGATAAGAAAATTGGCTATTTTAAAAGTTTAGATGGGCACACTGAAAATTTTCCTTTATTAAAACTGTTAAGAGACTAAAGTTGTGTAGTAGTGAACTTAGGAACAACAACATTAGTTTACAATGTAATAATACTGCCAAAAATAATTACAAACAGAAAAGTGGAAAATGGTATTTTAAAGTTATTATAGGGAAAACGATAAGAGTTCCAACTTTCTATACCTTGATAGATGAGACATTTGTTAGGGTTAATTGTAAGGGTTATAAACTTATGAACCAACATTTCTTTGAAAATGCATATGCAATATGGGTTGTGGGTCAGCTCTAACAACAATCGTTCTCTCTTCTCTGATTTTGCAAATATGATTCAGTTGTCTTTTGGTGTTTTGGGCTTCTCACAATGAGTAAGAAAGAGGGGTTTTTTTTCGAATTATTTTATGAAAATATTGTGGCTGTTCATATATTTTGCAGTCCTCAATATTAATCATCTCAATTTATTATTGGAATTGATTTTCTCATTTATTATTAATTTATTTAGATGACTTTTTATTTACAATTTGTGACTATAAATAAAATTTTTCCAATCTTGTACACACGAGAAATATATGAATAAAAAGATAATTATTCTTTATATTTTCGCTATCTTGTTTATATTTATTTATCTTTATTTTATTAAAAATTATCATTATTTCTTCTCTTACTATACTCATCGCTTGTCTTCACTCTCTTCAATGAGTCTACTTCTTATCTTTTACAGCACTTGAGAGTAGGTCCGATGGGTATCAGACCTACTCTGGTTCGATGGGTTTAATCACTGAGATTTGCTTTAAGATTCGTGCAAAACGCTTTAAAATTCGTACGTGTTTGTTTTGATGTTCGTGCGCACAACTCTTAATTAGATCGGACGGTCATCGTGCTCGTTGAACCTAAAAGTAGGTCCAATGGGCATCGGACCTACTCCGTTCTCTTTTTAGAGAACACAATAGTTGAGTACATTGACTTCTAACATTTACTCAAAAAAGAAAAATCCGGCCCATTACCTAATTATCATTTACACCTTGTTTGGATGGAGAGTAGAGGTAGGGAGGGAATGGAAAGAAAAGAAAACTTTCCGTCGAATCATGTTTGGTTGACAAAATTATGTCGGAGGTGAAGAGTACAGGAGGTGAAAGGTTTAACCTTGTATCATTATAATTAATAGAATCGGTTCCCTCCCAATTTGGAGTGTAATGGATGGAAAGAAATTTTGTTGCAAATATTTTTAGAACAAAAAACACAAATGTCCAACACTATATTTTACATGTATAATTTTCATACAAGTTTTTTTGTCACAAATCTACAACAACTACCGAATTTCTCATTAACCTTCTAAATTTTAATCAACCAAACAAGAAATAAAATGGAAAGGAAAATTAGTTTTATTTTTCCTCATTAATCATCCAAACACAAAAAAATTACATATGCTAATCTTCCTTTCTATTCCATTCCATTCTCTTTTATTCTTCACCTCCCATTCCTTCCGGTACTCTCCATCCAAACAAAGTGTTAGAGACATTAGTCGAAAGCGTCTTAGTTGGCTTATTCTGGACTTGTTGGTGAGTTCGGATCCTATGAAATAATATGCCGTTTGAGTTTCAATACGATCCAAGAGTGTAATGTACGAGGTTTCTTCAAGATTCATACTTGTGTATAATGAACGAACCGGATTCAAGCTACAAAATTTAGGTACCTTAGGTGATAAGAATTCGGGCTTGGTTTAGGTCCCCTAGATTTGGGTTACTTTCTTGTCAATTAATATATTGGCTTCTGCTGTTGTTACATTGGGCTGGGTCTCATTGGGCATTAGTGAAAACTCGGCCCATCAAGCTGCACAAAAATTCAAAATATCTCTTTAATCTTTCCTGTTTGTGAACGCAATTATCCTTTTTTCTTCTTTTCTTCGTTTTGGCTATTTGTAGACGCTACCTAGATAAAAGCATTGAACCAAATTTCCAATATTTTTTAGTTAACACATCAATATTTTAAATTTCTGACACTATCATCGATTTCTAAAAATTCAAAACTTACCACGTACACACTTTTAGGGCTTGTTCGGTGTTGCTGTGGGAATGGGTATGGGCGTGGGTTCAAAGAAAAATTGAACTAAATTTACTGTTGCTGTGGGAAAAGTGTTGCTCCCGAACAGGCCCTTATGGTGTGTATCACTTGAGGGTCATGTATACGACACATAGCAGCGCACCATAGTCATGCATAGCTCTGCGGTGCGCATGACCTATATTTTTTGTTTTTTTTTTACAGAAATTATGTTATATATGTTATTTCGTTTGGGATTATTGTTTTTGAGATTTTTGCTTACTTCAATTAACTTTATGGTATTTTGTTTAACATCGTGGGTTGTTATATGTTTTACGGTATTTTGAGATTATTGTTTTTGACAGTGTTCTAAATAGCGCGCTATAGCGGCGCTATAGCGCCGCTATAGCGTTTTTGGACCCCAAACGCTACGCTATGACATCAAAATGCGCTATTTGCGCTACTGCCGCTATAGCGGTCCGCTATTCGCGCTATTTGCGCTATACAATATGGGTTTTTTTTTTTAAAGCAATTTATATGGGTTTTAAATAAAGATAAAAAAAATCTCAAACCGAAATTGAATTTGTTGCTACTTGCTACAGATAAATCAATTTGAAATTGGGAATAGAAATTGAAATTTGAATAGAAAAAAAGTCCAAATCGAAAATAAAATTTGAATAGAAAAAAAAAATTATGTCATGAATATATCATGATGCTTAAGATATTTTTAATAGGAAAAATCGATAGTTTATGATATTACTATGGATATTTTGAACCGCAATTTGAACTTTGTACTGGTTCAATATGAATATTATAATTTCTTAATTACTTTGGTGTTATTTATTGTTCTATGAGACTTTAGATAATGTTGATATTTAGTACAAATATTGAATATACGAAATGTAAAAAAAAAAAACGCTATTTGGAATAGCTTCCGCTATAGCGACGCTATTCGCTATAGCTTTTTTTTTAGCCTTCCCGCTACGACGCTATAAACGCTATTTAGAACCTTGGTTTTTGAGATATTTTACAAAAAATATGTTATATATGTTATTTTTTTTAGATTATTGTTTTTGAGATTTTTGTTAACTTCAATTAATTTTTACGGTATTTTGTTTTAAGTCGTGGGTTGAAAATATTTTAACTTTTAGTACCCGTCGATAATATTATAATACTACTATAAATAATATAACTAAAATATAGTTGCTAGTATCGTAATATCAAACACTAACCAATAATATAAAAAAAATACAATAAACAACAAAAGTCTCTAATACGAAATATAAGTATGTCACATATCAAACGCACCCCCATGTTGTGCGCACCGTGGTAGTTAGTGCCGATGTGTTAATGTTTTATTTTTTTAAAAATCAATGATAATATAATTATTTTAAAATATTGAGTTGGTAACTACAACAATTTCCGCAAGTTTGATGATTGAATGAGACATTTCCAAATAATCAAATAGACATGTTGATCATTAGAGATGTTATTTTAATTTCTTTCTCCAATTGTCTCCATCCCAGGGTTACTTATTCAAAAGGACATCCACTTGATCTGAGTAGAGACATTGTCACAATGGAATTCACATCACCTCAGGTTACCTGACTCCAGCAAATTACGATCGGCCGGCCCATTTAACATGGCACGAATGTCAAAACAGACTCCCTACAGTCTCAATAGGTACCGGATTGAGTTTGATCAAGATATAATTAATCTGAGCCGGCTGTTACAATTTGCTTGAGTCAGGTACCTAGGAGGATATCTGTGCGTCACAATGGATGTGACCTAAGTGGAAATAAGTTTAACACTGTTTAATTTTATTTTAAAATTAATTGTTGCAAATCCCCGGAAAGCAGACTTTTATTTTTAGAAATAAAATAAATATTTTGTCAGGAATAAGGTAGATGGTATTTTTCATGTCATAGAAGGATCCTTAGACATTTTTAAGGAATCAAATTAACGATTCGGTTTGTTTTTGTATTGACTTAGGCCTTCAAATTTTATCACATAAAATCCAAAATTTAAAGAAACCATAGTTGCTTGCGATGTATATTCCTTTTTGCATTGATGCTAAAGGAATTGAAGCAATGCTTCAGTTTCTTTAAATTTGGAATGTTCTGTGATCATATTTTTTAGAAATGTCTAAAGTAATCAAATCAATGATCGGTTACTTCTGTGGGATTGAAAAAAAAAAAAAATTTCTCCTTCTCGACAAATATTTTATATATTTATAAAAATTTAAAAAGTTGCACAGAATGATTAATTTTCAAATAATAATAATTATTTTCGAAATTAAATTTTGTCAAAATTTAGAAACTAGGCAAGATAATATAGAGATGGAAATAAAAAAAACAACCGGCATGTAAAAATAATATATAGATGGAAATAAAAAAAAAAACAACCGGCATGTAAAAATAACCGGCCTTCAAATTTTCTGGAACAACCGGCATGTAAAAATAATATAGAGATGGAAATAAAAAAAAACAAGAAATGGAGATAGAATTTCCGTGACTTAACTTGCAAACCAGAGAAATGCATAGCATATCACTGTCTCACCGGTAGGCTTTTTTGGCCATGAGCTTCTCCTGTAGATGTATTAAATTTACAACTTTGACATTTGTGAGGTCTAAAATTGATGATTTTATTATAATTCGAAAATTATATTATATTATCCATATCGTTTTCATCCCTAATACTGACTCTTACTTTCCCTGTATAAAGAGGCTCATAGATTCCTCCATCGTGCATCACCACATCAACCACCAAAAACTGATCAATTGAGCAACCAATAACCATAACATAACATTGGTTCACCAGCGGGTCATGAACCAACCCGGCACAATTTGTCCTGACTTGCCGGCGGACATACTAGAGGCCGTGGTGAGTACTCTGCCGACAATCGACTTGCTCTCCGCCTCATGTGTGTCCCATAACTGGCTCCATGCCGTGCGCTCCTCTCTCCAGACCCGGCCCCGTCTCTTTCCGTGGCTCATCCTACGCCGTCTCCCGCATCCTTCTGCCTCCACTCACTCGATTCACGCCTTGGACCCGAACTCCCGCACTTGGCTGTCTGTCCCCTTTCGCAATAATTCAATCGGAAAACAATCATTGCTCACCTCCTACTTCCTCCTCGGCTCCACCCGGGACCTATTGTACACACTCACCCTCTCTCAGCTGGTGATATCTAAAGATCCATTTGGGAGTTCGATTAAGATGGAGACGAAGGGGCCGAAAGTATGGAGGCAAGATCCGGTCGTGGCGGAGGTGGGTCAGTGGGTAGTGGTGGTTGGTGGCGGGTTCGTTATAGATATAGATTTGGACGAGGGAGAGGAAGAGGGGGCAGTGGAGATTTATAACAAGCAAACCGACATGTGGGAATTGGCTGAGCCAATGCCAACAATGTTTGATGGATATACATATGCCACGTTGCTCTCTGTTGCCGTTTCGGATAACCGACTCTACGTGATGGAGAAGAACACCGGTTGGGTTAGTCAGTTTGATCCAGAGAGTAAAAAATGGGAACAGACCCGTCAGTTAAGGCCCGACTCATCGGTCTTGAAATGGTCTATTGGGATTGCCGGTAAGGAAAGGTTGCTGTTGGTCGGAGCAGGGAGAGAAGGAGAAGTGATGAAGGTGAGAACTTGGGAAGTTGATGGGGACACTCTACAGGTGATCAGTAACAATCCAGAGGAAATGCCGGTGGAAATGGTGGATCGGTTGTTTCCTAATTTCGACTGTCTGCATGAAGACATGCAGGCGGTTTGCTCGGTGGAGGTGCGTGGGACGGAGCGCGGTGGCTACGTGTTTGACCCGGCAAACATGAAAAACGGCGTGGTGATGTACCAGTTGTCAATGGAGGAGGAGGAGGAAGCCACCGTTGGATGTAACATGATGGAGAGGATATCCGAGCAAAGAAGGGTGTGGAGGTGGGAGTGGGTCCCATCTCCAGCCACCGTTGGATGTAACATGATGGAGAGGATATCCGTGGGATGCTCTCCGGTGACTTTGCATGAAGTTGCTCGTTGTTTAATTACTAAAGCCAAGTCCAACTTGTTACCCTGGCGCTTGCAGTGAATTAGCTCTTGATTGTGAGTTCCAAGTTTAGGATATATGTTATGTTATGTGTATACATACACACATATAGATATGTGTATATACATACACATAATAGATATGTGTGTCTCGTTTTACCAGAGTCCGGATTCTATGATATAATTCCATTTTTGAGTTTGTACAAATTTATAATGAATAATTCAAATATACATAAAAGGATCTGAATTCTATTTTGCATAGCCAAAATGCTAAATCACATAATTCATATATATAGGTAAATTGGTATTTTATCAATCTTACCCTATAGTTTTTGTTATTTTAGCAATTTGCATGATGCAATATAATTACTACGTACTACAATATGTCAATCTGAGCATGCCCTTTCATTTTCAAATTACCATATATTAAATGGTGCATATTGTTCTTGTATTATGTTTTTGTATTGCAACTTAATCCCTAATTAGCGACATATTGTAGAGTCCGGCTACTATAACACTAGTGTCATTTCAAACTAAATAACACCACATCTTAAACCATTGGATCTGTTTTAATATTCGTGCAAAAGATAGGCTGGAATGACACTAGTGTCTTGCACGAATATTAAAATAGATCCAATGGTTTAAGATGTGGTGTTATTTAGTTTGAAATGACACTAGTGTTATAGTAGCTGGACTCCATTTGTATATTAATTTTGAATCAATGTTAATCTAATATTAAGCATCATCTGAAATAATTGTCGAGTAATTAGAAACCATGTATATTGGTCGATCTGGAAATCTAAAAAAAGTGATATTTTCGTAATTAACATGAATTTAGAAACAATTGTATATTAGTCACATATGTCATGGGTATGTTTTGGCACGACACGTCACGTGTGTCGATTACATGACGTGACTCGCATGTCGCGTGATGTGTTTCTCTTCGATCGAAATAACACTTCATGTCACGCCAACTAATCCGATCACGTCCTGTGACCAATTTTCCCAACATTATTTCTTTATTATAATTTTTTTGTAATATTTTCTTATTTTTAGCATATTTCCTTATTATTATTATTTGTGAACTAACTTAAAATCTGAAAAAAAAAATTAAGTGATCAGTCACGTCACGTGCGGTCATCATATGACTGTCCTCCACCATTTTAGTCATGTAATGTGAAAACAAATTATTCACATGCCGTGACGTGATCAAGTCACAACGTGTTAATTACGCTGCACTACGACATAATTCTTGATTGTACACGGTTAAAAAATAGGTTTGTACACGGTTTCGCAACCATGTCTATGCGCAATGTGTATGAAAGTGTCGATAATTATACATAGTTGAAGAACCAAGTATGTTACTTGATGAGTGTTTTGTGATCAGGCTAATAAAATTTATAACCCGGTTTCCTATCGAGTCAGATTACAAGCGCATAATTCTATCGAGTAATATATTAAGTGTCAATCCGCAGGGAATAAGATTTAAGGTCTTGAGCGATTAAATCACAATCTTTCGAAATGCTAGACAAAATATAAAATTCACAACAAAAAGTAGGCACTTATCGCGAGGGTACTCCGTCGCGAAAAGTACCGTTGCGAAAGAAAAAGCACAGTTATGACGGTACTCTGTCGCGAAAAGTGCCTCGCGATAAGTGCCTACTTTTCGCGACGGAGTACCCTCGCGATAAGTGCCTACTTTGTTGTTTTTTATCTTTGTATTTGACGAAAATTAAAAGTAAATAAAATAAATAAGATAGTGTTTGACCCTAAAAAGTCAGAAAAAATAAATTAATTAAATGGCTGAATCAAAAATATTTGGAGCTGGGCCGAATTTAATTGATGAAAATTGGGGCTGCTACTAAGTGGCCGAACCAGATTAATGGGGCTGTTGTTGGCCGAAATTAAATAGGCTAGCCCAATTGTCGCATGGCCCAACTTGAGAGGATAGAATATGCTCTAGATATTTTATTCTCATGGACACATGTCACACTAGCAATGAAGATGCCAAAATGGAAGGGAAGAATATATTCTAGAATGTGCTCTAGATATTTTATTCTCATGGACACATGTCACTCTACCAATGAAGATGCCAAATTAGGAGGGAAGAATATATTCTAGTATATATTCTAGATATTTTGCTCCTATGGACACATGTCACATGACCAATGAAGATGCTAAGATGCCAAGAATATTCCCTTCAAGCTTGAAGGATAAGCATGACACTTGGATGCATCTAAACCTTTGGATGAGAGTTGATGCAAATGAGTGGTGGGGATCACGCCAACAAGGCTCCTCTAAACCTAGGCTCTACCTCTTGCCATGGCCTATATAAACCCCTCATTTGAAGAAGAAGAGGAATATATACAAGAGAGGCACAATATATACAAGACACCACAAGAAGAGAATATATATACAAGAGAAGAGTATATATATAGAAACCACACCATACACAACATATACACCACACAACACAAAAACACAAAAAACCCTCCAAGGCCGAAATCCTCTTCTTCCTCCTCCACCAAAACCAAAAATAGAAATAGGTAGAGATTTGCAATGTAGAAGCTCAAAGGCTTGATGTTCATGTAATTTAGCCATGAATGAATAAATGAATGTTCTTGTTCAATGATTTTCTTTTGTTGTTTTCTTTCTTTCTTTTATGCAATTGGAACTTCTTTATTTCTTCCTCTTAACCTCCTTCTTTTTCTTTCTTTTATTTTCGAATTTTGATGAAGATTGAATGCTTCTAACTCACATGCATGAGTTTAGAAGCATGAAATCATATAAATCCCCTTTTATATAATAATCAAATATTATATTGAAAGGTTTAAAAATAAAAGTGAAATAGATGAGGCTTTAGTAGCTCTTATAGCTAGCTTTCAAGTCTATGATGCTAAATAAATATATGCACATGTAAATATTTGTGACTATCTTACTCCTCTTCCCTTTTCTTCTTTTGTTTTCCATTTCTTTCATTCTCTAAATCTCTTTTGGCTTCTTCTAAAAATAATTAAGTAGTAGAAGTATGAGGGTTGAGCCATGAGGTCTCCCTTCATATGAAAACTATATTAATTATTTTGTGAGGATGTTAAAAGAATAATAAAGTGACAATAAGAAAAAAATTAAACACAAGAGGTAGTAGGGTTGAGCCATGAGGTCTCCCCTATTATTCTCTCAACCTAAATGATCAAAGGGCCTATTTGTGCAAAAGGATTGATTTAGTCAATAATTAGTGCATTTACATGCATGAATATTGGCCAAGAATTAAAAACTATGTGCAAATGGGGAGAAATTGAAGTCTAAAGTACTAAATGATATTAGCTTTAGCTATGATATGTCATTTGTGCTTTAAACTTGTGATATTTCGATGACCTTCCCTTTTAGACCCGTTTGTGTTGTCTCAAAATGACATGCTGTCACAAACCGGCCAATATGAACTGATCACGAAACTCAAACCAGAAATCCAAATATACAGTCAGCTAGAGGACTCAAAAGCACACAATTTAGACTCAAACTTTACATTTATAACATTTTTACACGATTTACTAGCTATTTTCAAAGTTGGCTTTCCAAAATACACAAAAACTGATAGATAAGCTTGCTGCCCCAGAATATGCCTCCCACAAAGTCACAAATTAAAAATAGATTTAGGCCTCCTAAATTCTTGAAACTTTTTGAGGATATAGATTGTGCTTTCCTGAAGATTTTGGCACCAAGAACACTCGAATCGGAGTTGTAATCTATCTTGTACAAATTTTGCAAAAATAATTGTCAGTAAACGAAACTGGTGCTGGACTGAAATGACCATCTCTGGTAAAATGATTAATCTGGACCAGAATAAAGGCTAAAATGCAAAATGGACTGCACCAGGATGTAAACAACTTCAAAACACACAAGTTGGACACAAAAATCATGTTATTTGGATTTTATTTCGATTTAATATGGATTTTTGAAGTTCAGCTTCTCAAAATGAAAATACAAGAACTATAGAAAGAAAAACTGCATCTTTTACCAGTCTATCTCTGCATTCAAGCACCTGTTAAAAATGGTTAGGAAAGTGAAAAAATCTTGAAATTTGGCATGCATATAGAGTAGACCTTTCTCTACACTCTCATAAAAAGAACCAAAAATTTGGCTTTGTAGATTGTCCAGAATAAATTTTTAAAGATTGGTCATCAGAATAGCAAAACAGCAGCTTAAAATAAAACACCAACAGATACCCTTGCCTTTGCATGGCCTTTAAGCACAGAAAAGAACTCAAAATCCCATGAAATTCCACAGAGTTATAGATTGAATTCCCCTCTATAAAACCACATAAAGAATATAAAATTTGGTTTAGCCAATTTGTCGGAAATGGTCTTCAAAGTCCAGCAAAACAGAAAAACTGCTGCTCCATTCATCAGCAGGCACCTCCACACGAAAACACGCATTTGGCATAGCTCTGAATAGAGTTTTCCAAAACTGCTATACATGCATATGGATCATGACTAAACAAACATTTTCATATGCAGGATACAAGATTTGGTGTAGCCAATTGACAGGAATCGACCTTCGAAGTTCAGCAGTTCAGAAAAACAGAAAACTGCTGGTCACTACTTGGAATTTCCGTTTGACATAGCTAAACACCATGAAAAATCACGAAAGTTGGCCAACTTATAGTCCTGATATCACAGTACAAGATAGCAAAATTCCATTTAAAACCATCAAGTGAATTGAAAGATATGAAGTCTCAAAAACTGACCAAACCGGTAAAACTGCACCTGTAAAAGTAGTAGCTCCCATGTCACCCGTGCCTTTGTGCAATCTTAAAACCCAGAAATAATGTGCTAAAATTCTCATGTGCCCTCCAGATCTAATGTTTTATACTTGCAGGTTGAAACCATGCCATCATATGATCAAACCCCATGAAAAAGGAGTCATCGACATTCATTTAAGGCAATGTCGAAAGCTGGCAAGGGTTACTCCTCTACAAATCCAATTCGCAAAAGAATCAACCGAAACTACGAAGAACATGAAGGCAGCAATAACAAGAGGCCCTCAACACAAACCTTGAAGGATCAATACAGATCGCAAAACCCCGAATAACAAAGAATCGAAACCTTTTTCAAACAGACCCTTATAACAAAAGAAGTCACAAGTGCAGTCCTTCGACATCCACAAATCAGTCCTTGACGTCTTGCCAACTCCTCAAACAATGTCCTTGGAAGTCCCACTTACAGCCCAAACTTCATCTCAAATTCAAATTACAAATCTCAATCATTTTAGTTCCACGAATAAGTCCCCAAAAAAACATAAAACTTCACGAACGAGCCCCTTTATTCAATTCACAACAAATAGGCTTCAAATCCTGGAATGAACGAGGTATTCAGCATGGCTTGGAAGGGTCATCTGATGTAATTAACAGCGGGGGCTTGCGCCCGCTGGGAGTTAAACGTCCCCACAATCATTAAACTCTCTCGATGGACTGATTGTGAGTCGTAGGTCTGTCGAGGGTGAACCGGAAGGAATAGCAGAAAGAAAGAAATGAATGTTTCAAGTTCGATGTTCTTTAACCAATAGAGAGCATTGAACCATGAGACATTTAAATACACATGCACACACCTTCCATACCAGCTGTGCAACTTTCTGCGCCCTACAGATAGAGATGTGAATTCCTAAGATTTTAGCATGCCATTGTTACTTTAATCCGCTTTGGTTTCTACTTTACACTGTTAACTTAACCGCAACCGTGTACAATTGTTTCCAATCTTTTTCTTTTTTTTTTAAAAAGAGGCAAAGCCCATTCCATTGATAGGAAAGATAATTACAAAAATCCACAATTAAATTGTTTCCAATCTTACCTGTTTGTTTAATACACAACTGTATATATAAATGTTGAAGCACATTTATACACTATTCTATTTTCATTAACCGTGTATGAATGTTCGAGTTTATTTTCGGACACATGTCTTTTTACTTACACACGAATTTAATAGAAATTTCTCCCATCCGTGTATGATATACTGTGTATAATTAACGTTTTTGTAGTAGAGTCACGTCATGTTTTTCCTTCACTATACCTACTGTAACTATACCATGTTTCAGCAATTCCATTTTGGTGGAATTTATGAAAATATTTATTCTGATAATTTTTTTTTTTCAGAGTCCATTCTGTGCTACATTTTTGGATGGATGAGTTTGGGTTTTATTCTCGCTCTATTTCCTAACTCTTCACTAATTCATGGGACATAAAAAATGATATTGGACTCAATTTCTTTTGCTGACAAACTAAGGGTTTTCAAATTCATTAATCTGTATTTATTTCTCTGATTAGTATATACTTGTACAGACACTGTAGTCTACATACCTTAAACACTGTAGACTACTCAGCCTTCTTTATTTGAGAAATATAAATATATGTTCATCATAGCTTCTTCAATTAGATATCTTCTACAAAATCCTTTTCTGCATCTTTCCAATTTTACGGAAAGAGAGAGTCGCACATGAAAAGGAAGGGTCCAGAGGATAAAACATATATGATTTTGAAAGGGAGTAAAATTGTCAATTTAACTATTAATCACTATTAATTCATCTTTAAAAAAAAAAGGGCACTTTCTTAAATTTTCCATTATATACCTAAGAAAAAATTAATTCAATATCTCACAGTACCACTGCATGTCAACATTTCGTATGTAGACTACATATAGGGGATTAAATTAAAGATTTTAGGGAGAATCTTACAGGAAATGATTTTTTTTATTATAGTGATATATCCACCGATTTCATTTAATAGAAATCAAACCAAGTTCAGATACCAGTACTACCTCTCTAGTACCCGGCCCAAAAAAACAACATAGTTATACCTAACACAAAACAAACAACATAGTTATACCTAACACAAAAACAAACAAACCCAAAAAAACAACATAGTCATACCTAACACAAAAACAAACAAACATCAATAAAAAGGACACAACCCTACTTAAAAAACATCACAACTAAGTTTGAAAATAAAATTTCTAGTCAAAAGTCCCTAAACAAAACTGACTCCACCCCATTTTTCCTCTGTTTTAATCTTCATTTAATCCGCTTCCACATATTGAAACGTGATTGGAGACCAAATTTAACATTTTTTCTGAATTTTTTACTATTTTTTTATAATTTTTGAAAATCACAGCTCTTCATTAAATAAAAATAATAATAAAAAATTCAGACAAACAATAATTATCAAAAATTCTAAAAAAATAGTAAACATCTCCAAAAAATGTAAAATTTGGTCTAGCTCCAAGCACATTTCAATATAAAGATTATATTGAGAAGTTCGAATTTACTATTTAAATTTTAAAAATAGAGATATGAGTGGGAAGTAAATACCCTCTTTACTTTCCAATACATCGTAGCCTAATTTGCAAAAGAATTACGACAATATTACTATAGCAAACTTGCCATTAGACATGTTAGAGCAGGTTATTACCAACCTACCAGTCTTCATCAAAAGGATAATGATGATTAGAACTAAGGTGTTCTTAAGCTCACCAAGTCCCTTTGTGAGCTTAACTTAAAAACCTATCAGATTGACTTCAAACGACACATTCAAACTGTTGAAACCGTTCTACTTTACAAGTGATGCATTTACATGTCAAATTTATAATTTTCGAACTAATTTAGTATAAAGTCAAGCGGTAAAAAAATGATGAAAAATGAACTCATTAAAATGAACTTATAAATCATCTTTTTTTGACCGCTTAACTTCATACTAAATTAGTTCAAAACTTTAAAATTATGACATGTAAACACATCACTCATGAAGTAGATCGGTTTCAACGGTTTGGATGCGTCGTTTGAAGTCAATCCGATAGGTTTTTGAGTTAAGCTCACAAAAGGGGCTTGGTGAGCTTAAGAACACCTTAGTTCTACTCGATAATGATTAATTAAATGAATATACTTGAAATTATTCAAATAAATTGAAACAAAAAAAAATGAAAGATTTTGAATTTTTTAGAGAAATAAGTACTTTTTTAAGTTTTGATGTGAAAATAAATAATTTCTTAAGTTCTAAAGGGCATATGAACAACTAACCCTTTTTTTTTTTTAATAAAGCCGCCATAGTATTGAAGTGGACTCTGTAAGCCAACCAAAGCAAGTTTCTTCCGGGGATCATTATTAGTTCACATTTACATGTTGTTAATTTAGGACTTTATGGGGTTTGCATGAAATTCTATCTATTATTATGTCATTATCCTACTGTAGCGCTATTGACATTCCCCATTGATTGGTCTAAGTGATTAATTAGTGTCATGAAATAGTCTTCCTAATTAACTTATAAATAACCAAATTTCTTGTGTGCCCTTGCAAACTTTTAAAATAACCAAATTTGTTATTTAAACATCATAATATTCAATATCTCCATGAAAATTTAACATTATTCTTTTATCCTTTTTAATTATTTATTTGTGTATTTAGTTATTTTAAACATTAAATTAACAATCATACACTTTAAAAAAAATGGAGATGTCCTTATCTCTCTATAAATATTCAACCTCTTATGTAAAATACAAAGAAGAAATGGTGAAACCATGCTCAGCTCCGTTCTGTAGCTATCATTCGTAACCTGATTTTCAACGGTAGAAGCAGAGGAAAGAGGAACAAACGTACATGCTATTTTCACTGAGATAATGAAAGCAATTGAACAAAAAATTATATAAAATGGGCACCATTCCAAGAGACCACCTAAATCTCACTTTCAAATCTAATTAAGTACCTAACCTTCATACCAAACCTTCATATAAACGAACAGTAGAAGAAATAGAGAAAAAAAAAGAGAACCAAAAATTATATAAAATGGTTCCAGTGGTGGCCTTTATATAGGCGATGTTATTCTAAAATTAAAATTTAATTTCATTGTTCCAATCTTTCCCCTGAACCACGAATTTGACACCTCAGCTTACACCTACGCTAGAGATGCTGAACTATTCTAAATAGGAGTGTCAATGGTACCTTTTTAGCCGTTTACCCGACCCGTATCGTATTCGATAAGGTGGGTATGGGTAAAAATTTTTTTCGTTAGCTTATTGGGTATGGGTATGGATAATTTTTTTTTTCATTAACCAAATGGGTAAGGGTATATAGGTTATGACTATTTCGTACCCGTTACTCTATAGGGTAATTATAAAATCTAAATATATATTCAATTCAATTTCTAGCTCACCTAAATATATATTCGTGTTTTTGAATTTTCTTGCTTTATAAAAAATAATTTAGTTGGAATTGATTGCACATTTATTTTTATTAGAAATATATATGTGTGAAATGAATGAGTTTTTGATGTTTAATTTGTAAAATATAATAAAACCAATTATTATATTAATTAGTATTATCCATTATTCACCCGCTACCGTTTCGTTACCTGATAATATTAACGGGTAAGGGTAGGGTAGAGTAAGGTCAATTTTTAATGGGTATGGATAATAGGTAAAGTTAATTTTAATAGGTATGGGTATGAAAATGTCTCCACCCGACCCGTACTGTACCCATTGACACCCCTAATTCTAAATAATTTCCTAGCATCTATATATCTCTGGCTCGTCTCCAGTTAGATCAACTCGCATTCTCTCCATTTTCGTGTGTTATGGCCCATCTGTCAGTGAGTTCTTGTCCTTCTTTCTTCTCCATCTGCTCATTGACCCAATATGAAAAGAAATTAGCCAATACGAAAGACATCTCCATTCATCTACTTAAAAGCATAATCCTCGAATTTCAATCCTTGTGTTTTTCTTTTCTTATTTTTATGTTTTTGTTTTTCGGAAATGAAAATAAAGAAGAAAAAAAAGTTAAGGACTATCAGATAAAATTGGAAAGAGAAGAAAAGAAAGAAAATTTGAATTGTCGTACACTATTATTATTGTTTTCTTCCTTTTGGTGAGATTATCAAGAATATAAACTTCTTGTTATATTTTTTCAACCTTGCTTCTCTATAATTTAAGGCTTCGAACGTTAATAAAAGAAAAGAAAAAAGGAATATCTGGAAAGTCTGAACAACTCATCTAAAAAATAAATAAAATTCAGTCCAAGTGGAGAAAATCAATGCTGGAAGTTTGAACGAATTGGCGACGCTTACTAGAATGGACCGATATCCTCCCAGGTACCTGACTCAAGCAAATTACAACGGCCGGTCCAGATTAATTCTACATGGGTCAAACTCAAATCCGGTGCCTATTGTGACTGTAGGGGGCTGTTTTGAGATTCGTGTCATATTAAATGGGCCGTCCGATCGTAATTTGCTTGAGTCAGGTAACCTGAGGTGCTGTGAATCCTACTTGAATGGAGGAAGAAAGGGGTATAATGGTCTATAATCTATTAATTAATATGATGTTCTGAATTTCAATGTCTTAAAATCAATATTTTAGTATTTTTGGATACATATGATATATCTTAGAATATATATATTGGGTAAATATATGAGTTTCAAAGATTTTGAAGGGTAAATATGATATTATAAATTTTTGAGGGGTCAATATGTAATATTGTGAATTTTGAGGGGGATACATGAAATTCCCCCATAAATCAATGTGACCAGGAGAGATGGACCCTACTACGTGCTGGCGGTACCATAAATAAATCAAGGTGCACATGGAAAGATAAACTATTTTCTAAGCAATTAACCCTATGTATTATTGAACAACACATGTCAATTAATCATATGTTAGCTAGATTAAGTCACCCATAATCAATTTATTGAGTTAGCTCTTAATTTTTCGTTGATTAAAAAAATTAAGCATTAGTTCGCATATATCTGGTAGCATCTTATCCACTAGCCAAGACATACATACGACTTCAAGTTTGAACTATATTATATGAGTATAATGTTCTTACATAAGAGATGTGACATAAATATAATTAATTATTAATCACATTTTACTACAAGATTAGATTTGCAATTCATATCCTTTATTATTAATTTTGCAAATTATAATTAAGTGATGTGAAATTGACGTGCAATGAAAAGATCAAGTCCTAAATAAAGTCAAATTATACCTGCTCACTAGTCAATTCTACACAAAAAAAGAATACTAAAAAAGGTATTTTCACAAAAAAATCGGCACCATCTAGTTCCTAAATTTGTGAAAGATGCAAGAGATTTAAATTTGACAGTGGAACGTTTCTTTCTTCATGTTAGAATGTTGTTTTCGAAGAGTTTAAAGATTTCCTTCATATTTTATTATATTTTTATATAGACAGTTTATTAAACAATCTGTTATACAATATTTAAGTTTCTGACCTCAATTTTTTTTTCTCTAGAAACTTGAGTCATATCATGGGGCCGTGCGTATTAGAAGATAAAATGAACAGATAAGTACTTTATTTAGTTAATTCTTCTTACTTATTTATGTATTATCTTTTATGTGTTATATAACTAAAAAAAACTATAATTTATGGCCCCAAATGGAACCAATTTGGGTCCAATGTCCATCGGACTCAAAGTGAGTTCGATGGGTTCGATGACCGTCCAATCTGCTTTAAGATTCTCACACGCAACTTTCGTGTTTGCTTTAAAATTCATGCGCACAAATCTTAAAGTGGATCGGATGGTCCCGAAACCCATCAGACCCAAGCTGTTCTCGCCCCAAATTGGTAAATGATACATGTTTTCAGAAAGGTCACAACTAGATGCCATCTATCTTGATTGTTGTACCACAATTAGCATAGTTTAACCCCTCCAATTTAGTCTAATTTCTCAAAATTATACCTTTTTCTATTTGTTTTTGTTGAGATTTATTCTGGTCCATTAGCAGGGATTGTGTTAATGACTGTGCTTCCATGTTGAGATAAATATAACCCAAAGCAAGTTGGGTTTTTTTGTTCTGTTTATTTAGGTCCGTTAGCTGTTGTACATGACAAGTTTGCAGCTGTTTGCACAATACATGATTCAAGATTATGTAATTTTTACTCTCTTTCCGTTTGTAGATTATGAGAACATTTGTTGTAGAAGGTGAATTTTACTGGTAAATTTACTCTCTATACAATTTATTCAATTGAATAGTAATTTCTATAAAAAAAATTATTTATCTTTGCCAAAGCAACGCGAGGCTCATCTCTAGTATCTCATATTTTGCATGACTTTTGAGAAAATCTCAACCGTTCAAACACGTTCTGCACGAATCTCGGAGGATTTGCACTACTGAATCTGAACCAGTATGAAACCATCTATTCAGCTGCAAATGTAATAAACTAGGCCCATTAGGCCTATAACAGACCTCCTGGCAGATTTGGTTTACCCCTAATTTAGGCCCAAAATTCTCAAACTGAGCAGGATTAGGTCCCCCCTTTAATTTTTCAAAAATAAATATAAAAAATAAAATAAAAATAAAAGAGCTAGCACAGGCCAACCCCACACAAAGCACCGCTTGAAAACCTGGCAGCTTTAAATTGGCTACTGAGACTTTAAGTGCACCTATCACCAAACAGACAATCATTTACTTAACGAAAATCCTCACAATAGACTTAAGTGCTATACCCACTAGTATCTCCCACTACAATTCATACATCAATATAAACCCCATCAATCCTCTAGCTAAATCATTCCAAAAATAGGTTCAAAAATTGAAACAAAAATGGTGTTCTCTACTTCCAAGTTCCTTGCTCTTTTTGTAGCACTTGTGTTGGTTGGCGCATTTAGCGTTGACGAAGTCAACAGTGCAGGTGAATGCGGTACAACCTCGCCTGACACTATGGCATTTAGATTGGCGCCATGTGCGTCGGCTGCTGAGGATTCAAATGCACAGGTATCGAATCAGTGTTGCTCTCAGGTGCAAACTTTCACTCAGAACCCGGGCTGCCTGTGTGCTGTGCTTCTTTCTAACACGGCGAAGAGTGCCGGTATTAAGCCCGAGATTGCTATAACTATTCCCAAAAGGTGCAACCTTGCCAACCGCCCTGTTGGATATAAATGCGGAGGTAAGAAAATGATTTTTTTTTCTTTTAAATCATGTGATGAATATTGGAATTTTAAGTTAGTTTATGTTGTCATTATTTATTGATTGTTGTTTTGTATTGCAGCATACACTCTGCCTTGAAAAATGGACTGGACTGCAAGAGATGTGCCCCTGAAAAGGGAAAATAAAATGAAGCAAACTAGACTATATGTTAATGTATGTCTGCTTTGACATGACATGTGTTCAGTGTGTCCAGTTTTATAATGCTGTCATTGAATAAAATTGAACTTTATGGCATACTGCAAAACATTTAATACCGTGCTATGGATTCATATCTCTTGCAAAATTCAGACAATCTATCCCAACTAACGTTAAATATGACCTCCATATTAACTTATGAAAATGTACTTGGAGATCAAATTTGACATTTTTCAAAATTTGTTTGCTATTTTTTTAGATAAGTACAAATTCAGTACTTTCAGATGATTCATAATTTTTAGATCAAGTGTTTTTTTACTTATCTAAAAATAACAAACAAAGTATGAAAAATGTACAATTTGGTCAATATGTACATTTTCATATGAAGATAGTGTTTAACAGTTCAGATCAACTATTTAAACTTTAAAAATAAAAATATAAAAGTTCATAGCACCGGCCGATATGTGATATACGTATTACCATAGCCTCACTCCTCTATCTAAGGCAAGTTGATGTCACTAATTTCATGTATTATCGAGAAAAATAAGTACAAGAACACTCTTGAAAGTTGAAACAAGAGAAAAAACAGGAAAAGGAACATTTTTTTTTAATGAAAAACAAGCAACAACATATTATAATTAGTTGATAGGATAATACACAACTAACTGTCCATCCAATTTTGATTTTTATCGACAATTGGAGGTGGTCATAGACACCAGACTCTGTTTCAACATACACCGAAAAATGCTACGCAAAAAAGGCTCTCTAGCCTCTTATCATCTTAGCAAGAGAAACCCATAATAAGCGTCTACTTTATTTTCTACAGTACAACCTAACATCAAAACTAGACTTCTATAGATTATATCTCACAGGAAAAAAAAGAGATAATTTGCATTTGTTCAGATATAGGATGACACATCAAAATGTTTCGTACACCCAAGAACAGATGCCGACTCGACTACATTCAGCATCACTCGACATGGACAGCCAGTTCCACCAAGTACCTTCATTGTATTCCATTATATCATCAGTTATGTAGTACTAACATAGTATACATTACTATACATTACTGTGTTCCTATGTCAACTAAGAGTAGGCAAATGCACTCCTTTGAGCCCAAGTGGCTCCACCACTGTAAGGAAATAAATAAATCGGCACAGTTTAATTTTTTTGGCTAAAATTGCGAGCAGTGAACTTGATTTCTGAAATTACATATATAATATTGGATTATAATGTAAATAAAACTGCTTCCAATTTAAACAATCATTTTTAGTACTATTCATTTTATTGCTCATGTCATGCTTGTGGTATTAAGAATCATGCACAATGCACTAAATCAAGTTTCCGCAATATATACATGCAAAATATTTTGCAATCAAATGAAATGTGAAATGTATATTTAAATTTGCATGAATTCTCTGATTAAATTTCCATGAAGAACGTAGTTGAGCAACAAAAATGGTGTGCCACCGGCTTATTTAATCTCTGTCTGCTTCCTATTTGGATTATAATACCAGTTCTAAAACTTTGAATACATTTACAATGATTTGGTTATTGGACTTTGCATCAATGAGATATTGGAAGAAGCCAACTAGACCTATAACATTTTGCAAACTATATATTTTTGCTGTAATGTTACATCTTTTCTCAAAAGAGTTGGTAGCTCATAGTCATAACCTCTACTCTCATGTTTTGTTCAGCTTTGCACTTTCCAAAGACGAATTTTCAGACAACATGTCAAATATGTGGTGCACCATGCCATCGAGATCTTACACAAATTTAATAAATTAAAATATTGTGTTTATGGTTAGGGCACTTAAGAGAACATACATTCTTGCTCAGCCAGAGGAGTCAAATTGTGCAATAATAAATTAGAGCAATTCGATTGAAATAGCTAGTAAACTAAAACCAATATATACAAGACATCAACTATGGAAGGATTGAATAATGTTTTTATCATTTATATCAGTGCAATAAACTCAATAGGCTCAATGGACCCAGACTTTTTTAGGGTTACAAGACATGACTTGTCTTCTAAAATTCGTCTTTTAAATATGAGAAATGAGGATATGAATTAAAAGAAAGGTCTGAAATATTAAGTATGTTTTTTCTATTATCAACTCTTTTTTTTTTCTTTTGAAAGCTTGTCAAGCAAAACTCTCTATTCTCCTATATGTAGCACCAACTCATATCATATAATAATAGTTGGATTTATATTTTTACATAGTGCATATTGCTCTAAGACAACAAGCTTTTTCTATTGCTCTAAAATGATCTGCATGCACTTGTGGTTCATCTAAAGAGATCCTTCCAATTTAATCATGAATTAAAAAGGCATATGCATGCTATGTGGAATTAGATACTTTTATTTTCCAATCAGCTCGAGTTATAAGTTAGTATTTGTTGATCTGATCTCCATTCCAAGCTTTCATCGAAATAATGGACGCCTCCAGTCCTTTTACATTTTGAAAGAATAATTGCCTGTTTCGGCATCACACATGAATCTAAGTAGGAAGTATGGGCGGCTAATCTTTCAGAACGATATTTAACATCAAAAATATTGTATTCCACCTTTCCATTTCTAAAAACCAAGTACTGATTTAATCTTGAACGATGGCAGAAACATAGAATCAAAAAAAGAGAACAGCACAAAAGGATAGAGTGATCAAATGCAGCACCTGGATATGAATTATCCGTTCTGGTATTGATAGTGATACAACCAAAAAAGAATACTATAAAAAGTATGAAATTACAACAAATGTCTGGTATTATAACCACATAAGTCAACTTGTTGCATGAGTTAGTCTATATATGGAAGTCATCATATCTATGATAGAATTATATAATTACAGAATTATCAAAACTAATTAATAGCCAGATCACACCAATTTGAGCAAAAATATATATATGAAGGTTTTACATAATTCCATGTACTAACAAGATTATATCTTTATCAAATTGACATGATAATTTTACCGCTCTTTTTTTCCATCGTACTTTCTTTGGATATGTGCGTAATTGTCGTATAATTTTTTTAATCGTATTGATTAATTGAAAAGTATATAAAAAAATAATGACAAATTTATCAAGATAATGAAGACAAAAGTAAAAAAAAAAAATACGAAAGGACTAATCCAATAAAAAAAAACTTATTTTCAAATTGAATTGAGAGGAACGTGGGGCATGCACTTTTCGGTCTTGTTTTTCTTTTCATGCGATTTTTTGAATTATCCATCTTATATAGTTTCAATTTCTTATGCATATTTAAACCACTAGCTTTATGACAAATATTTAGCATATACAAAAATAATATTGTCAAACTCTTTCATTGGTTAGTTTTATATTCACAAACAAATGTAAATTTTTATTTTTCAATAAATTAAGAACAATGTCAATTTACAAAGCAAACAAACGAATAAGTGAACCCATTAAATAACAAACATCCATAATTTTATTAATGTAATTCCGAACAATATAAAATCTCAACAATTTGCTTACAAATTTTATCAACAACCCTATATCTATTCTTGGATAGTTGTTAAATCTCTTTTCTCATATTACTTATTTTTATCTAAACATTTAAAAGAATAAATATTCAATTACTAAATTTGTATAGCTCGGGATGACACTAAAAAACATATTCCAAAATCACACACATATTTAAAACCCACCATAATTTATCGGTGATTTTGGTTTTGACTTTCACTTTATCCTTTTTCACTATTTTCGTTTTAATGTTTATTATATCTTTAATGGTTTTTAAAACACACAAGTACAAATTTTTGGTACGGTATCGAACTACTAACTTTGTTTCCTTAGAAACAAATTTTATTTTGAGTCACTTGCATTCATATATATAAATGTCACTCGTCAAATAATACTTATTTTTATGGACTCTCAATTAAGTTGTTAGTGCAACTATTGACCTTTTAACAAAAATATTAAACAACATTTTATCAATTTCATAAATGACTATTAGATATTGTTTCATTTCAAATTGCAAAAAAATATTTCAAATTGTATGAAAGAAGTATATTTATTCTTTTTTATATTTCAATATCATTATTTTTCATTGATTTCCTTCAATATTTCAAGTATACGTCGATAATTTACACTTAATAAGTGAAAAATACTTATAGATGACTAATTCAAAGTTGTATAAAATTAAGAAATTCAATAACTAAAGAGTATAATATGGATAACTTTAATGCAATATCAAAACGTTGTCATTTACCTAAGAAAAAAGCAATTTATAATTTCCCAAGAACTCTCTTGTTCATGATTTTTTCATTTAATTGTAACTATGTTCATGGTTTTTCTGTGAATGTAAGTACAAGCCTAAAAAATATTTTTTAGAAAAATCTAAAACAAATATGTTGTGACTTGTGAGGATCCCAACACCAATAAAAATTTTGCTCAATTTTTTTTCTTTAAATTTCTAATTATTGGCTACACTTGCATAAAAAAGAATATGTTTTGACACTTGTTACTTTGGTCCCATTTACTTTTTAGAAGTACAATGCGCACTTTTCAATAATTTTACAATTAACATGTCATTAGAAAAAAAAAAGGTATATCCTACACAAATTTCTTAGGAAGATGAATAACATAAACAGAGAAGTACTGAAGAGAATGAACAAGCACTCATACATCAAACAGAGAAGTACCGTATATGTTTCAAATCTCTAAGTCTAATAGATGATTGAGTTACTCCTGGAGGACCTTTTTACCATTGTAGTTTCCTCTTTCTCACTATCATTGTTATCATTATTATTATTTATTTCTTCTTCATGGTTATTGGATTCAATATGATAATCCTCATTTGGTATGAAATCTAAATCATCCAAGAAAGGTGCTATTGGCCTAGCTTGGTCATTTTCAAGTGGTTTTTCATTAATCTTACCTTTTTTTTAAGGCAAATTCTTCTATGGACATAAGGACCTATTTGTAAAATGAGCATATTTTCATTTTCAAAGTTCAAACAGTCGATCCGACAGTTCAACATTATCTCCATATTAAAATGTACTTGGAGGTCAAATTTTACATTTTTTTGAATTTTTTTACTATTTATTAAGATGGGTACAAAATTCAATGGTCTGAATTTGACTAGTTTTGTAAAATACTTAATAAATAGTAAAAAAATTTAAAAAAAATGTAAATTTGACCTCCAAGTACATTTTAATATGGAGATAATGTTGAACGGTCGGATCGACTGTTTGAACTTTGAAAATGAAAATATGTTCATTTTACAAATAGGTCCTTATGTCCATAGAAGCATCCCTCTTTTTTTAAATGTGGTTCATCTTCACAAAATATCACGTCTCTAGATATAAATATTTTTTTATTAATTGGGTCATAGCACTTGTAGCCCTTTTTATATGGTGAATTGATCACGCAAAACATGACTACTTTTAATATTTGTAACTCGGTTTGCTATCGGGTCGGATTGCAAGTGCACAATCTTATCATAAAGAATAATGGTTTAAGGTCTTGAGTGATCAAATCCAATGTTTTAAATAGCGTTTATAGCGTTATAGCGGAAAGGCTACAAAAAAAGCTATAGCGAATAGCGTAGCTATAGCGGAAGCTATTCCAAATAGTATTTTTTTTTTTTACAAAAATTATATTATATATTTGTACTATATATTAACATTGTCTAAAGTTTCATAGAACAATAAATAACACCAAATTAATTAAGAAATTATAATATTCATATTGAACTAGTACAAAAGTCCATGGTTCAAAATATCCATAATAATATCATAAACTATCGATCTTTTTCTATACAAAATATCTTAAGTATCATGATTCATTCTATTTTTTTTTTCTATACAAAATAAATTTTATGGATCTTTATTTAAGCCCATATAAATTGTCTAAAAAAGCCCAATATGCATAGCGCGCAAATAGCGCGCTACACGCTATGCGCTATAGCGGACCGCTATTACCACTATAGTGGCCGTAGCGCAATTAGCGTATTTTCATGCCATAGCTTAGCGTTTAGGGTCCAAAAACGCTATAACGGCGCTATAGCGCTCTATTTAGAACACTGATCAAATCACAATATTTCGAAAGGCTAGACAAAATTTGAAAATCTAGAGTCGTAGTTGTGATCAATGTATTTGGCGAAAATTAAAAATAAGTAAAATAAAGATAGAGATGTCAATTCCTATAGTTTTGGCATACCATTGCTGCTTTAATCCGCTTTGATTCTTATCTTATTTGATGTTGGTTTTCAGTTGTTGTAAGAGAGTTTCTAATCCAATTTTTCGTGCATAGCCACCCTACTAATCAAGAGATCCGGTTAAGACTTGTCTTGACTAATGCAAGGAGATCTGTGATTAGCCCAAAAGAATTCAGACTTCACTGTTAGGTTCGTCGCCCTATTATCTTGGTCATTGTTAGGTGTCCCCATGATAAGGCACGACAATGCGATATTCGTCTACGAATGTTGAGACTCCCATGTCTACTTTTGTTGATCCAATTAATGGGTATCTCCCGATTGAAGGTTTCCACCAATAATCTAGTATTTTTATTCTCCCTTATCCTAATCCGATTAACCTAATAACGACGATCTCTCATGTGTGGCCATCACATGACGGTCTAGGCTAATAAACGAAATCAAGCAAGATAGAACATAAATCGCAAAAACAATCAAACAACAAAAGACTAAACAATAATAAATAAAAATATATATCAAAGAATCATGAGTAACAAGGTTTACTGCCAACTCTAAGAATCTAGACTTAACCGCATAACGTCATGTTTACAAAGAGATAAGAGAAAGATACAACCATACACGAAGTACCCTTCTACTTACTCTCTACACACTCATCTCTTCTCACTTAATAAAATAAGACACCAAAAGATACAAAGATGTCTTTCTCTTCTGTCCAGAGGGCTTATATAGGAGTGAGGGGGCGTCTGGAGATGAGTGGAGTCCAAGTAATCTGATCTGGATATAGCTGGCACAGTTATTCTCCAAAGGGCGCCTCGGATACGGACCGTATTGGCTGATACGGTCCGTACTGGAACTGTGTCGCTGAGGGACTTAATGCGTATTCGGTCATCTTTGGTCCGTACTGGGCTCTGGTCTATATTAGCCAATGCGGATGTACCAGAGCCTTAGTCGATGAGCTGCGCTATTCCGATTGACCTGATTTTTGCTCCACATGATATAAAATAGCCCCAAAACATGTTTTCTGTACTAAAACATAAAGTAGAGCAACAATAATATTTTTATTTAATTAATTAAACATGAATGTGAGATAATAAGGCAAAACATAAGCCAAAACTCTACGTAATTCACTATCATTTTGACGTTGATCAGTTATTGGGTATTATTATCAATTTATCAGAGGAGCTATGATACCATGTTGATTTTCTTATTTCTAAGGAGAATATATTTATTGAATATGAAGTTCTGTTTATTATAAGTTCCTACCTCTATTTATACAAAAACTTCTCTAAGTTACCGTTTGTACTATTTTTCTATTTATGGTAATACGGTACAAGTTACCGTTTATTTTATTACCATAAAAGTATATTTCCTATTTTATTTATTTTTGACCTCTTGATCAATGATGAGTGTCTGAGATTGAATCTTCTATATTTTCTTCTTTATTTTCAACAAGAACATACATTCTTTCTCAGCCAGAGGAGTCAAATTGTGCAATAATAAATTAAAGCAATTCGATTGCAATAGTAAACTAAAACCAATATATACAAGACATCAACTACGGAAAGATTGAAAGCTTGTCAAGCAAAACTAACTATTCTTCAATAATATGTAGCACCAACTCATATCAGATAATAATAGTTGGATTTTTTTTTTACATAGTGAATATTGCTCTAAGACAACAGGCTTTTTCTATGCCTGTCTTGATGTAAAAATGATCTGCATTTATGGTTGATCTAAAGAGAATACGAGATCCTTTCAATTTGATCATGATTTAAAAAAGCATGTTATGTGGAATTATTGCTGATCTGATCTCCATTCCAAGTTTTCATCCAAATTAATAGGATCATGTCAGATACATAATTTGCACGACAATTTTGATTAATTTCACCCATAGGCAGCAACTGCCAGGTTTTATAAAAAAAAAATTGATTAATTTCTACGCATTAAAATATGTAATATGTATAGTAAACAAACTTCAGCGGAAAAAACCAAATTTACAGTAAGGTTTTGTTGGAAAGTTGGCAATGTAAATTAGTTATTAATGTCATATTTTGCCGAATAACAACTGTTAACAACCAAAAAAGAATACTCTAAAAGAGACTCAAATAACAACTGTTAACATTTGTCTAGTAGACCACATTAGTCATGTTTAGACTATGGAATTCATCCTATTATCATAGAATTCCAGAATTATCAAAACCAACTACTAACAATATATGGATTGTTTTACATTCCAAGTACTAACAAAATTAGATCTTTATCAAATTGACATGATAATTAATTATATATACCAATCTATTTCTATGGTACTTTCTTTGTATATGTGTGTGATTGTCATTAAATTTTTTTAATCGTATTGATTAATTGCAAAGTATAAGAAATTTAAAAATATATAAAAAAATAAGGATAAGTTATTAAGATAATGAAGACAAAAGAAAAAAATTGGAAAGGACTAATTTAATAAAAAAAATCTTCTTTTCAAATTTAAATGATAGGAATGTGAGACATGCACTTGTCGGCCTATGTTTCATTTCATGCATTTTTTCGAATTACCCATCTTATCTTCAATTTTTTTTTTCATCTTTAAAATCACCTGACTATTTAGCAATATGAAAAGTAATATTGTCAAACTCTTTCATTGGTAAGTTTTAAATTCATGATACACGTATTTGATTTTTTATTTTTCAATAAATTGAGAATCAATAAATCCTCCCATAAAGTAAACAAATAACCAATCAAGTGAACCGCATTGAACAACAAACTTCCATTATATTATTAATATAATTTCGAACAGTATAAAAATCTCAACAATATGCATGCTTATGCTAATCACAAGACACAGTAAGTGTTGTCAACAAGTTTTATCAACAGAAGTTTGATCCTTATATTTGATCTTCGATAGCTCCAAAATCGCTTTTTCCGGGTTGTTTTATTTTATCTAAACATTTAAAAAAGATAAACCTTAAATTACTAAATTTGTATAGCTCTATTTAACACTAAAAAATTGACAACATATTCGAAAGTCATGCATATATTCAAGAAACCCACCATAATCTGGTGTTTTTGGTTTTTTCTTTTAGTTTATCCTTGTATTCATTATTTTTTTATGTTCCATCATATTTCTAATGATTTTAAATACACATAAACCAATTTTTCAATAGGTATCGAAATTCTAAATTTGTTTCCTTAGAAACAAATTTTATTTTGAACCACTTACATGTATAAATGTTACTCGTTAAGTTAAACTTGTTTTTATGAACTCTCAGATAAGTTGTTAGTTCAACTATTGACCTCTCTTAATTACAAAATCATTAAACAATATTTAATTAATCTCATAAATAATTACTAAATAATGTTTCATTTCAAATTGCAAAAGACAATTTAAATTAAAAGAAGCTAGTAACTAATATATATTCAACGACATAAAATCAAAACTTACTTTCTTGAAGAAAAATTGTTTCAAATAATAATAATTTATTCATTTTATATATCAATATCATTATTTTTAATTGATTTCCTTCAATATTTCAAGTATATGTTGATAAATTATACTTAATAAGTGAAAAATAGTAATACATGACTATTTAACGTTGTATTAAGTAAATCTAATAACTAAAAAGGATAATATGTATAACTTTAATGCAATATCAAAAGTTTGTCATTTAACTTGAAAAAAAAGCAATTTATAATTTCCCAAGCACTCTCTTGTTCATGATTTCTTCATTTGATTGTAACTATGTCCATGGTTTTTCTGTGAATATAAGTATAAGCCTAAAAAATACTAGAAAATCTAAAACGAATATGTTGTGACTTGTGACGATCCCAACACCAATAAAAAATTTGCTTAATTTTTTTTCTTTAAATTTCTAATTATTGGCTACACTTGCATAAAAAAGAATATGTCTTGACACTTGTTACTTTGGTCCCATTTACTTTTTTAGAAGTACAATGCGCACTTATTTCAATAATTTTACAATTAACATGTCATTAGAAAAAAAAAAAAATGTATATCCTACACAAATTTCCTAGAAAGATGAATAACATAAACAGAGAAGTACGTACCGAAGAGAATGAACAAGCACTCATACATCAAATTTGGGCTTCATTTTACTGGGCCGAATATGTTAAAATGACTTGAGCCTCGACCGCATTAATGAATTAAAATCATATAATATCTTTCTAAAACATAATGGTAATAAAAATGATATAATTTCAAAATTGTAAATATTCCACTTATTCTTTTAAATCATAAACTCTAAAGTTTGTCGTTCTAAAATATAAAATTTACATGTTTTATGCTATGATATCTAATAAGATATATAGCGAGTTAATAAATAAAATTTAATGTATTTTTAGTTCTAATGTTGCAGTATTGAAAAAAAAATGCATGAATTTTTTTTTATTGTTTGTTAGCTATTTTTTTCATTTTGATGTTTGATATTACTAAGTAATTGTTTAAATGGCATGAACCAGTGGGCCCGGGGAAATATGTTTCTTCCATAAAATTTTTATTTTGACCGGTATGTATTTTATTGTTGTAGCAAAAGTACAGACTTAGATCCTCAATTCAAATTAGGAAATTAAGTTGAAAAAATTAACGTAAAAACTTTGCAACAATATTTCTTTTCAAATTTTCCATATTTTTCTCCTTTTTTTTCTTCAACGAACCAACTTCAAATTTAAAAAATAGTTAAAATGACAAATCACATCATGGCGTGAGAACAAACACAATGTGACCATTAGCATGGCATAACTATTTATACAATTTTAGTCATGTCAACACATGTGATGTCCAAAAATTCAATAAAAAAAATGTTATGTAGGTCAACTGATGAAATTTAATATTTATGTAAAGACTTCCTAAATAACAATAAAAAAAAAGTCTGCTCGGTTCTTGTTGCTTGTGGTTTAATATTAATTTTTTGCCCTTAGAAAAGTTATTTTAATATTGTATATTTTATTGTTTTTGGGAATATTCTTGGATACAAAGGGTTGCTATGGCCTATTTATTGTTGATTTAGTAGTTCTACATATATACATTTTTAACAAAAAAAAATTATGGTTTAACTAAACTAATTACGTCATATGTGAAGTTTTTAATACTCATGTTTCTGTTTTAGTATGTATATATATTTTAAGATACAGAATATAATTTGATATTCAGTATGTGACTTTTGTATCAACTTCCTCATTCCATGTGATTAGATGATGCAAACCAGTTGGCATTGAAGAAAATATATTGCTATTACATATCAATTGTGCGATAGCTAGTGTTATTTCTTTTTTAGCGTGCTCATATGGGATTAGATCAATTGAAATCTAGAGAATATATATACATTTTGTGTGGTTCTACTTTTCAACATGGAGAGTAAGGAGGGAGGAAAAGAAGAGGTAAATGTGGTTCCCACAATAATATTTTGTTAAAATATTTAGATGAGTATTTTGTTTGATGTTTTCAAAATAGAGTATTTTATAAAATTTTCGTTTAGAATACTCTAAAAAGGTGAAATTACAACAGATGTCTGGTATATTAACCGCATTAGTCAACCTGTTGAGTTATCTATTAGAATTACATAAGTATCAAACCAACTAATAGTCAAATCACACCAATTGAGCAAAAATATATGAATGCTTTGCATAATTCCATGTACTAACAAGATTAGATCTTTATCAAATTGACATGACAATTTTACCAATCTTTTTTTCATCGTACTTTGGATGGATATTTGTGTGGCTGTCATATAAAAATTCTTAATCGTATAGAATTAATTGAAAAGTATAAGAAATTTAAAAGTATATAGAAAATAAGGATACTTTTATTAATATAATGAAGACAAAAGACAAAAAAAATTACAAAAAACTAATCCAATAAAAAAAAATCTTATTTTAAAATTGAATTGATAAGAACGTTGGGTATGCACTTGTCGGCTTATTTTTTCTTTACATGCAATTAATTTTTGAATTGCACTTCTTAATCTTCAATTTCTGATGCATCTTTAAAACAATGAGCTTTTTTAGAATTGTTTAGCAATATGAAAAGTAATATTGTCAAACCCTTTGATTTGTTAGTTTTAAAATTCATTCGTAGATTTGATTTTTTTTATTTTTCAATAAATTAAGAATCGATAAATCCTCCCACAAAGCAAACAAATAAGTAAATGAACCGATTGAACAACAAAGTTCCATAATTTTATTAATATAATTGCGAAACGTATAAAATCTGGACAATTTGCTTATGCTAATCGGAAGGCATAGTCAGTGTCGTTTCAAAATTGTTTTTCTTCAATAGTTCCGAAATTGTTTTTCTCAAGTCACTTGTTTCCATCTAAACATTTAAAAAGGATAAACTTTCAATTATTAATTTGTATGGTTGATTTAACACTCAAAAACGGACAACAAATTCCAAAGTCAGGCACATATTGGCAGTGGCATCAACCGCAGCCCAAATTATGGAAGGCCATCTTCATAGAAATATATTGTAATCACGATCCCCTAAGGATATACGACTCCACCTTCTTCATCACACATCTGAAGGAGGTTCAGCCTTTATGCATAATTTCATGCAAAGGATACCAAATCAATGCAGGCATTAAGCTATGGAAACACGACTGGGGTGAAGGAATACTCAAAAACCGGCTAAGAGCACTCTATACATTTGCAATAAGTCAAGACTACAGTCTTCAGGATCTTCTCATCGCGGCAGACCTGGTACGGCTTTTTGAACACACACTGACAGAACAAGCAGAGCAACAAATACTGGAATTGCACATAATACAGAGAAACCTGCGGAAACAGTTGGCGCAACCGCAACAGACAACAGGACAGACCATTTGGAAACTGCAAGAAGACAAGGGTTTTTCGGTCTAATCAGCTTACAAGATACTGTGTAACACACCAAGAATTAGATCCAATACGGGTAGCATCTGGAAACTCAAAGTGGCTCCGAAATGCAAAATTTTTGCGTGGTTGTTATACAATAATAAAATACTGACAACAACGAATTTGAGAGCTAAAGGATTCATAATAGTGGGGATGTACTATATGTGTAGAGCAAGCGATGAGGATACCAAACACCTCTTTAATGACTGCAATTTTACGAAAGCAGTGATCAGTGGAGTCATGTTTTCCTTGCAATTACTAGAATTTACACAGAACAATCAAGGAGGTATAGCACTAATGGTAGACAGAAGGGTTCCAGGCAGGACAAGGGAGGTATAATAACGGCAAATTTCATTATCTGGTGAGAGCAGTGCAACAGGATTTTCAGGGGCATAGACAAAACAATGCAGCACCTGATAGAAGAGATAATAGAAATACGAAGATTGCAAGGAAGACTAAACGGAAGCAACAACACAAATCATGCATGAGAAACTCTTAGTTTAAAAATAAAGCTATGCAAAAATAGCAAACTTGTATTATTATTTTTATTTATGTTTTTTTCATCTCACTGAACACATAGCACCTTTTAGGATTCTTTTCTTTTCTGATTTTCCATATCTTTCCAACACACATCACTAGGTTATCATTCTTTTATTATTTTGAGTTTGGTTAGCAAGCATTCCGATGATTTGTTGGAGAAGGTATCGTGGCATCGAGATTGAATTGTTTGTGGTACTTGAATGGAAAGTAGATGCATCTCCCCCAATCCGATTAAATTCATCTATTCCGACTCCTCTTTCTTTCTCTGCCACTTTCCACCCCTTCGGTCCTAGATTAGGATACAAGAACCAACACCGATCTCGGGTGTGGCCCTCTTTTTTGCAATTTGTGCATCTATTGGGATGACTTTGGTGATTTGGATCTAAGTTTATATGGTTGATTGAACTTTGTATCATGGCTGTTTGATATTTTTTATTTTTTGCTCAGAGAACAATTCAACATATTTTGAAAACAAAATGTGCTTGAAGCAATAACAGATTCAACAAATCAATAGATAGAACGCTGAGTCGCCAAAAAATAAATAAAAATTACACAAATAGTAGATATATCCAGATAAAGATTTTCTTAAATCCCACGCACTTGCTAATATTTTTATGGTATGCCTTTTTTTTTGTTCTTTACTGATAAGAGCAAATGCTAAAACTGATTAAATGCTAGATTATTGTTACTGGTTTTCTGGTACATGCAGAGAGAGGACTTCTTTGGCTCTTTGGCTTTTTTCCTTCTTGCTCTTGACACTTGTTGAGTTCTTAGTTCTTTGGCTCTTGACTCCTTTTTTTGTTTTTTTTTGCCGTTACCGACTAGCTTTGCTAGTTTGATGGCACTTGTGTAGAATTTTCAGATCTATGGCTCTGATACCATGTTAATTTTTGTAAGAGAGAAGAGATGTAAGAAAACAACTTATTATTGCAATCTTATTTTCAGCTTTACATGTATCCCTATTTATAGAAGAAAGATAAAAACTAGCCGTTGTAATATTAATTGCAACTACTAACCACTAACCACTAACCACTAACCACTAACCACTAACCACTAACCACTAACTCCTAGCCTATTAATTACATGACACTATTTCCTACAACTAGCCGTTACAATTCAAATTTGTAAGTAGCTGTTATTTTTAACAGTGACTGAACTGTGTCACGTCGTGAAGTATCTGGTCACGTCATGAGTTTTGAGATCAGAAATTTTTGAGTATCTGGTCATGTCATGAATTATCTGGTCACGTCATGAGTTTTGAGTACCATAGCGATAATTTTGAGATCATTAGTTTTTTAACCAGAATGTCGATGATGCTGGTGTGAGTGCTGAGATCAACAATTTCCTCGTTGTGCATTATGAGGGGGGGATTACTTTAGGATGGGAAATTTTTAGAGTTGTAAGGATATGTAATTAATGTTCATTCAATATAAAACGGACATATAACGCCTTTTCTAAAATAAAATAAAATAATAATGAGTATATGTGTCCTTCATCTCCATAATTGTTGCCACCTGACAGTGTCTCATTAAGGCATATATATCTCATTCTCACAAATGAAAGATTTGGTCTATGTAAACTTTTTTTGTCCAATTTAAAAGGGCTCACAATTTCGAAATAATTACCCAAATGACTGCATCACCAGTATTAACCTTCTGTTTACTTTTTGAACGCTCAGTATATATGAGGCGACGTTTCAAAAGTTAGAGCTGGACTTGATCGAGTTGAGGCAATAGATCATTTAAAATTATCCGTATGGTACTCATTACCGATAGCAGATTTATATTTCTTCTATCGGTATTGGGTTCCATACCAATAGAATAAAATCTATCTTGTATTGGCACAGAGCCACTTCTGTACTAGTGTTATAGATATATAATACAAACACATAAAAAGATTTACAAATATATGTCCAAAGCAAAATACAAGAAATTAAATGAACAAAAGTGGAGACCTGAGTGTTCAAAAGAAAACATTTGCATTTGCATTCGCACAAGACACGCACAACTAACAGAAAGACCAGACCCGAGTGTTCACTCCATATCCCTGTCCGCCTCTCCATATTTTAAAAGAAGAGGCAGCCTTTCAACGATACGGATCTAAAAATAATTAAATCAATTCAAAGTTGGTTATGATACAAGAATAGACATTATTTTCATAATATAATTAAGATTAGAACTAAATTAGTTAATTATAATTTAAAACCTGGTTATGTTCTTTGTGCGACGAGCTCTCGCAGAGTTTGTCTGATACGATGGTAGGTAGGTCACCGAACTTTCCGGCATACTTCTACAAGACCGTTAATAGAACATTCAATCAGGGGTGGATTTAAGATTTTGTCAGGGAGAAGAAAATAGTGAATCAGGCTTCAAAATAATGTTCTAGATAAAAAATAATGTTCTAACTTATAATTTCCATGGTCTGACTTATAATTCTAATTACCAATCGGAATTCAAATATTTTTTTCTAATTTTAAACTTAAATTTAACCCAAATTACAAATCAAAATTCCAAAAAAAGACAAATAGAATTCAGGAAGGGTGGGGACAAAGTTGGTATGGGCCCATACATATCCATAAAAATTCAAAATTGAAACCTGTTTATCGAGGGCAGAGGATGATATGTATTTCTGCTAGTGACCATCGAGGGAGGAGGATACGTATTTCTGCTAGTGACCATCGGGGGCAGAGGCCCACTTTCAGGGGGAGAAGACATACAAAGAAAGAATAGAGGTCAATCATATAAATTTTTCACAAAAAGTATGGGCGTCATATTTTACGGTACCCAAAGCATTTTGCTCTAAAATATATATATAAAAAATTATGTCTAAACTTGTGGTTTTTGAAAATTAATAGGAGTCAATTGACCCCCATTAATTGAATCTACATCTGCCTCTGGTGACCATACTTCTCGGCATGCTTATATTAGATCTAATTAATTTACTTAATTTTAACATGGTTATACTTCAGAAGCAGATCTAATTAATTAACATAATTTTCAATGATATAGTCAGAAGCAATGAAATTAATTCTTAATTCTCACCTGGAAGGAAGAGATCGGCTTCTTCTGCTTGGTTGCGATATCGCAGAGATCCTCTGAGGATCACATGATCCGTAGGTGAACGTACTGAAAAGAAGAGAATATCTTTTAATGATGTATTGGTAGAACTAATTAACTTCATTAAATTTTGGTGATGCTGCAGAAAGAGGGAGTTTTTTATGGCATATAGGTAGATTTAATTTAATTAATTAATTAACCTGGTATTGCTTCTTCTTCCGTTATACGATGGTGCTGGTGCCATACTTCCAGCAAACGATGGTTGGTTGGTGACCGTACTTCGGGCATACGATGGTGCTGGTGCCATACTTCCAGCAAACGATGGTTGGTTGGTGACCGTACTTCGGGCATACGATGGTGGTGGTGCCATACTTCCAGCATACGATGGTGGCGGTCCTCTGCTTGCATGGCTTTCACAATAGTCATAGCGGGATAATTGGCTGCTGGCTGACATTGTCGACATACTTTCAGATTTCCCGGATGGTGGCGGTCCTCTATAATCAAAAGAGGATATATTGTCAACGGTGCGTATTATATAATTAATTCGTCTAATTTGTATTTAATTGAATTGACATAATCCTCGCACGCCACCATATTAATGTATTCTTTAGAGGAATTAATTTGTTCTTTAGAGGAATTAATTTAACCCTCTTGGGAATAATTAAATCATTTACCAAGTTAAGTTGACTGAGTTAATTGATGAATAATTCACTAAATTCTTCTTCTTCTTCTTTTTTGTTTGAAAAATTCTTTTGATGTATCTAATTTTATATCCACCGGCCAAATGGAATTTGAATATTAATGTGTATTAAAAAATGGTATTGATCGACGTTACTGCCAAACAGCTATCAACAAACTTTAATTAGTCATTTCACTTTTTCTAATTAACAATATATGAACAAAACGTAAATAGCACGGTTATTTATTAATATTATAAGCAAATTAATCATATTAACAATACATATCTAGCACGGGTGACAACTAGAAGCTAGCTAATTTATTGATAGGCGAATTGGGTATACATGCACTCTTCAAAATTTCACTATTTGAAAATTTTCTCGTCTAAATTTAATTTTGGATATTTATTCATAAAAAATACAATACTATAAATGGCGAGAAATTTGAACCATTGCCTACAGCGTTTCATCACTGGACATGATACGCATCGAAAATAGGCTAAACATCTACAACAATCTTTCTTTTTAGATTAGTTCTAAAAGGGGAATTCTGGGAATCCTAGTTTTTGTTGCTTGGCTTGAGCTTCTTAGGAAGGAGATGCTTGCGACAATTGCGAAGATGGAATTCTCGACGCGGCCATACAATCCCGCGACCCCTTATTTATGTGAAAACTATGAAATGTCATAGGTAGGGGTGCATGTTGACACGACTACCAAAAAGAGTAACATAGATAAATGTCCCAATTTAATATTAATCGACGTACCCTTCCTGACCTATCCATATCTGGTTTTCGATCGTTGGAGGCGGGTCCTGCCAAAGCAGGCGTTTCCTTCAATCTTAAGTAGATCTGGGGTATGTACGACATGCCGAACCAAATAGGTAGAGGCTAAATTAACGAAGTAGGTAAAAGGTTTGTCGGGGTACAGTTTTGATCGACATAGGATGATTGATCAAAACCAAGAGTTGCATAGGGATTAAATTAGCAAAGGGTTGCTTACCTAAAATAGCTGAGTTAGGTGACACGCCAAAGCGGGCTTGACTAATTTACAGATAATTGGTGTAGTGCTTTGTTCATAATTTGTTTTTACAAAAAGTAATACTCCCACTATAATTTAATATTTGTCTCTTTATAGTAGGACAAAGATCCGTATTTTCACTAAGTTTTTTTTTTTTTTTTTAAATAGTTGGCAGAAGCTACCAACTAGAACAGAAAAAATAAAATACAAAGCCCCCTTGGGTCGCCCATATTACATCATGAGTGAGGCTACGGTACTATGCATAGCATGGTTTGGTCCGTGCTACGGCTCAATATTTGAGTTTTCAAAATTCTAATGGTTGATCCGAACCGTTCAACATGATTATAAAATGAATATGTACTTGCAAACCAAATTTTACATTTTTTCGAATTTTTTTACTATTTTTTTAGATAGGTAGAAAATCACTTGATCTGAAAATTCTGGACCATCCAAAAACAGTGATTTTCTACCTATCTAAAAAAATAGTAAAAAAATTCGAAAAAATGTAAAATTTGGTTTGCAAGTACATATTCATTTTATAATCATGTTGAACAGTTTGGATCGATCGTTAGAATTTTGAAAACTCAAATATTAAGCCGTAGCACGGACCAATCCGTGCTATGCATAGCACCGTAGCCTCACTCTTACATCATTTATATTTTCCTATACAGTGTTTATCCCACAGCCGCGCCTCCTCTATTATCTGCTCCGCTGGTACCAACAAAGGTCCCATCTTTCCTCTAAATATCATCTTGTTTCGTTTCGTTGCTTCCAAATGAACCACAATTCAAGTCATCAACTTCGAATGAACTATTAGTAAATAAAACTCAAAGAACAAGTGATCAAAATCAACAAATATATGAAACAAAAACAAGGACCAACTATATATTTGCTCCTAGGGCATAACACTATCATGAGTATAGCAATTAATAAATCCCAGCCGACCAAAACCAACATACAATATTGGGTAAATTAATTCTTTATCCAATTTGGAAAGATACATTTAATTAAGGGTGTTTTATGAAACTTAGAAAACCTATTTATGTAATTAAAACTATATTTTACAAAAGAAGCTGATATGAGTACCCGCACTTCAGTACCTGCATCGTATCTGGACCTTAACTGCCATAACTGTTTAGGGAGATTGCAAAAACTGCAACGCTTAATTGTTTTTCTAAAGTATTTATACATATGCGTAGAAATATGTATACCTATGCACAAAAGTATTTATACCTATGAGGTGAATAATTTTTACGTAAATAATTGTCTCGCCAACCAATTCTCCTAAAACGTACCCACACCATAAAAAGTAACTATTGTTGAGAATACACCGATAGATATTGTTATTTCCAATTGTATTGATATTACCGGCAGGAATATCAGCGAAGATACATATATACCATCAAGAAAAAAAACACTTTTACCCTAACTATATATATATAACATCCTCACCAATCAGTCAATCACAGGTACCATATATTATTCACCAACTCTATCTAAATATATTACCAATATATCTTGCAATTTTCCAAAATAGTATTATTATAATATTTCCTCTTCATAACATATATAGATAGGTAATAAACTACTACATTTATTTGCTAAGAAAAACAGAAAAAAAGAAAACAATTATACGAACCCAAATAAAACCCAAATGATAACTTCATTGCCACAAATAAAATCGCATGTTATTCCAAAGAATCTGATGCTGCTTCATCTTTCATTAGAGCATATCCAACCCAGATCCTTAAACTTGTCCGCAACAATTTTATCTAGTTTCTGAGCCCTTTCTGAAAAAGGCCGCAAATGATAAGTTCTGATCAAGAATTGATCCGCTCCCGCCTTTGTTTATCTCCAGGTCCTTGAGTTTTTCAAAACTACACAAGTTTACGATTTTTTCGATTACACCTTTTTCTTCGTTTTCAGAGTAAGGACACCCGATGCACTTTGCCAGAATCCTTATGCTCATGGTTTGGAAACTCGGCCGAGTCTGAGTCAACTCGGTATCGGCCGTGTCCAGTTTGAGTTTTACCCGAGTCTCGCACCCATGCGATTTTTTCAACAAAACTCAGTTGAACAGTGTTTGACTTGGTTGAGTCATCCGATTTTCAGGCCGAATCAACCCGAATTTGGTCGAGTCTGGGCGAGTCTGACCGAGTCAACAATTTTTCAATTATTTTTAGATGCTTACTCAATAAAATGAGAATAATGTCCAATAGATAATGAGCATGAAACCAAAAACCACCAGCGAATTACTGTACGTTCTAAATTCTGGTGGTTGATAAGTTGCATTGCAAAAAAACCGACTGAAAGGAAAGAAACTGATGGAGCTTTTCTCCAATAGATAATTCATTGTATCTATTTATAATCATGAGCTGACTGCATTGACAAACAAAAAAAATTGCATAAACAATAAAATATTACATAATTGATAACAAAGTTAATATGTTTAAATATTACATAATTGATATCTATTTACAATCCATATGTTGGATATGAGGATGTTAATAATTTTTCATTTGACACTACATTAATGTTTTTATTTTTTGACTTTGTACAACAATATCTCCATTCGTATTTTAATATAGAGGACGATGAGATGATCCAGCCAGCTCGGCATAGCTTAAAGTGTGTTCTATTTGTAATACTTGTATTATATTATATAATTAGTGTATTATTTGAGTGTAATATTTTGTCTTAACATAGTTTTTCTACAAATTATATTTTTATCAACTTTTTATTTAGCTACAAAACAAGCTTCTGCCAAAAAAATCCGAGTTTCCGAGTCAACTCAGCCGATTCCGGCCGATTCATCCGATTCCAATTCCACGGTCAAGAATCCGATTCCGATTCCAATTATGAGTTTCAGAACCATGGATATGCTCCCATATCAGGCCGAAATAGGAAAAACCTTCGCAAAACAAATTGAAAGACTCGGCAAAAGAAGGTAAATCGGGTGTTCCCTCGTAAACTCTCTGAGTAAAATGCCACAAGGAGACTATATATGACATCCTTTGGATCCCGCCAAATGTAAACGATTTGACAATCAGAGCTAGCTAGTGATTGAATCGGGTAAGATCGAGTAAGGAATGTGAGTGCTAAGCACCCTCAGAGAAGGTAAGGCTTCTATGATCGGCCTTCCTCCAAGGGAAAATTGCTTCTCCATAAAGGCTACACATTGGTGAGAATTGTTGACAAGGAGAGAGGGTTTTGATCCAAAGGGTAGCTAGTTCCTGTCAAGGTGGTGAAAATTAAGGCCTGAAGCCATGTTGTGCCAGATTTAGGAAAGGATGCAATGAAAAGATCGTTTGGCCGGGGTATATTGTGTTCTTGTATGTCCAAGACACCTCGGAGATATCTTCCGGTATCCAAAAACCTTCATACAGTCGGATGCGCGGATGCGCGCGACGATGGTCCAAGGATCTAAGCGGGAGGGAGCCCATCAAGTTGTCATATTCTTGAGGGGGGGTTCGGATTAGGTAACCCAAAAGGAATAGGGGCATCATGATTATTCGACTTATCGGCAGCCATTGACAGGGTGAGAAGTGGATTAGCGAGATGATTAAGGAGGAATATTGGAACTGGCCATGGCTATCAATGGGGAATATATGTGTTATATTGGTCTTACACAAAATGAGGGATACAAATCTGCTGTAATTTTTTGGAATCACATGATTCTGTTATTTCATATCCATTCACTTATCTGTTTGGATATTCGTGCATAAAAAATAAGTGTTGTTGAAATTCGTGTATTAAAAAAAAGGATAGATTTGGAATCACAGGGTCCTATGATTATTTTAAAATCACAGTAGATTTATTTCCCAAAATGAGTAGTATTTAAAGAAATGCTTGGGAGGTAAACACCGCCTTGATTAGTATCCGATGCAAACTAAAAAGTCTTTATTGCAAAAAAAAAAATTATATAAAAAAAAGGTGAATCAATTCGTGTTTCCTTCTCTGTAACAACTCCCTATCGTTGTGAAATCATATTTTATAGGGGAATTGAAATGCCTTTATTCTTTACTTTTATGTTTTTATTATGTTTTTATTTTTTAAATACTAATAACTTCAAGTTTAATACTCAAATGTCAAAATAAAACGGTTGAATTTGACATTTTCTTTTAAATGTCTTTAGGCTGATTTGACCTATATTATCTTTTCTATGTACATATATATAAAAGATTACGATATTTTGACTTAGTTTTGATTGGTACATCAAGAACTTGTAAAAATACATTGGTACAGATCAATTATGGACATTGAGTTTTCAACTTATTAATTCATATAAAAACAAAATTAAAAAGTGATATTTATGTAAACGTAAAGAAAATAATATAGATAACATCTAATGGTTTTATTTTAACATATAAATTTTAAAAAAATTGTTATTAAAAAATTTAAAAGGAGAGGATAAAAAATAAGAGAGACAAAAATTGAATGTTTTTGAATCCTCCTCTTTGTGTAAATACAATGGAGCTTTTGCAAATTTACCTGAGTAAATAGATCCCATGTTCATGCATCTGACTAGCGCTGACGATGAACTAGTTGAGACTGTCAAACTGTAAGAAATTGACTTCAAAACAGAAATATAAATTCGGATAATTAAAGAAAATATATAATAATTAAAAATTTGATTGAGGATAATCAAACTGTTAAATTGTTTTTAAGTGAATTTTGTCTCTGTGTGGAACCGCAACTAAGATAATTTAAAGCTATTACTTCTTGAGATATGACTAAAGATAATTTCGTGATGACCAGCAATTGTTGAATAAATTATATATAATGTTATTGAGGATTTTGAAAATATAGACTAATATAGAAGAATAATATAATTGAATATGATAATTAAGAATGCAGATCAGTAGTAAACATTTCTTATTTCTTTTTGTAAGCGTGGGAGTATGGGGATAAAAAGTTAATCTGATCAAGAAGATTACAAAGTATAAATAAATTATAACGGCTAATTAGGTAGAGATGCAGAGATGTTAATTAATTCTCAGTTGGCATTTGCCAAATAGTGTAACAATTAAAACAGTTATAGTTCACTAATGCACTATACTTAATTGTTTCCAACGATAAAAATAAGCTGAAAATGTATTGAAGGAATTATTAGAAGACATTTTAAAATAAATAACAAAATTTACAAATGAGAATCATGAGACGTTTGAAAGTACAAAGCAAGTCCTGTAAAACGACATTAATTTTTAAGAAAAAAAAAAACCAAATGCCATCGCTATATTTGTAAGCGAAAAAAATCAAGTAGATTTGAGTACACAGATTTATATCGGAGTATATAAACGGATAGAGTGGACTTTCTTGCTCGGGACCGGATCCGCATGGAAAGGACGCGCATGTGTGGGTTACTATTGGAATAGGAGCTCGAAACGAGTCAGGTACCTCAGGAGCAATTTATATAGACTTCGGTATCTATGGAAACTATAGAAAGTCTGTTTGAGATTCATGTTAGGTTAAAAGAACGGTCCAGATTTACAAATTGCATCTCAGGTATCCGGGGGATCCGATTTCAGTTCAGAATAGGAGCGTTTGAGGAGTCCGGATCCCCTAAAGTAACCCAATTTTTGAGTTTAGACGTGTCCGGTGCCTATTCGGTGGTAGCGCAGGGGTCCAGGTCCTTTAAGATTCGTGTTAGAGCATCTTGGACGGTTTGGATCAAAACTCAAAAATTGGGTTAATGCACTGGATCTGAATTCGCGTTTGAGTTGGTTCAGTTAAAACTCCAACCGAAGTAAAATATTTTTTTATGAAGTTAAACCGAAGTAAAATAATCAAATTAATTTTTTCAGTTTTTAAAACTCCAACTAAACTATTTAAACATAATTAAATTTCGGTTTATTCGGTTGAACCGAATAAAAAATATTAAATTTTAAATAAATCAAAATTCACTACATACACCAATAAAATAATAATTTCATAAAAATAAATATTAAAATAACATTACACACCACATATTGTTCATTTCCATACTAATATGTAAATATTTTAAAAAATCCTAAGTCGAGCACATATTTAGAAACCCACCATAATTTCTTGGAATTTTTGGTTTTGACTTTCAGCTTATCCTTGTATTCATTATTTTCGTTTTGATGTTCCATTATATCTCTAATAGTTTTTAAAACACACAAGTACAAATTTTCGATACGGTATTGAACTACTAAATTTGTTTCTTTAAATACAAATTTTATTTTGAGTTACTTACATACATAAATGTCACTCGTCAAGTAATATTTATTTTTGTGGACTCTCAAATAAGTTGTTAGTGCAACTATTGACCTTTTAACAAAAATACTAAACAATATTTTATCAATTTAATAAATGATTATTAGAGAATATTTCATTTCAAATTGTATCAAAGAAGTATATTTATTCTTTTTTATATTTCAAAATCATTATTTTTCATTGATTTCCATCAATATTTTAAGTATACTTCGATAAATTATACTTCATAAGTGAAAAATACTGATTAAAAAACTAATTTAAAGTTGTATAAAGTTAAGAAATTTAATAACTAAAGAGTATAATAAGGATAACTTTAATGCAATATCAAAATGTTGTCATTTACCTGAGAAAAAAACAATTTATAATATCCCAAATACTGTCGCGTTCATGATATTTCCATTTGATTGTAACTATATATGTTCATGATTTTTCCGTGAATGTAAATATAAGCCTAAAAAATACTAGAAAATTTAAAACGAATATGTTGTGACTTGTGAGCATCCCAGCACCAATAAAAATTTCGCTTGAAATTTCTTGTCTTCAAATTTCTAATTAATGACTACACATGCTTCAAACTAATTAAGCCTCGACCACATTAATTAATTATTAGCGGAAAATCATATAATATCCTTGTAAAACATAATGGTTATCAAAATTATAAATATTTTACTTATTCTTTTAAAACATAAACTCTAACATTTGTCGTTCAAAAAGTCGAATTACATGTTTTATGCTCTGATTTCTAAGATAGCGAGTTAATAAATAAAATTTAATGTATGTTTAGTTCTAATGTTGCGGTATTGAAAAAAATAATTGCATGGTTTTTTTGTATTATTTGAAAATTCGGACAATTAATTGGAAAAAAATATATATTTCTTTTTTACAATTTTTTTTCTTCAACAAACCAACTTCTAATCCAAAAAATAATTAAAATGGCCAATCACTTCATAGCATGACAACATGTGGAGTGAACGATGTTCTCTAGGCCGACTGATCAAAATTTAATATCATTATAGTCATGTCATATCACCTGATGTAAAATAATTCAATAAAACGATGTTCTCTAGGCCGACTGATCAAAATTTAATATTTATTTAAAGAATTTCTAAATAACAATAAAGAAAGTATGTTCCGTTCATGTTGCTTGGGGTTTAACATTAATATTTTGTATTGTTTAGGGCTTTTCAAAGGGTTGTTGTGGCCTATTTATTGTTGATTAAGCAGTTTTACATATATACATTTTTTACAAAAAAAATTATGGTTTATCTTGTACTAATTACGTCATATGTGAACTTCTTAATACTCATGTTTCTATTTTGAGTATTTGTATATTTTAGTTTTAGTATTTCTGTAATTTAAGACAAAAAATATATATTTTGATATTCAGTATGTGATTGTTGTATCAAATTTCTCATTAGATGATGCATGCAAACCAGTTGGCATCGAAGAAAATATTTTGCTATTACACATCAATTGTGCGATTACTAGTGTTATTTCTTTTTTGGCGCGCTAACAGCATCTACATCTCTGGTATTATGATAGTTTCTAATCTGATGTAGTAGTTTATAATTCAGTTTCAGGAGTATGGAAGAGTTTCTATTTAGAAACTATGCAGAAAAATTTCTTATTAAGAAATTATTTACAAACTCTATGCTGGCCAAATAATTGACTCAAATTATTTCTCTTTTTTTAATTTATTGCTAATATGACTTAGTAGAAACTCTAAAATTAATTTCAGAGATGTGAGAATTAAAAATTTTAGAGATCTTAATTTCTAAAAAGTGATTAACAGTTATTTAGAAATTAATTTGAATTTTTAAGATTAGATGCTCTAATATATATGGAACTAAATCAATTGAAATTGATCGAATGTCTAGAGAATATGCATTTTGTGTGGTTTTACTTTTTAACGTGGAGAGTAAAGTAGAGGGAGGAGAAGCAGGGATAAATGTGGTCCCACAAGAATATTTTATTAAAAAATTTAGAAAATATTTATTTGAGGTTTTTTAAAAGTAGGATATTTTATAAAATTTTCTTTTGAAATACTCTAAAAGAGTGAAATTACAACATGTATGGTATTAGCCACATGGGAAAAACTTGGGTCCGGTGGTCATAGGAATCAAATTGGGTTCGAAGGGCTTGGTATCCGTCCGATGTGCTTTAAGATTCATGCACACAAATATCAGAGCAGAACACTCACAATTTCAAAGTAGTGTGCACGAATCTTAAAGTGCATCGGATGGATATCAAAATCCATCGGATCCAAATTTGATTCCAATGAGAATATTTTGTCAATAAATTTAGAGTATTTTGTTTGGACAATGGAGTTGGAGTAGATCTGATGAGCATTAGATCTACTTTAGGTTCAATGGGCTCAAGGACCATCGAATATGCTTTAAGATTCATACGCTCAGCTTTAATATTTGTGCACTCACATCAATTTTCATTGGCACGGCTCTTAAAGTGAATCAGACGCTTTTAGAACTCATTAGACTCAAAAGTAAATTTGATGTTCATCGGACCTACTCTGTTCTTTTTTGTTTAATGTTTTTCAAAAGTTGTACATTTTATAAAATTTTCCGAGTAGAACTAGAGTGTTCTTAAGCTCACCAAGTTTCTTTGTGAGCTTAACTCAAAAATCCATCAGATTGATTTCATACTAATTTAATATAAAGTCAAGTGGTTAAAAAAATGATGAAAAATGAACACATTAAAATTAACTTATAAACCATTTTTTTTTACCACTTGACTTTATACTAAATTAGTTCGAAATTTTATAAATTTGACATGTAAACACATCACTCGTGAAATAGATCGGTTTCAACAGTTTGGATGTATCGTTTAAAGCCAATTAAATAGGTTTTTGACTTAAGCTCACAAAGGGACTTGGTGAGCTTAAGAACACCCTAGTTCTACTCAAATTTTCATTTAGAATACCTAAAAGAGTGAAACTACAAGATATCTGGTATTAACCGGGGTAGAACTAGGGTGCCCTTAAGTTCACCAAGCCCCTTGATGAACTCAAGTCTAAAATCCATCGGATCGGCTTCAAATGACGAATCCGAACCATTGAAACCCGCCTACCTTACGAGTGATGCGTATACATGTAAAAGTTTTATAGTTTCGAATTAATTTAGGATAAAGTCAAGCGATCAAAATTAGAAGGTTAATAAATTAATTTTAATGCATTCATTTTTTGACGTTTTTTTACCACTTGACTCTATGCAAAATTAATTTCAAAATTTAAAATTTTTTTAAATGTAGACGCATCACTCGTAAGGTAGACGAGTTTCAACGGTTCGGATTCGTCGTTTGAAGCCGATCCGATGGGGTTTAGACTTGAGTTCATCAAGACTTAGGTGAACTCAAGAGCCACGCTAGTTCTACCCCGGTTAATACCAGATATCTTGTAGTTTCACTCTTTTAGGTATTCTAAATGAAAATTTGAGTAGAACTAGGTGTTTTAAGCTCACCAAGTCCCTTTGTGAGCTTAAGTCAAAACCTATTTAATTGGCTATAACGATACATCCAAACTGTTTAAACCGATCTATTTCACGAGTGATGTGTTTACATGTCAAATTTATAAAATTTCGAACTAATTTAGTATAAAGTCAAGCGGTAAAAAAAAAATAGTTTATAAGTTAATTTTAATGTGTTCATTTTTCATCATTTTTTTAACCACTTGACTTTATATTAAATTAGTATGAAATCAATCTGATGGATTTTTGAGTTAAGCTCACAAAGAAGCTTGGTGAGCTTAAGAACACTCTAGTTCTACTCGGAAAATTTTATAAAATGTACAACTTTTGAAAAACATTAAACAAAAAGAACAGAGTAGGTCCGATGAACATCAAATTTACTTTTGAGTCTAATGAGTTCTAAAAGCGTCTGATTCACTTTAAGAGCCGTGCCAATGAAATTGATGTGAGTGCACAAATATTAAAGCTGACCGTATGAATCTTAAAGCATATTTGACGGTCCTTGAGCCCATTGAAACTAAAGTAGATCTAATGCTCATCAGATCTACTCCATTGTCCAAACAAAATACTCTAAAATTTTTGACAAACTATTCTCATTGGAATCAAATTTGGGTCCGATGGATTTGGTATCTGTCCGATTCACTCTAAGATTCATGCACACTACTTTGAAATTGTGAGTGTTCTGCTCTGATATTTGTGTGCATGAATCTTAAAGCACATCGGACGGATACCAAGCCCTTCGAACCCAAATTTGATTCCTATGGCCAACGGACCTAAGTTTTTCCCATGTGGCTAATACCATACATGTTGTAATTTCACTCTTTTAGAGTATTTTAAAAGAAAAATTTATAAAATATTCTCCTTTAAAAAATCTCAAATAAATATTTTCTAAATTTTTTATAAAATATTCTTGTGGGAACCATATTTATCCGCTTCTCCTCCCTCCACTTTACTCTCCACGTTAAAAAGTAAAACCACACAAAATGCATATTCTCTAGACATTCGATCAATTCAATTGATTTAGTTCCATATCTACTGGAGCATCTGCATCCCAAAAATTCAAATTAATTTCTAAATAACTGTTAATCACTTTTTAGAAATTAAGATCTCTAAAATTTTTAATTCTCACATCTATGAAATTAATTTTAGAGTTTCTACTAAGCCATATCAGCAATAAATTAAAAAAAAAACGAAATAATTTAAGTCAATTATTTAGCCAGTGTAGAATTTGTAAACAATTTCTAATAAGAAATTTTCCTGCATAGTTTCTAAATAATAAACTCTTCCATACTCCTGAAACTGAATTATAAACTACCACATCATATTAGAAACTATCATAATATCAGAGATGTAGATGCTCTTAGCACGCCAAAAAAGAAATTAACACTAGTAATCGCACAATTGATGTGTAATAGCAAATATTTTCTTCGATGCCAACTGGTTTGCATCATCTAATGAGAAATTTGATACAAAAGTCACATACTAAATATCAAAATATATTTTTTTGTCTTAAAATACACAAATACTAAAACTAAATATACAAATACTTAAAACAGAAACATGAGTATTAAGAAGTTCACATATGACGTAATTAGTATAAGATAAACCATAATTTTTTTTTGTTAAAATGTATATATGTAAACTGCTTAATCAACAATAAATAGACCACAACAACCCTTTGAAAAGCCCTAAACAATACAAAATAATGTTAAACCCCAAGCAACATGAACGGAACATACTTTCTTTATTGTTATTTAGAAATCTTTAAATAAATATTAAATATTGATCAGTCGGCCTAGAGAACATCGTTTTATTGAACTATTTTACATCAGGTGATATGACATGATTATAATGATATTAAATTTGATCAGTCGGCCTAGAGAACATGGTTCACTCCACATGTTGTCATGCGATGAAGTGATTGGCCATTTTAATTATTTTTTGGATTAGAAGTTGGTTTGTTGAAGAAAAAAAATTGTAAAAAAGAAATATATATTTTTTTCCAATTAATTGTCCGAATTTTCAAATAATACAAAAAAACCATGCAATTATTTTTTTCAATACCGCAACATTAGAACTAAACATACATTAAATTTTATTTATTAACTCGCTATCTTAGAAATCAGAGCATAAACATGTAATTCGACTTTTTGAACGACAAATGTTAGAGTTTATGTTTTAAAAGAATAAGTAAAATATTTATAATTTTGATAACCATTATGTTTTACAAGGATATTATATGATTTTCCGCTAATAATTAATTAATGTGGTCGAGGCTTAATTAGTTTGAAGCATGTGTAGTCATTAATTAGAAATTTGAAGACAAGAAATTTCAAGCGAAACTTTTATTGGTGCTGGGATGCTCACAAGTCACAACATATTCGTTTTAAATTTTCTAGTATTTTTTAGGCTTATATTTACATTCACGGAAAAATCATGAACATATATAGTTACAATCAAATGGAAATATCATGAACGCGACAGTATTTGGGATATTAAATTGTTTTTTTCTCAGGTAAATGACAACATTTTGATATTGCATTAAAGTTATCCATATTATACTCTTTAGTTATTAAATTTCTTAACTTTATACAACTTTAAATTAGTTTTTTAATCAGTATTTTTCACTTATGAAGTATAATTTATCGAAGTATACTTAAAATATTGATGGAAATCAATGAAAAATAATGATTTTGAAATATAAAAAAGAATAAATATACTTCTTTGATACAATTTGAAATGAAATATTCTCTAATAATCATTTATTAAATTGATAAAATATTGTTTAGTATTTTTGTTAAAAGGTCAATAGTTGCACTAACAACTTATTTGAGAGTCCACAAAAATAAATATACTTGACGAGTGACATTTATGTATGTAAGTAACTCAAAATAAAATTTGTATTTAAAGAAACAAATTTAGTAGTTCAATACCGTATCGAAAATTTGTACTTGTGTGTTTTAAAAACTATTAGAGTATAATGGAACATCAAAACGAAAATAATGAATACAAGGATAAGCTGAAAGTCAAAACCAAAAATTCCAAGAAATTATGGTGGGTTTCTAAATATGTGCTCGACTTAGGATTTTTTAAAATATTTACATATTAGTATGGAAATGAACAATATGTGGTGTGTAATGTTATTTTAATATTTATTTTTATGAAATTATTATTTTATTGGTGTATGTAGTGAATTTTGATTTATTTAAAATTTAATATTTTTTATTCGGTTCAACCGAATAAACCGAAATTTAATTATGTTTAAATAGTTTAGTTGGAGTTTTAAAAACTGAAAAAATTAATTTGATTATTTTACTTCGGTTTAACTTCATAAAAAAATATTTTACTTCGGTTGGAGTTTTAACTGAACCAACTCAAACGCGAATTCAGATCCAGTGCATTAACCCAATTTTTGAGTTTTGATCCAAACCGTCCAAGATGCTCTAACACGAATCTTAAAGGACCTGGACCCCTGCGCTACCACCGAATAGGCACCGGACACGTCTAAACTCAAAAATTGGGTTACTTTAGGGGATCCGGACTCCTCAAACGCTCCTATTCTGAACTGAAATCGGATCCCCCGGATACCTGAGATGCAATTTGTAAATCTGGACCGTTCTTTTAACCTAACATGAATCTCAAACAGACTTTCTATAGTTTCCATAGATACCGAAGTCTATATAAATTGCTCCTGAGGTACCTGACTCGTTTCGAGCTCCTATTCCAATAGTAACCCACACATGCGCGTCCTTTCCATGCGGATCCGGTCCCGAGCAAGAAAGTCCACTCTATCCGTTTATATACTCCGATATAAATCTGTGTACTCAAATCTACTTGATTTTTTCGCTTACAAATAGCGATGGCATTTGGTTTTTTTTTTTTCTTAAAATTAATGTCGTTTTACAGGACTTGCTTTGTACTTTCAAACGTCTCATGATTCTCATTTGTAAATTTTGTTATTTATTTTAAAATGTCTTCTAATAATTCCTTCAATACATTTTCAGCTTATTTTTATCGTTGGAAACAATTAAGTAGTGCATTAGTGAACTATAACTGTTTTAATTGTTACACTATTTGGCAAATGCCAACTGAGAATTAATTAACATCTCTGCATCTCTACCTAATTAGCCGTTATAATTATTTATACTTTGTAATCTTCTTGATCAGATTAACTTTTTATCCCCATACTCCCACGCTTACAAAAGAAATAAGAAATGTTTACTACTGATCTGCATTCTTAATTATCATATTCAATTATATTATTCTTCTATATTAGTCTATTTTTCAAAATCCTCAATAACATTATATTAATTTATTCAACAATTGCTGGTCATCACGAAATTATCTTTAGTCATATCTCAAGAAGTAATAGCTTTAATTATCTTAGTTGCGGTTCCACACAGAGACAAAATTCACTTAAAAACAATTTAACAGTTTGATTATCCTCAATCAAATTTTTAATTATTATATATTTTCTTTAATTATCCGAATTTATATTTCTGTTTTGAAGTCAATTTCTTACAGTTTGACAGTCTCAACTAGTTCATCGTCAGCGCTAGTCAGATGCATGAACATGGGATCTATTTACTCAGGTAAATTTGCAAAAGCTCCATTGTATTTACACAAAGAGGAGGATTCAAAACA